>WBMY01009448.1:478179-489582 GCA_013397315.1 Donacobius atricapilla
AAAAAAAGTAAAACAAAGCCAACACCTAATATAGATATAACCTCCCCCCTCCTCTTCCGCACAGAGGCACACCAAAACATTCTCTCCGAGCCGCGGGAGGCCGGGGAGAATGGCCGGGGGCTGCCGGGGCTCCGAGCCGGGGTAGCGCGGCGAGGCTTGAGGCGGCTCCGCGGGTCGGAGTCCCCACGCCTGTCAGACCAAACGCGGGGGGAGGCGCGGCTACGGAGGGGTGCCCGCGGCGATTGCGCCGGGGGTATGCGAATGTTCCGGAGCCAGGCGGCTCCTTTCTCCCTCCCCTCTGCGCCTATCAGACGGGCTTCGCCGCCCCGAGGACGCCCGGTGGGGACTGCCAGGGCTGCGAGGCGAAGCGGCATCAGCCGCCGGCGAAAGGCAAAAGCATCCTTGCCGCAGCCAGCGGCAACTGTTCCGGCCTGAGACCCGCTGAGCGCTGCCCGAAGTGTACTCAGGTGGAGCATGCCGGGCTCGGTCCCCCCGGACGCTCCCGAGCCGGACCCGCTGGCGATATGAGTATTACCATGTTCATTTCTCCATATGTAACCCCCTTCCACTCGTGTCTTTTCCTGGCTACAGACTTGGCCTTTTATGGTAGCCGGCAAACCCGAGAGTGACCTGAAAGAAGTGGTGAACACAAACCGCTTGTGCGGCCCGACGGCATCCTGAGCCCCGCGGCCAGGCCAGCAGCGTCCGTCCCGGCGCGGCCGCGGAGCGGGCGGCGGAGCGGGCAGGGATCCGCCGCGGCCCCGCCGCTGCCCCGGGCCCGGCCACAGCCACGGGGAGAGCCGCTCTCCCGGCGCAGAGGAGAACAAATGTGCCCTAGNACCACAGCCTTGCTGGTTCAAGAGCTACTAGAGAAAAGACAGAGATCAAACAAAACCTACCCCGCGTGTATCTTTTGTCTGAGACCTGTGAAATATGTAGATGCCTAGAAAAACGGACTTTGACAGTCATCTCTATGAAGTAATTCACCCTAAAGATATATAGATATATTTTCTTCAAGCAGATTCTGCTCTATTTCTGTGAATAAACCTTCCTTTCCACTGAACACGGAGCGGTGTTAAGTATTCGTTTGAGACTCGGGCTCGGCGGGGGAAGGACTGAGCCTCCGCCGGCTCCGCCGCTCCACGAAGCGGCCGCGCCGCGGGGATCCCGCCTCTCTGCCGCGGGACACCGGAGGTCTGCTTCCCCGGAGCTAAAGTCCTGGAGCAAAGCCCTGCGGGAGGGAGTGACTGGGTCCGCAGCTCGCCGCGGGAGCCCGGCCCGGCTCCGCTGCCCGGCGCCCGGGCGCTGCGGGAGCCGCTCCGCGGGGACGGGAGCAGTGATCTATTGATGAAGTGCAGTCGGTCCTCAGCGCCGGGATTTTTTAACTTAAACATCTCTCTATCGATCAGCGCGCCCGTGGGAGGTGAGGCTGAGATAAACAGGAGCGCGGGGCGCTCCCCCTGCGCCGGCCGCCGGCAGCTGATGCGCCAGATCCCACCGCGCTGTTTAATGTTTCAGGGTTATGACCGCACTGTTTACAAGATGTCCTCGGTTATTTATACTGTTATTATTAGCAGAGGGGCTTTAAATTTCCGCCTCACTTGCTCTTTCAATACCATCCCTGGGTTCCGTTTGATACCTGGGTACTTTCTTGCCGAGAGCAGGCGAGGGGCAGCAGGGGCTGCAGGGCCCTCCCCCGGACCAAGCCCCCCGTCCCCGCTAGTTGCGGGGGCCGGCGGCAGGGCCCGGGGCGCGGCCGCAGGCAGCGCGGAGGCACAGACCCTCCCGGGGGCTCCCTCCCCCGGGTATGCCCCGCAGGCCGGTGTTGGGCTGCCCAGGGCATCCATGCAGCCTGGATTGTGTTAATTCTCATTCCCGGCTTTCCCCCGAGATAACTGGACGAGGTGGCGCGTCCTCCAGGCGACCCAAATTCACCAGTTGGGTTCATGCGTGGGCTAGGTTTGGTTTAATTAAAGCGGCTTGCTGCGAAGAGAGCGCTGTGCAGACATCTCGGCCCTCATTATGAAAAGGGCCAGGACCTGCTGTATCTTCCTAATGGTTGTGAAGGGGAAAGCTGTTTAATTGCACTTTTGAGCAGCTTTATCTCCATGCCGCACAATTAAGAGCAGACCTCTATGCCTGGCCTAACCATACACAACTTCACTGTTGTGGATGGGACTGCGCCAGGTGAGATGTGCCCTTACACACGGGGCCTTGACTGACTTTGCGGCCACACACAGACCCAGGACAGCCGCTGAAGAGACGAGCGGCTCTGGTAACCACAGCCGAACAGGCTGATCTGCTGATTTCTTTGCCCTAGGCACTGGGAAATTCAGTGGGAATTGCTGGTCTGTTAGAGGGGGACAGAACAGAGGCCCCCAGCCTTAAGCTGAATGCAGGTGACTGATACAGCAAACGCACATTTTAACTTCTAAATTTACTCACTAAATTGAAACTAATCTTTGGATTTAACCACTCAAAATCTCAGCTTAAATCCATACTAACTAATGCCTGGTCAAGACTCATTGCAAGGTGCTGATTTCCTTCTAGAAAGCAGAAATTGATACGCATCTGAGATATGCATAAAATTGACTTAAATTCTGAATATTCTAACATACACTTCTTTGCCACCCTGTCTTGCAATGCTTGCTAACTGCATTCAGCATCTTCCCACCTAATTAACCATATGCAGTGCTCATTCGCCACCTGAAATACAACATTGAAGAAAGGGAAGGGAGGAATACAGTGGTATCATGTGAAATGTGAGGAACACAGCTGTAACCATGTGCCAAAAGCTGCAGGAACAGAAAGTGTTGAAGATGCTTACTGTGTAAACACCGGCAGTAGACACCGTTGCTTCTTGTACCGCTGTTCGCTTTATGTAGCAGTCTACATTGCAAATCTCTTGGGGACTAAATTATGCCTCGAGCATCCTGCACCTTCCTCAGTCCTTGCCTCTGACCAACAGTTCAGCAACAAAGAAACAAAAAGCAACAAGAAATAAACAAAAGTAACCAGCAGTACACAGAAAGGTAAATAATAACTTTACTCTTACTGTGAAAGAATTAGTGGCTTTATCTCAGTTTTGAAGACAATGAACATATTTTCCAGAGGCATTTATGTGGCTGGGAACTCCTGGTCTGCTGACCTCTTGTGTTAAGGGCACAGACCCAATAGTAATGGCACAGTGCTGGCAGCTGGCTTCAACAGCCCAAGTTTCTTAGGTGAATTAAGAGTTCTACTATGCACTTCAGAAGAACAATGAGTGAAATTATTCTACCCTGCTGCTGAGTGCAATTTTACCACAAAATATTTGCAAACAGAAAATGTATGTTTAGTCTGACTGAAGCAATTTATACTTTTTAAAGGAACTCACAAATGTGCTAAGGAAAAGAGGGAACAGGTTTAAATATTGATGTCAATGACTTTAAAGAAAATATTTTTTTTGCTTTCTTGCTTTTCTGTACAAAGTGATGCATCTTAATATTTACTAAAATATACATATACCCCTTTTTCATGTGGAAAAAAAGTTGACTTGGTTTATCTTTCTGTATTTACATGGATGTAGATGCAGCTGTGTGAGTGTCTGTATACATTCCCTCCTAGTAATGTTTGAATTAATTACTTTATTTCAGCTAGATTTGACAGAGGTCTCAAAGATAACTAAATTACTATAATTTTTAGTATTTGTGTGTGTGTGTGTGTGTGTGTGTGTGAAAACAGGCAGCTGAGAAAAGAAAAAGTCTATAAATTTTGCAACTGAAGGAAGGGTTTCAACATGAGCTCAGCCTTTATTGGATATGAGAGCATATAGAGCAGAGCGTCAGCTGTAGATGAAGCTCCAAACGCTGCTTCAGCCACAGCATACAAGTTCATAAAAAACTTAGGGACCGACATGTTTTAAGATAAGAACTCTATAAAAATGGTTTAGCTCCATTTGATTTTAATACTAGCATTTTTGTTTATTTGTTTGTTTCTTTGTAAAGAAACCACTTTCAACCCAGCTATTTCATGACCATTTTTCAATTCAGCTAGAGACTAGCAAATCCTTTATTTGCAGCACTGACTCAGTGCTCAGGCTCCTGGGTTTGGTGCTGACGTGTTCCTTCAAAGAAGCGTTCACAGTCTGCAAAATCTTACAGAAAATACCTTTTAGGCATATCTTATCCTCTCGCTGGGATGAAAATCTGCCAGCCTGAAGCATTGGCATAGCAAGAAACCTACTTTGCAAACACCAGTAAAATGCCGTGCTGCTCTGGGTGCTGACTGGGGCAGCGAGGCCACAGTGCTGGTCATGCCCTCAAACTTCAAGGTGCATAAGGGAACATGTGCAAGATAGCTTATTCTTTAAAATGCCTCCAAGGTAAAAATTCCCAGCTCACCTCAGAAAATAAAAGACAGAAAATCTGTGTGGTTTCTTCTGAAGGGAAGCTGGTTTGGATCCTGTACATAATGATAAGATTACAAGCACATATATTTGCTTGACATATTTATATTTGTAACCCATCGTTGTGTCTGCCTAGGAAAAACTTGCTTCCTTTTAACAAATCACATACATTTTTCAAAAGGCAATTTTTGTCAAAACCCTGTTATTTTCTCTCATTATAATTTGTCGTAAAAAAAAATAAAATATGCAAAATATTTTAAAAATTAGCTAATTGCAGGTTACAAACTTTCCGAAAGAGAACAAAACTTACAGATATCTGGTGTACAAGTGGAGAGTGTAATCTGATAAAATTGCCCGATGTTTTAATTTTTGTCTGGATATCTGAATGCAGATTAGCATCTCATTCATCTCAGTCTCCCAAAAGGGACAGGATTACTGTCAAAAACTTCAATTACAATGACACAAATTTCAATTTCAATGAAATTGAATTTTGTTGCAGCAAACAACCAAGCATCCTGTAAATGCCATGTATATATACACCTGGAAAATGCTCCACCATACAGAATTTCTCCCAACAGTCAGATTCAAATTGTTTGCGTTCATTGTTCAGGCCCATGTAGTGCTGACTGTTCCTCTATTAAGGCTGTGCTATCAAATGCAGGCCCACAAGATAAATAGCATCTTGTGCTCACTGTTCAGCCACAGATTGATTCATGCTCTTCAGCCCAGCATAGTTCATGGATGGGAAGTGGCACAACCAGTAATGATGGCACTTTTTTGTCGCTAGTCCTGCAAAGCTACTGATGCGTTATGGCTTGGGAAATTTCTGCAATTCTGAGACACCATAGATCTGACTTAAAAGTTATGTTCCAGGAAGGATGGGGAAAAGCCATGTGTTACTTTTGAGAGGACTGTTGCCAGCAGACTGCAAAACCAGCAAAGTTCTGCAAGTAACGGGTTTCTCTTCAGACACTGGTGTTTCTGAGTATAAAACTGATTTTGAGTAGGCCCAGGCATGCAAGTCATCCCATTTCCCAAATGCGGCACAGACATACACTAGGGTCACAACAGTCCAGGGATGACGCATTTTCTTGCCTTAGCGTTTTGCCCTTAAACTGAAACTTGTAAACAGATGAAAGGCGTTTTCAAGCCAACGCGCATGCGTGCACTCAGTTACACCATCCTCAAAACCCCCTTGCAAGGAAAAAAAAATATCAAAACAAAAGCAAGAAAATAAAAACCAGTGCAAACCCTTCTTCACTTTAAATTTTAAGAGGTCGTTCTCTTTGAGCAAAGGAAAAACCCCAATCCTTATTTAGACCTCAGGCTGTTGTGTAAACTATTAGACCATATCCAACTGTAAATATGGATTATCCACAGTCTTGAGTTTTCTCTTGGTTGTTTACAAGTTGTTTAATAAACAAGGCTCAGAAGCACAAGGGAAAGAAAGCAAAGCTATAGCTACACAGCCAGGAGACAAGAAGAAAGGGAGAAAAAGGCATAGAATAATTCCTCTTCCTCGGATTACTACAGCTCAGTCCTTGTGGCAGGATGGGTTCGGGAAGGGAGGAACTATCAGCAGCTCCATCACAGATGGGTGGAGCCAGACCACCGGGGAGATGGAAACCAGGAGTATGAGCTGCAGCTGCCTTTTCCTGGGAGGAACATCTGTGAAAGCCTGCACGGCAGCAGCAGGGGAGGAGGAGTGGGCACAGGCAAGGAGAGTTCCCAGGGATGTGCTCACACAGATAACCGTCCCTGGATGGTTTCCCAGGCTGCTGCAGCAACACTTCCCTCCCCCGTCAGGGAGGAGGCAAAGACCATCATGTGGGACAAGTAGTCGAAGTGTCAGCATGGCCTCTCACTGCAGCATCCTGTTTCCTGTGATGCTTTTTGATGGCCGAGGTGACCAGAATGGGAACAGTTCTTCCTCACTGATAACATGTTGGTTTTGTCCTACATAGGGACTTTTACACTCTTGGCATCTCAGAGTCATTACACAAAGTACACAGAAGACAGGAGTCATCTTGCAGCGTTTGGCTGTCCCCTCATGACCAAATGTTTTTCTACAGGAGGCTACTATCATTATACAGATGGGAAGAAAAAGAGGTGACAAATGACTGGCTGAAGTTCACGTGTAAGTTTGGAATAGGCTTAGGGCACCAGCTTTTCTGGTGCACAAACCTGTGGGCTGTTCTAGGCACACTGAAATCACCAAGGATGTTTCCTCTTTGAATTCAGTACAAAGACAGGAATCAGTAGGGTGTGGGGAGTGATCCTCTCAGGCTGGATATCTACATCTACAATTATAAGAATAGATAAACCAGGCTATGCATCATGCTCTGCCTCCAACAGTCAGTGCTGTGGCTGGGGGCACATCCACACAGACCCGTATTTTATTCTACTCACAAAAGGTTAAGAAAAGTCCTAGGCATACGCTACTTCAAAACCATGCTTGGATAATTCCTGGGAAAAAGTCAGACAGGCCAAAGGCATAGCAAGGATCCTGCTAAAACCCAAGCACAAAGAAAGACAAGCCTCAGCCTTGTTTTATTTATCAGTGTCACTGCAGCCTTAGAAGCTATGGCAACTGAGATACTTGATGCCTTTGCCTCAGTCTCATGCTCTTCTCACTTGTTTTCTAGACCAAACTGCTTTCTTCTTTTATGGGCCAAAAAATTCTTAGTGGGGACTTTCTTTGCTCTTTGTATCTCCTAATTAATATATACGAAGACTAAAGGTCACTAGGAGCAAGAGGCCAAGTTCAAGAACAAACATAACCTGAGATTTAAACAATATTATACCCTAAAATTATGACATTGAAAACTTCTGTTCATTTATTGCCTAACTGCAGTACCTTTTCTACCTCAGTTGTGAGTTGCCTGACACCAACATTTGACATATGCCCTCATAGTATCTCTTTCTCACCATTGTCAGTTAGCATCAAGTTAACTTCAACCCAAGATCTGGAATTGAGATTATTCCTCTACTTAAATCCATGGGAAGAATCCAGACAGCCAGTAGGTGCTGTCTGTACATGCTTAACATCATTCTGCTGGGGTAGGAAGCAAGCTGGACAGGGGGAGCTGAGGCCAGCACCCCCAGTTTGGTTACAGATACGCACAGCACTGCAGGGAAGCTGCTGAGGAACCAATGTTACCATTTTACCATAATTTTTTCTTCTTAATTTCCCTCACACTCAGTCTTCTGATTCTACTTTCACCATGCTTCTCTCTTACTGCCAACAGAAGTCAGCATGAATAACCTGTAAATACCATTCAGTCATAGAGGCTGAAACTACAGATAGGTATTAAATTACTATAAAGTTTACTAAAGAGAAGTCTCATTCTGATAGTTTGACTTTTATGTTGAGGTACTTCACTGCCATTTTCTTAATATGCTTATTTTATATTAAATAGTATACCTAGAAATATATATTATGCAATATACAGATATACACACTATGCAATATATATATACACCATATAAAAATGTGCCATAAATATTTACATACTATGTATTAACTATATTTATCTTTTCTCTAAACAAACATATAAAATAATACATATTACAAAATTAAACAATGTTTGAATATTGTGGAGCTGGTATAAGTGCCACTTACAGCAGGGAAGTAACTGTTCAACAGCAGTGGCATGAATTATCATACCGTAAATCATCAGAGAGGTGTGAAAAGGCACAGCTGAGTTTACTGTTTCCCCTGATAAACTAAGCCCTGGAGCAAAGGATTCCCTCCCTGACTGACTTCTTGCTCATTCCCTGATGGCTGCCAGCCTGGTAGATGTCTCATAATTAACCTGCAGTATGATGTTTGCAGCTGATGACCATTTCACACAAGGTCATTTCCATGGAACGTCCACCACGCTGGTCACTCCTGGGTACTTCCTTTTCAAACACAAATACTTTAATGGAGCCTTCCACTCAGACACCACAGTATTTATGACACAGCTGCATAAAACTCTCCAGTCAGCCTTCATTGTGGGCTGCCTCAGGGGGCCATCCAGCTTTCTTCTCTCCCCCCTACACTTTCCCATAGTCTACCTTGCACAGGATCTTATCTGATTGAAAGTTAATCCAGTAAAAATAGAAAAATCCAGATAACCAAGCATTTGCTTCAGTCTGATGAGTGATTTCCTTTTACAGAAACCTGCAGCTACAGCTCAATAACAACATAATGGAATTGCATCTTCATTCAGTCTCACTGCTGTAATTACTGAACAAAAAACATGTGCAGTGTCCTGAAGTTCAGTTACCTTGTTTTTACCGCACTCTTACTGATAGTCCCAAGCAGCCCACGATTCCATGCTGCAGAATGTCCAAGCACAGGAAACACTCTCCCCACATCTCCATCTCCTCTTTACTTCTCAAACAAGGGATTGCAAAATAAAGGCATAGGAGAATGAAATGACATAGTAAGGATGTGACAGTGTCAGAAACGGTCTCTGTGCCTTCTCTGTCTGACTTCATGCAGCATCTGGTAAGTTAGAACCTCATGAAGATCCAGATCCCTGGCACATCAGTCATACTAGCGCAGGAAGCCATGAAGCCAAATTACAGTTGTGCAGAGCAATGGAGACCAGGAAGAAAAGAAGGCAAGGAGAGGACAACCAGTTTTGTATACATTCTATACCTACATAGGTATGGAATAAAATTGCAGTACAACTGATAAACTTACAAGTCAAATTAGGTAAGTGCCAAATCACCTTATTTGCATTCCACGTTAATGTGATCATAGCTGTTTGCTTACATTTGCACATTTTTCCAAATATATATCTAAAGATGCAATCTTTGGAACATGTCCTAGTCTAAACAGGAAAAGCTCAGGCTGGCAAAGCATTCAAAACTTTGAAATGATAAGGGTTCATCTCTTCATCAGCAAAAATAATTTTCTTAACATCCAGGAATGACTGCACTATTCTGAGGAATATGTGCTAGAAAGTGTTATACCCTGAAAAGCGGAAGCATGTAGAGACAGACAGTGATAGTGTGTGCTTGCAGATATTTTGTTTTGAGTTTCTGTAGACCTTTAAGGTTATGCTGAAAAAACCATAAGCTTAGTCAAAATTCAAGCAAAATCAAAGATTATAAAGATTTTCTTCATAACTTGCCGATGTGATCAGCTATTCAGAAAAAAAATAAATCAGCATCTGTTGTGATACAGACAGAAGAATCTGAAAGAACTGTGAAGACATCACAGCACTCTACCCCACTTTGGCTGTGTAATTGTAATGACTCAGAGTCTGAAGCCCATGGAGAACAAAACCAGCCTCAAGGCACTCTGTAAAAATCCTGGAGATACCGTGCAGAGTTACCGAACTCTGGTAAGTTCAGAATCCTGGTATCCAAAACCTTGCCTTGCTTGCCTGTGTTCACCCGATGGCGGTGGACCGGCGTGGATCCGTGTCTGCAGGAAGCCACAGGGTGGCAGCGCTGCCCCACGCCGGTGCGCAGCCTGCCAGCGAGCGGGAGAGCAAAACCATGTACTCCCGGCTGATCTGAAGTGAGAACTCGAAATGCTTATTTTTGACAATCGAACCTAGTCATGCATCCCAAGGATTAAACTGAATCTAGCAGAAGAAAACATGCCAACTCTGAAGAATTCAAAATTTAAATTTGATACTGTTCCTTCTATTCTAATTAAAGCTGTTTTGCGACCGTGTCACATTAGCAAAGTACGGAATTACGGAACCTCAGTTTCAGAAAATTGTCAATTCAGTGAGTACTCTGCAGTACACCCATTTAAATACACATTTATATAATTTTCATATAAAGACCAATGTTGTTTATAAATCTGAAGTCAACTTGACATCTATTTCATTCATCAGTCTGGGAGGTGAGTCCTTAATGGGCCAAATTGCAGGCAAATTCCTGGCTCCCATGTGAAGCACAAGAGCTTTTCCAAGAGAAAATGGAAGTGTAGCTGAAAGGTAGCTCACCACAAGCTCTACTCCCTACAGACAGCACAGGTGGGACAGTGCCAGATTTAGAGGAACGTCCTGGACAAGAGAACCAGTGCCACCCAGGCACGCCCAGTGTCCACATGTCCCACTCTGCCTGCCCTCTAAGCAATGCACCATGTGCTCACTTTGCAAGGACGAAACAACCTGCGCATTCAAAGAGTGCAAAGCAGCAGTCTCACTTCAGTCGTTTTAGCATTAGAGTCACCCAAAAAAAAGCACTGAGAGCCTTGCAGAACTCATGGGACTTGGGCATGAGACTTCTCAGCCACCTGTTCATATCTTTGTTTCACTTGGGGTGAGCAGCCTGCTCATACACCAAGCTCCCACAAGGTTACTGCTGTGGACCATCCCTTCAATACCAAATAAAGTCACTTCAAATTAAAAACAAACAAATAAAAAAACCCTAAAATTAAAATAATTTTAAATACAAGAGGCAGCGACCAGAGTCCTGCTGCGGTGCAACATGCATGTGTGGAGCAGCAATACTGGCAGTGTGCTGTTGCGGCGTGCCCTAAAGCCTGCTGGCTCCTGTCAGACCAACGCTGACCACTCGGCTCGACCAGAGAGTGCCCGTGGAGCGGCCGGGCCAGAGACCAAGGGGCTGCAGCGAGCTCAAGGGCTGCCGAGGCCAGCGCCCCACAGGACGCCGGCTGCGCGCCGCGGGGGCTCACAGCGCCAGGAACCGCATCAGCGCTCCAGCGGCTTCGCGGGCAAAGGCGCCGCCTTGGACGTGGTCGAGCTGAAGCTCGTTATCAGTTTTACAAGCTTTAGGACACGAGACAATGGCAGAAACTGATGGACAGGAAATTCCAGCTGAACATGAGGAAGAACTTCTTTACTGTGCGGGTGACCACGCACTGGAACAGACTGTCCATAGAGGGTGTGGAGTCTCCCTCACCGGAGAGACTCAAGAACCGTCTGGACAGGACCCTGTGCCGTGCGCTCTGAGACGACCCTGCTTGAGCAGGGAGGTCGGACCAGACGACCCGCTGCGGTCCCTCCGGACGGGCCCGCTCTGCGGAGCCGCGCACGGCGGGC
>WBMY01009448.1:489713-514155 GCA_013397315.1 Donacobius atricapilla
CCCCGAGGGCTTTGTGGCGGCCCCGTGCCCTGCGGCGGCCGCTGCCCGCGCAAGCCGGCGCTGCCGAGCGGCGGAGCTCGGCGTGGCCAGGCCGCCCTGCTGCCTGCGCTTTGTTTGCGCCGTGCTGGCCGCAGAAGTTTCGGGCTGGGGTTGAGGGGGGAGAAGAAATAGTCTTTGACCAGAGCGTTGTGACGCTGGTGCATGTAGGGATTTGAGTGAGATTCGTAGCAGCGGCAATAGGAAGGGTACTCACGCTTGCTCAGCTGGGACGTGCAAATGGTAAAAATGTTTGACTGAGAGGAGGTGAAAGGCTTACCCGTTGCCTTAAAATATTTTGTTAAAGCTAAACATTTTTACTTTTCTTACGACGTTTCATCATTTTGGAATGGCCACCAAACTTGTTGGTTCAGACTTCTGTCATGCTTACGATGATTTTTCCACATATTATAAAGACCAAAAGGATTCTTCTTAATGCTTGGCATTCAAGTGTTCCTGGATGTTCTAAGGGAAAGATGGCACAAACTTGAGTTCAAGTGTATCTTGCTTTGAATGTGAATTCACGTTTTGGTGAGAGAAAGATTTGAGCAAAATGGCGTGTGATGAATAATTTAAAATACGCTTTCTTGTCTTGCCCTATGCACTGTTTGGTTTTATTCTTGCAAATGGATTTGTGTTGGATGACCCTATGAAGATGCAGTAGGCTTATCCAAGAGCAGGACTGAAGTCCTACTTGCTTTTGATACAGCTGATATTATCTCTGTGCATGGATCTAATTGAACAAATCCCTGCTTTGATACTGGCTTAGCACATATTTGAAAATTTTCTCCCCCAGAGTATAAATAGTCATGACTCTGCAAATCCTGAAAGGTGAGAATAGTAGCTTCAAGATGGCCTTTTGCTTGAGGCACAGTTTAACTTGACATTGCAACAGAAAGTTGCAATGCATGCCCTACTAACTCAGTGGCTGGAACTAAGAAAATTGCAGCAGAGGATGTTCTGCACGGACAGTAGTAGTTATGTTGCCCCTGGTTTCAGGCAGTCATTCACCAGCCACTGTGTTTAAGGATTCATGCAAATTTCAGAGGTCTGTCACCTCCAGGGTTTCATATGAACCTGTTTCTTGAGGGGCTGAACACAAATCTTTAAAAGTACATCTTCAGTGGAAGGATGTTATCATCTCTTCCCATTCCTGACAGGCTTTATTTACTCTCCATTCTCATATGGAAATGACCTGTAGAGGTTCATGTTAACTTCTTCAAAGATGCCTTTCAGGCATTAGTTTGACAAATGTCTACTGACACAGTAGTGACCAATATCCCTTCAGCTCGGCTGCTCGAATTGTTTGTGGAGTTGGTCAGTTTGTGAACTGCTTTGGAGAAAGTTAAAAATAACCAGTAAAAGTTGTTTATACTTAGACTGCTGGTGAAAAAGGTGTTTATTAAAGTGTTCTGACAGTAACATAACCATAGTTAGATATCCCCCATCTACCTTTATATCTCCGAGTTTATTGGATCAAAGGTAGTCAAGAGCTAAAAATAATACTTCGTTTATGTATCCCATCCCAAGTGCTTTTCCTTTTTCTTTGATGATGGTGCTGTGGTTGGTTTGGAACTTTCTGAAGACAGAGTGCTGGCTTTTTTAAGATTGTAAGATTTCCGTGCAGGGTGTTGTGTCTTCACGTGTGTTTATAGAGTATCTAAAATAGCATGTCTGTGATTCTAACAGTGGATGTAGAGGTAATGCTTTAAGATCTTGAGCGTTCGCTCCTCCCTCGAAAGTATTTCTTATTCTGTGGAGTTTCTCTAGTTTCAGTGCAGGATACATTACAGTGTCAAATATCCTTGCATTAGCTTTTGTTGTTGTTTTTATTTTTGTGTTAATTATCATGCTTAATCTATCTACATTTTTTTCCTTCCCTTCTTTTGGGTTTTTTTTTTCCCTCTCTCTTAGGGTAATGTTCCAGATGTATCCCTGAAATCTATGTTGAAAAGAAAGAACAGTCTTCTAAAATTTCCCTGATAAAACAAAACAATGCAAACTTCTGCAGAGATGGATTTAAACTTGTTTCCTCTGTCGTGATAGATTGTGATATGATGGTGCAAAACATCTTGAAATCAAAGTTAGCTAGTTTCTTGTGTTGGAGAAAGTTAAATGAAGTACATAATTTAAAAGAAATGCTGTACATGCAGACAAATTATTTTCAAATTTAACCTATTATTAAATTAGCATTAGCTGGTAAAACATCATTTTAGAAATGAGATTTAGACTGCCAAAATTTTACAGTTCAGATGAGAGAACCTTCAAAGGGCAAAATTAATCAACAATACCTAAGCTGAGCTCAATAAAATCAACTTAAGCATTTGCAAATCCAGAACTGGAAAGAACCAGATGTTTGGTTTCTACTCAGCCTCTCTGTTCTGCAAATGTAACTCCATAAGTATGGAATATAAATAGGCTTATATACAAGGAGCACTATTTTCACCATTTTGCAGAAAAGATATGGAAATGCAGAAATTCAGGTTTTGGGAAATACCAGTCAGTGCTATGGTACTGTATAGAAATAGCAGAGAATACATGAGACAGCTGGGAAAGAGGAGGATCAGAATGTTCCAGCTGGTCATGCTTGCTGGAGATATGTGTAAATAAGAGCAACATCTTTCTTTCTTGGACATTGCTAGACCTTTTTTGTAAACAAGTTCTTTTGGATTTTTTTTTATTATTCAGTCCATGTATTTTTATTTTTTAAGAAAGTTTAAAAGAAAAAAGAAAAACTTTATTTTTTAAGGAAGTTTTGTTCTCATGGTTCCTCTGAATTTGGAGTTATTTAAGGCTTCCAAAAGAAAGGTAACAGGGCATTTTCTCTGTAGATTATTTTTATCTTTGTTGTAAGTAAGGTGTGAGACATTAAAATGAGTGCTTAAATCAAAGATTGTAATATGTTAATGCTTTCTTACTGCTTGATCACAAGTATCCAAGCTTAGAAATATTTTGGTTTACCCAATCTTTCCAAACCATGCCTTAGAAGAGTTTTAACATTTTATTTGTATGCTTAATAGAAATGGGTATGTTCAAAATCATTGACATAATATATGCAATTTCAAATTAAAAAGCCCCTCCCTTAGTGTCTGTTGTCTGGAGCTTTCAGAACATGGCTAATTAAAATGGGGGCACACCACTGTAATCTATGTATTTTTTCTCCTCTTACTATCTATGCAAGTAGATTGTACTTCTAACCAAGATACATTGTAATTGCTGAAAACATCTTCACTGACAGCTCCACAGCAGCCTTTTTGCCTTAATTATAGATATTTTCCTTTTAAATTGTAATTTTCCTCTCTTTTCAACCGCTTTTTCCTTTGTTCTGAATGAGCATGTGACTTTTCTCCCTGGATCTTTTTAAGATAAGACATGTTTTACAGGGGGCACTATCATACAATTCTAGGGTTTGCCTAGATGTGAGCAACCTCTCAGTGGTGTTACGCGCGACGCTGATATTCTTTCAGAATGTAGAGGCTGAGTGTGCCAGCAGATGCTCACTCATAATTGGGGGACGCTGCTGATTGGAGATATCTTGTTGACAATCTTTCCTGGGTTCCCGTAAATGAACTCAGCAAGAGCCAGGAGTTGGGGCCAGGGTGGAAAACAAATGCCTCTCTGAAGATGCCACGGGTTCCAGCTCCGTGCTGGCCCTGCCTGCATGCCATTCAGAATCTGCACATGTGCTATCTTTGGATCTGGTGCCGTAAATTACTTGCCCAATCTGTAGTAGTCCATCAAAACCATATGGGATAAGTAATTTCTAACTTTAAGAATTCATGTAATTTTTGGTTCAGTAAAAAAATATTAAAAAGGGGATCTGGGAGTACTAATTAGTTACTGTTCTCTTCTTTGCCTGCATTCCCTCCACCCCCACACGTAACCTTTAGTTTTTCTGTTTTCCTCTTGCTGTTTCTTCATCTCTTTTCTGTATTATCATCCATCTTGCCTTTTCTTATATTGGACAAGCCAACAATTACAGAATAATCTTTTCAGCAGGGAACAAGCTGCAGAGTGTAAGCAGTAACCACCACAGCTGACCCGGTATGTTGAGCACATCTGCCATGTAGTTTGTAACTTCTGTGTCGTCAGTGAGTGGTAGTCAAAGATGCCCCTTGAGTTCTCAATTACAGACTGTGGCATAATGTTTAGGAAGGCATAGTCAGATGAAAATACTGATAACACTAATGTTGTATCTTGAAGATTTCCAATAGAGAACATAAGGCCAAAACATTTAAAGTGATACAAATACATCATAGTCTGTTGGGTATGTTATTGTGCTTGATGCATAGTGTCCCGCTTCTTCCATGGCAATGACCATGTGGAGCATTTCACATATGTGACAGTTTTTCTTTGAGTTTGTTCTTTGCTTTCCTTTTTGTTTCTTTTGGATTAAATACTACTAAAATGTTTATATAAGTCCTTTTCACTGTATACCAATGATCTTGCTCTTGGCCCCTCTCATTTCTTCACCTGAGATCTATTTGAGATACCTGCTGTCTTGGCTTTGTATGGTTACAGAAGAGATGTCGGGCGTTCTTGGGCTGGGATGAGTGGTAGCCCAGCTGCTGGTGTTGGGATTGTCTTTCCCAGCTGAGGTGTGTGTGAGGAGGGTCACCTTGGATGTGCATGGGCAGCCTGGATGCTTCCTGGGTGCCTTCGGTTTGCAGTGCATGCACGGAGTGGCTGTCCTGTGCCTCCACAGTTACCTGTGCTTTCCTCAGAAACATCCCATCTCATTGTGCCTGTACATTGCCTTCCTGTGGGCAGTGCAGAGGGCCAGCCCAGGCTGGTCCTGCCACCAGGACGCTCTGTATAGTTTGCTTTAAGCTATTACTGGGAAAGATGGGCCAAGAGTGCTGGATGAAGATGGGAAAGCTGTGGTAGCAGGCAGTCTGCAGACTACAGTTTCTGTCACCGGTGTTAGTTCAAAGTTATTCATAGGCTCATCCATTCCAACACAAATGTCAAACTATCCAGAATTATCAACTTCAGCAGTCAGAGAAGTGTATTTTCCTGAGGTGTCTAATGATGTCCTCAAATGAGCTGAGGAAAGATTATCCACTCGAGCTATGGAAGAAGTTTCAGTAATCTTTACAGTGTCTTAATATAGTATATTAAGTATAGTAAGTATTAGTAAGTAGAGTAAGAATTGTAATATACTTAACGGGCAATTTAAAATACTCCTGTATATATGTGTGTGTGTATATGCACTTCATCTCTGTTAGGTCTGGCAACATGGCTTTGAACAAGTTACCTCCTATTTTCTGGCATGAAGGATGGAGACCTCCCCCTCTCTTCACATTGCTAAATGAGTCAGAGTGTAGTGACTTCTGCTTCTTGTCTCTTTTAAGGGGCAAATGTATATACAATAGCATTAATAGGCAATTTTTTATTGCTATGTTTAATTTTATCATTTTTGCTTCTCAGGATGTGATCTTCGTGGTGAGCTGGTGGAAAAATTGAGTTGTAAATCACCCCAATGGATGCAGACAGTGATGTTGCACTGGACATTTTAATCACAAATGTAGTGTGTGTTTTTAGAACAAGATGCCACTTAAACTTGAGGAAGATTGCATTAGAGGGAGCAAATGTGATATACAAGCGTGATGTTGGGGTAAGAGATTCAGTATACCTCAATTTTCTGGTTTAAGAAATGATCCTTAAGCTAAACATTCTTCTGCCTTATACCTGTGTATGGTGGATAGAGAAAAGCAGAATTTTCTTTCTCTATTTCTCTTGCTGTAGGTATTTAGTCATTAATACACTACTTGTACTGTAATGGGAGTGATGAAATGCTGTCTTAGGAGACAGCACTTGGTGAGGTGAATATTGGGTACAAGGTACGTGATGAGGCCTTTTACACCTCAGAGGCTATTTTGCCTCCCCAAATTTGATGGCTGTGTCAAGAAAATATATCTTGATAAATGTCAAATCACTGTAATAAGAAAAAAAAATCAGCATGGTGTTTGTAGTTTTCAGCTTTTTATTCAGTGAAAAATACCTTAGTTTAATCTATTTTGTGTACACTGAATCATTGGCTATTTCACGCTTATTTTGCTCTTCTCAGGAGCTAGGGTGTTTTAATTACTGAAAGAGATGAAGGAGCAGTTCAAGCCTATCAAAACTAAAGGGAGTTTTAGTGTAAATTTAGTGTAACTTTTAGTGTAACTTTTGGGAATTACTGCTAATTTCCAATTTTTCTACTTTTTTTTTTAGAAGGTTTTAATGAAGCTTAGGAAACCTAGGATTACGGCCACAATTTGGTCCTCAGGAAAAGTTATTTGCACAGGAGCCACAAGGTGAGTTCATGGAGATTCTTTCTCTAGCTCTAAATCCTTGTGTATTTTAAAATACAATACTGTAAATGAAGAAGAGGTGGTACTTGCTGCTGCTTAGAATGGCTCACACTGGATCACATGTAAATCCTTGTCAAGCTACATGTTTGGGAGGAAGTTTTCTATGTGGAGTGTTTGGTTCAGACAGTGTTGTAATCTTAAACGTCAGTTTAGCCTTCTTGGGAGAGCAGCAGGGAAAACTGCCTTATTAAGAAAATCCTAAAGAGATTTGAGAAGCCTTTAAGCATTCTGTGTGTTTAGCTAGAAGCTGAGTTTTGGGAAGGGATGACCTTTCCTGAGGATATATATATATCTTACTTTTCCACAAAACCCCACCTGAATTTAATCAAGTGTTACAGTGCTGAGGGACTGGAAAGAAGCAAAAGCAGACTCTCAGTTCAGATACATCTGACACTCACTAAATTCTTAAGAGGTGAATTCCTTTAAGATATGTCTGCATTTCAAAGGATAAGGTAAGGTAAAATAGTAAATTTGCATACTCGTTGTGTATGATCTCTGTTCCAAAATTAAAGAGGACTGTTTAAGATGTTAACTCCAGACTACCTGTGATTTTATATATCTGTTAAGGGTACTTTAAAATCATGTATGATCAAAACATATCTCTCACTTCAGCTGGAGCCAAGTGCCGAGATAGTCTTCAAACAGGGCATGAAGGACTCCATTGGAATGTCTGTCTAGTTAAAACATAATACGTAGAGTAGGATGAAGTGAAGGCTGTCCATGGGATGATGGTTGATGTGCTACATTTTATAATGGTTCATTTTGTAGTCTGAATAGCAATTGTGCTGTGTATGTGCACAACTATATACTCTATTTCTGTTAATGCTAGGCCCTTTTCTTTCTCCTTTATAGTGAAGAAGAAGCTAAATTTGGTGCCAGACGACTAGCTCGTAGTCTACAGAAACTGGGTTTTCAGGTAATTCTGAAGAAAAAGGACTTGCATGACTCAAGCAATGCTGGTAGTTCATCCTTTAGAAAGAAACAAAGAAGAGGGAGCATAATGATTTAGCAGTTAACATGTTTTCACTCAGATGGCGCTTTTTTGTTGGAATACAATTTCCAGATGCTGGTTAAAGAGAAGCTGTTTTGTTTTGTGGATTTGAGTTTTGTTTGGCAACTGAGAGCAGTGCTTCTTCACTGGATAATGAACAACAAAATTTGTTTTATATGTGAACCACCCACAGATGTGTCTTAGATAAAATTTACAATATCTCAAAAGATTTATTTGAAAAATGATGAAACTTGACTGTAATTTGACCATAATTGTCACTCATTTCTGATAGAATAGCAGATACATTTCCATCTTAATAAGGGAAAGTTTGAACCTCTTAAATTAAAGAGGAAGAAAAAAATATGCTCCTGCACTGTCATGTTGCGCAGCTGGAAATAAGCCAAATAAAATACTTAGGACAGGAAACACCCTCTTTTATCTGGGTTTGGGTTAACATTACCAGTCAGGAGCACCACTTGCATTTCATAGTAGAGGTTGAAAAACAGCAACATGAACTGCTTAAAATGACACGATTTGGTGCTCTAAAGCTTCTTGATAGTCTGTTGTGCTGTTTACACACAGGTTCAGTTTAGGGACAGACAATTAAATAGACACAGCAGCTGTCATTTTCAGGGAGAGACTACTTTTGATTATAGTACATAAAGGCAATGGTGGCAGCCTATTCTGGTAATGCTGCATCAGACCCTAGCATAAGTGTGACATTCCTACTGTCATAAATGTGTACTTTGGACTTTTGCTTCTTTCTAACTATCTCTAACTATCTTTCCAAAAAGTATAGATTGAAGAAGAATGGCCATTTAAAGTTTAGGCAATCTCAGAAAAACAGCAGAAGTTTCCTCAGTGACACTGCCAACACTGACCTCTCAGCAGCAGTTTCTTTGTATAGCAGCTATCGGCTATTTTGTTGTCATCTAAAGTGTCTGTGGTAAAGAATAACTGAAAGTTATTCAAATAGTTTGAGTTGGGTTTCAGAAAGCTACAGAGTAGAAAAACAGTTTGCTCTACTGGCCACTGAACATTTGAAGCAAAACAATTGGTGCCTTTTTTCATATTCTTAGCTTTAATACAAATAGTGTATAGCAAGAAGGCATTAAGGAAGTTGGCAACAATATTTAAGCTTTTTCTGTGCTTGCTTTGACATTCCATGAGCTGTTAAATTTAGTTTCTTTTCAGTGGGGAGGTGTTTAGTACAGCAGTTTGAGTTGTTTCTGTGTCTCATCCTTAAATTGTACTATAACCATACTGTTGTAGTGCCTGTGATACAACTGTGTGGTATCTAGTTCAGCAGTTACTCCACCACCGAAGGACAATGTAAATGAACTGAGTCCATTAAGTACTCTTTAGATGCCCATTAGAAAGGCATCAGTCTCAAGGTTCTAATTTTGACTCATCAAAATTTTCTAAGTCTTCTTTTTTTGCAATCCATGCATCTGACTTTCTATAAAGTAAATTTCTAATGTGTTCTTTTTCCCCTCTCTTTTGAAAAGGTAATTTTCACAGATTTTAAAGTTGTGAATGTTTTAGCAGTGTGCAACATGCCCTTTGAGATCAGATTGCCAGAATTTACGAAGAATAACAGACCTCATGCGAGGTATGTAGGATTTTAAGGAATTTTAATCCTGGTATACTTCTTAAGCTTTTATTTTTCAGTCCTAGATCTCTCTTTTTTACTTTTCATTTTGTTTTCTAGCTATGAACCAGAACTTCATCCTGCCGTGTGTTACAGAATAAAATCTCTCAGAGCTACCTTACAGATTTTTTCCACAGGCAGTATCACAGTTACAGGTATTTTAATGTCAAAAATAAATATTTTAACTTGTTGGGAATATTTAACTTTAGAGCCAGTAAGTTTGGGAAAGCAAGATATTTAAAACAGTCAAAAGATAATGATGAAAGGATTTAGTTTCCCCATGCTAGCACCTAGTTTGTTTTAAAGTGCCAGAAGAGTTGTAGAGAAAGTGTTATTATTGGTAGATTCAAAAAATAAGTTAGACTGAATGTACACAGTCTGTTTTTTTAATGAAACCAAAAGTAAGATAGCACTTAAGAATGCAGGTAATTAATGTTTATTTAAACATTTAAATTTTCTTCCTTTTTTCTTCCATTTGTAGAGATGTTAATTACACTACATGTAGCATTAACATCCCTTTCATAAATACATATTTCCAAACTGCAGATTTATGGAAACTCATAGGATAGTATAGCATTTTGTCATAAATGAAGCTAACATTTACAGTTCTTCAGACTTACGCTCTCTTCTGTTAGAGCTCAGCTAAGAGAACGACCACTGAATCACAGGCATCGGTGATTTTTCCCATGTAATCAGAGGCATGATTGTCCTGGGTCTTGGAGAGGCTGTCCCACTTCTTTCCTCTTTCTTCATCATTTTCATTTTTCATTCTCTTTTCTCTGTGCTTGTGAGATGTCCACCACCAGTGTCCGGATACAGGAAGTCACATTTTTTAGAGAATACATGTTAAAAATGCTACAGAACCAAAAAAAAATCATTGTGTATCACTTTAGCGGGAATTATGTCTTGCAGTTGTTAGAGCTCAGCTACTGGTTCAGAAGCTGGGTAAGGATTTTTTTATTTTCACATCATAATTCCGTAACAAATGCCTATGTTTATGCTGAACATTTCCCACAGGATATTGATAGCAGTGTTTTCTAAGGAAGACAAACTTCCATCAGATTCAGTAATCTAAAAATGAAGGTCTAAAAAGTATTTCAAGATTGCAGTATATGTTCAGAACAGTGCAACTGGTCTAGCCAAAACTAGAAAATAAATTTAAAATAAATAAGAAGCCTTAGTATCACTGCAGCAGTAAAAAGCGCTCAGCATGCCTTGTCAGCCTCCTAATGAGATTCTGTTTCTCTGTAAGATTCTTCTTACTTCATTGCTTACAAAATCATTTTCATATTTTCAGAATTTTCCTTTCAATATGAAGATAAATATGGTAAACAAAGAAGTTTTGCATCCTTCTAGTTTAGTTGTTGCAGTGAGTTTGAAAAATTGCCTCACACCTCTGTTGATTTTGTAGGCTTCTGCTTTGCCTCACTTCTAGAGGAAGTGTCCTGAATCTTGCACTTCTTATTCTAAAAATGTTTTAAATTACTTTTCAGCCTTAGTGCACTCTTTCTCAAGTGCATTCAGATGAAGTTTCTTTTAAAGATATATATTTCTGTAGTACTAGTACTAGAAGTTTCTGTAGTACTGACTCAGAGAATTTTATTTGAGATACATAATTAGAAATGTTACACAAAACCCAGGAAGGGGGGTTCTTTTTATGGGACAGGTATAAAAAGATTTCATTACTTTCGTAAAAGATGATAAAAATCACTAGCATGTAATAGAAAGAAGTATTGTTTCTTTGACTCCAAACTGAGAAATGATGAAGTTGTTTAGGGGGGTTGTTTTGTTTTGTTTTTTCCTTTGTTTTGTTTTTTCCTTCTTTTACATGCTCTAGAATGATGATCCAGTTTTTACATCTCTTCAGCCTTAGAGAGAGAAGCATTTTTTTTCTGAAACTATTTGCCTACTCATACTCTTGCCTTTTTAAGGCTTCTCCTTTCCTGAGAACTTTCTTTTCTAATAGCAGGCAAATTGAAGGAGGGTACAGTATCTACCCAGAAAACAAGTATCTTTCACCAGGCTTGTTTTAGTTGAGTGCTTCACTCAACCAGGTTGAAAATACAAGAAGAATCCTATTCTTGTCCATTTGCTTTCTGACTCACCATGTAAAACAAAAATTACTTAAGTAACTTATGCTTAAGTTATTGTTTCTGAGTCATTTTGAACAGTTCTCTATACTTGGAAGGAACTTTTGAAGTCTAAAGTGGGGTTACAAAAACCCTGAGTTCCTACTCATCAAAGTATGTGAGAAATTGCTGTTCTCCTTTATCTGCATCACCAAGCTTCTATCCAGAATTAATATCTTCCAGCATGTTACTACTCACTTATTTGCAATCTTAATTTTTCATTGAGTGAAGTGGTCTGGTACCATCAGAAAGCATTGCTAGGTCATTTTTCTTTGCCTGGATACTCATAGATCGTGTTAGATAGCTTTCATATGCTTCATCCTGAGATGATAAAACCATTCCCTGGCTTGCCAGTTTTGTCCTGAGATCAATGATGAAGCTATTTGCAAAACCCAGAACAGAAAGTAGCAGTCTGTAATTTTCAAATCTAAAATAACCTTGCTTGAAATGTACTTCAGTTCAATCTGGCATTATTTTAACAGTAGCTTTTGTTGGTAGGTTTTTAATGCAAGAGCTAAAAGTGGCTAGGCTTGAAGAAATACAAATTCCTAGAAGATTGACATAAGTAAAAGAACTTATTTTACCTCTGCCACTCAGCCTCTTCTCTGGGCTGTTTAAGCCAGTAAATTGAAAATCACCCAAGTTGTTATGAAATTAAATGACAGTATTATTTAATTATAATCTATCCATTGACAAATACAGAACATTTTTCTGATATACTCACAAGAAAAGACTTCCACTTGAAAAGTGATCAGAGAAAAACTTCGTTAAGTTAGGAGAAATGGGGGAGAACTTACTGTCTATGGTATGAAGTTGTGATTGCTAATAATATTAAGGTTTTTTAAATGTACTGTTGTTGTTTTAATTTCTGATTCCCTGCGTTTTCTCTTCCTACTGCCTTTTTTTTTTAAACTGTGTCTCAGGGCCAAACGTAAAGGCTGTTGCCAGTGCTGTGGAACAGATTTATCCATTCGTGTTTGAAAGCAGGAAATAAATTTTGTAATTCACCACTTGATGGTTAGGTTCCCTAACCGAGCACCTTCAAAGACTGCTGCACATTGGACTAAAAGCAAAAAGGAAAACTGGACCAACCATAGCAGAGGAATACAGACTCTTTTACTTGCTCATGGCCACAGTATAGACTCCAGTTCTTTTGGATTTTACTCTTAACAGTGCTGTATTGTAAAAACGGAAGTTTACAAGATAGGAAATTGCTGCTTTTAAAAAGACATTCTATTTATTTTTGCAGTAATTTCTGTGTATTCATAAGCAAAGCTGTCACGATGTGCACTACTTTTAAGACCTTTTTTTTTTTAGCTTGAGCTTGTGTTTTATTTGTGAATAGTCTTTTACATTTTTGTATGCTGAATATTGGGCACCAAAGAAGCTGTAAAAGTTATCTTTTTCACCTGATGAATGTGCACAAATAAAAGTTTGGAAAATATTTCTCTTCATACCTGTTCTGTTATATTCCTTCCCTTTTTATATTACAATTAAAATTGTATAGTTGCAAATTAATTTGAAACAATGTAAGAATAATCTTTTGCTGATATCTTCTGTTTCTGTTTTTAGTATGTGTAAAACTTTGTGCGTGGGTTAGATTGAAATCTATAGTAGTTACGTATGTTTATCTGAGGATGAAATTTGGTTTGTTCCCAGTTCTCTTAACTACATGCCAGACTTCAAGTATTTTCTTGTTGTTACATGAAGAGAAGACATTTCTAAATAAAAAGGTCTACAGCAAGTGTTTTCCTGTAGATGAATCGTAGAATATGCTGAGTTGGAAGGGACTCAGAAGGATCACCAAGTCCAACTCTTGGCTCTGCACAGGACACCCCAAGAGTCACAGCCTGTGACTGAGTATTGTTTAAACGCTTCTTGAACTCTGTCAGGTTTGGTGCTGTGACCACTTCCCTGGGGAGCCTCTTCCAGTGCCCAACCAACCTCTGAGCAAAAAACTTCTTCCTGATACCTAAACTAAACCTCCTCTGACTCAGCTTTACGCTGGTTCCTCAAGTCCTCTCACTGCTCACGGGAGTGAAGAGATCAGTACCTGCCCTTCTGCTTCCCCTTGTGAGGATGTTGAATACCACAATGAGGTCTCCCCTCAGTCTCCTCCAAGCTGAACAGACCAAGTGACCTCAGCCCCTCCTCATAAGGCTTCCCCTCCAGACCCTTCATCATCCTTGTGGCCCTCCCTTGGACGCTTTCTGATAGTTCAATTACATTATCAATTTATGAAGCTACTGTAGAAAAAACAACTGCCTTGTCCACCTACTCAATGCAAAAGAAAAAAATATAAATGTGAACTTCAGGAAAATTGTTGTGCTTCAACTGGAGAAGATGTTGTGGTCACTCTAATCCAGCCCCAGCCTATTGCTGAATGATTAACACAGACCTTTTCTACACTCTTCTTACTGTATACTGTTTTGACGACAGGAGCTGCCAACAAGCAATGAAGCTTGATTCTGGCATGTATTATTAGTGGTATTAATCTTGGACTTGGAAGCCAGTAGATGTTTCTCTCAATAAGTGCACATTTGAAGCAGAAGAGAGGTGAATGCTTAAAAGTAACTGCAAATGCTACTTTTAAAAAGATACAATAAATATGTATAAATGTACCTATGTCTTTTTTCCCTATCTCACTGAAGAGAAATGTAACATTGCTCTTGCATGCCGCAGGTAATGCTCAGTCCTAGGGGGTGGTAAAAATAGGAAACCGAGCTGTTACTGTACCAGAAATAACAGCTTCGAAAGAAAGGTGGAAGAACATCTGGAGGAAGCAAATGCCTGGCATGACAGATTTCATCTGCCTTAGGGGGTGGTGTAGAACTTGGGGCTATCCATAGTGACTGTGCACAAAGTATGTAAAGGAAGGAGCAGATTGGGAAATGCTTCACCAAATCCCTCAGAAAAAAAAAGAAACAAAACTTCGCCAAAGTCTTAAGTGGTATGATCATTAAAGCCTTTTGGAACTCTGTGTGGGTGTCAGAGAATCGTTTGGGTTGGAAGGGACCTTCAAGATCATCTAGTTCTAATCCCCCCTGCCGTGGGCAGGGACACCTTCTACTAGACCAGGTTGCTTAGAGCCCATCCAACGTGGCCTTGAACACATCCAACGATGGGGCATCCACAACTCTGGGCAACCTGTTCCAGTGCCTCACCATCCTCACAGTAAAGTATTTCTTGCTCATACCTAATCCAGACTTACCCTCTTCTAGTTTAAAGCTGCTCCTCTTTGTCCTGTCACTACATGACCTTGTAAAAGGTCCCTCTCCATCTTTCTTACAGGTCACCTTCAGGTAATGGCAAGTTGCTATTAGATCTTTGTTTTCCAGATGAACAATTCCAATTGTCTCAGCCTTTCCTCGTAGGACACGTGTTCCATCCCTCTAATCATCTTGGCGGCCTCCTCTGGACTCACTCCAGCAGGTCCATGTCCTGTGCTGGGACCCCAGAGCTGGATGCAGCACTGCAGGTGGGGTCTCAGCAGAGCAGGGGGATGGAATCCCCACCCTCGCCCTGCTGGCCACGCTGCTTTGGATGCAGCCCAGGATACAATTGGCTCTCTGGGATCCAGGTGCACATTCCTGGGTCATGTCCAGTCGCTCATCCATCAGAACTCCCAAGTCCTTCTGGGCACGGCTGCTCTTGGTCTGTTCATTCCCAGCCTGTGTTGATACCAGGGGTTGCCTGGACCCAGGTGCAGCACCCTGCACTTGGCCTTGTTAAACCACATGAGATTTGCATGGGCCCACTTCTTAAGCTTGTTACAGGGCTTATAACCATGAAATTATGAAGTTGAGTTCAACAGTCAGGAAATTCAATATAGCACGGTTTATGTAGCAAATCTTGCTATACCTAAGTTTTCTAGTTTGTATCAAATAATTTGGACCTTGGCACTCCTGACATAAATAAGGATTCTGTACATAGTCAAAGAGCAATGAATAAACCACCATTAGGGAACACTAGTTACTATTATTACAATTTAGAAAAAGAAAAAGCAGAAGGTATTTGAGCAGTGAACAAAACTGAAATGTGTTTTGAGGAACTAAGTGTAGTCCCAAACTGATGAGTGAGGATTTGGCCATTACAATTACAATAGCTGTTGTAGATTAGGCTTGCCTCTTTGAATCAAATTACAAAACTCTTGAGTGCTCCCAGTGAATATCTGGAGCTTTTATGAAGCATATGTGTCTCCTAAATTTATCTGTGGAGAAACAGGAACATTTTGCTTTGTTAGCACTGTCACATAGTGTGAAATCTGTCTCTTAGAACAAAAATGAAAGCTAATAATGAGCTGCAATATATTTAAATGGCACTGGTTCTTTTGAAGTGCTGCCTAGATCCATGCTAGCAGTATGAAGCCTTTGTAACAATCCATAACAGAGCCAAAAAGCACACTACCAAACTTGCAGGGTAGTATTGAAGAGAATAATAGCAAATAAAAGATCCCTTGAAATGTGTGTCCACCTGTCCTTCTAGCTCTAAGGGATCCTCAAACTGTGAAAACTACATTTTAAAACCTCTGATGATGAAGGGCATCTGGTGGTATATGCTTATTCTCAGGGATATCACTCCTTTTCCTACTGCTCTGAATAGCTAGGTGCCCACCTCAGTTTGGAATAGGCCTTGCTGCTGATGCTTTCTACTGTGTGCACACAGCCCCCCCTTTCCCATCGCCACCAGATAGCATTTGTTCCTTTGCTGTGCTGGGCTGCCTCTACCCAGGCTCTCGCCACCAAGCCCTGCATCCTCAATAGGAGATCCAGGCCAGCCAGCCAGTGTGTCCCAACGTGATGGCTCTTACCTCCAGCGTGGAGAGCAATGCCTTCTCTTCCTCAGTGACCATGTTTCCTAGAGCACTGTTCATCTGTCCCTGGTTTCACCATGTGGATCCCATGCAAAATTCCCCACGGCGCTCAGCTGTAGCACTGGCAGTGCCATGAAAAGTTCATTTCACATTCTTTAGAGAGAAGGGTTGGTTCTATTTATACACCCTACTAAGGCCAGTAGATTGATAACTGACTCATTGCTGGGTTGTGGGCTGTCACAGCTACTGGAACTTTTCCTGCAGTTTCTAGCACCATCTTATCATTCTTTGACTTGCAGTTAGTGTTACCAGAGAAACTTGTGCTTACGTTTTCAGAATTGTATCCTGCATTTTTCACAGATTTGTGAAGTTCTGAATTCCAAGCCAGTCTTTCCCAGCTTAGTGTTGCCTGCATATTTAAGAAGCATATTCTGTTCTGTAATCCAGCCCATTGATGAAGATACTGAATAATTTTAGATCTGGGACAAATTTCTGTGTGGAGTGGTTCAGAGATCTAGGAATGTGATTTGTATAATGTATCCCTTTTTTCCTTTGTGTTTTCATAGTTGATAAGATGGTGGTCTGTGTCATCAGATGTGCAGGCTTTATTATAAAAGACTGTAAAATCAGGGCTACATTTATAGGCTATATAAGGCTAAGTCTGTAGGACTACAATTGAGACTGTAGCTATAATGATTTTAAAATCCTTGACTACAGCATCATCACTTTTAGGAGCTACCTGAAGGTCTATCACTGTCTCATCAGTAAAACCAGTATTCAAACAATCCATTCTTCAGGAATACGGCATTTTTATTTATTTGTTTCTGCACTAAATAGGTGTGCATAGGAAAAGTTTAGAAGAGCTTGCAATGATCCCAAAACCTGTAAACTGGAAAGGCAATTTCTATGGTACATTCTAAGTTAAATTTTTTTTTGTAAGAACATTCAGAAAATTTATTCCAGCAGAGGTTTGTTTGGGAAGCTGCAATACTGAGAAAGATTTTCCAGAAGCCCTTTCCACTAAATACAATGTAATAGAAATTTTAAAAAATCCAAGAACAGGCTTGGATTGTACGTGCAAACATTTGCTATCTAGAGGCAACTATCAGAAAACAGTACAACTGAGAGCAAATAGGGACGCAAAAGGAAATGCAAATAGTCCACCACCTGCTAAAGTCCAGGATCAGGAAATGGATTAGTTTCCTGCAATATAGTCTTAAAATACAGTAATACTAAATATTAGTGGAATTAATCCCAAGCACTTGTTAGTATAAGAATGATGTTGACAGCATATTTGGAAGACTACCCAGAGTCACCTTAATATTTCTCATTCTGAAGCTGATTCAGTAGAATGCATGATACTGATAACTGTTCTCTGGCATAAACATGAAGCAGATGAAGAGATTTTCGTAGGCATCAATGCTATAAAATTAAGGCTCTCATCCTGAGGTAGCTAAATTTTCAGTGAGTTCAAACAAATAATGGCCTTGGCTTCAATAGTTTATAATTTAAACATGAGCTCACTATCTTGACTAGACTTGCTCATATAAATTAGTGGTGTCAGTGTCTAGAAGTGCAACCATGTGAGAATCTGATCAGATCTGATCTGCTTTGCTCAGAAGTATAACTTTATCTGTGTCAGTAGGTCTCTTTTCCTTCACTGCAGAACAGAGTCAGGTGGTTTTAGTGCTATGAGACAGCAAATAAAGGAGGATCACGTCCTTAGTTCAAACTAGTATCTGCACCCCAGCTGACTGTCAGTCTTGCTGCCTCAATGAAATGCTGGAAGTAATGCCACTTTGTGGCTACAGAGGCAGTCAACATGTTTTTAAAGCATGCTTTTTTGTTTATGGTTTTGGGTTTTTTTTTGGGGGGGGGGTTTGTTTTTTTGTTTAAACAAAGAACCATTTATTTATCTGCTAATAAATATTTATCTACTGATCACTCTAACAACATCTTTTAACCCACTAAGAAAAAAAGACCAATGTTCTTTTATAGGAGCCATTTGGATAACCCTTTGTAGAGGCTTGTTGAGTACTTCAGGATACACTTGCTAATCAATAACCAAGAATTGGACATAATTTATGACCTGCAGTGATTATAGTTCCTGAACTCCCTGTGTGCTGCCATGTACCACACAATTCTCACTTTCTGAGTCCAAAAGTCAAAGTCTAGCGTGCCCTGTGTTGAGAAATAAAATTATTTTGGCATCAACTCTGGTACCTTCAGTTTCCAACTTTCCTGGAAATGAGAGGCCAAAGAAATCGTCTTTCCTCTTCTGTAAGGCCATCATCAGTTTAGATTGACTGATTATGCAAATCATAGAATCAATAAGGTTGGAAATGAGCTCCAGTGTCATCGAGTCCAGTCTTCGATGAAACACCAGCACGCCAACTAAACCATAGCACTAAGTGCCACATAGCACTAAGTGCGTTTCTTGAACACTTCCAGGGATGATGACTCCACCACCTCCCCGGGCAGCCCATTCCAATGCTTAACTGCCCTTTCAGTGAAAAAAATCCTTCCAGATACCCTGAATGATACCAGCCTCCCCTGGTGCAGCTTGAGGCCATTTCTTCTCATCTTGTTACTGATTGCCTAGGAGAAGAGGCCTACCTCCACCTGGTTACAATGTCTGTTCAGGTAGTTGTAGAGAGTGATGCATTTAATGTCCCACATTAAATGATTTGACAATGTTTTCTGAGAAGTATTCCCTAGGTCACTGAATCCTGGCCTATTGAGAAAATGTATGTAAAATTCCTCTTACAAGTTGACTGTGCTCTGTGTTATAAATAATTAAGTTTAGCCAAACAAGATTCTTTTTCAGATCTTGTTAAGCTGAATCCTAAATTAATTTATAGAAGTTTATATCCAGTAGTTCGGCACTAATGTCATCCTTTGCATTCCACAGTTGTCCATTTTTGTTCCACAGCATTGTTTTCCCTAACTTACCAAGAGAGAGTTGTTAACCCTTTTCAGCCCCATGTTTGCTAGCCTAAACAGACCTGTCTTTGGTAGGCTCCTCCTGTGAGACTCTTTCTTCTCCCTGGCACCCTGATCCTTCTTGGCACTTCTTCCAGACTGAACTCTCATTGAATAGGAATAGAAGAATTGTGTGCAATATTCCAATTTCCATTCACCTCCTGTATGCAAGAAGTGAGTAACCTCAGGAGATCTGAGAGATGCTGGTTTGAAACAGACAGAGCCTAGATTTCCATATAGTTATAAACTATAACAACCTTTAATGTTGTCTGTAAACTGCCACTGAAAGCAGTTCTACCAAGAAATAGAGGAGAGAATATCTTGTGTATAGTAACGATACCGCGTGTCCCATAAGAGTGTGAGCATCACAGAGCATTTTTCCTTTTTTAATCAGTCCTTTGGTGAAGGCTGCTTCGTTTGCCCCGGGTCTAGTAGAGCTGCTCTTTCTCTCTCTTGGCAAGTTCCAGCGGCACCAGTTTCTCTCTGCGCTGGCTCACCGCGCACAAGGGCGTCCTCACGTATTTCCTGCAGAAGCACAAAACCCCGCAGGCGTTGGCCACTGCCGGCAGCCGGCAGAGCGCTCTCCCTGCCGCTGAGCGCGGGGCTGGCGGCGCGGCAGGGCGCAGGGCGCACCCCGGAGAGCCCCCCCAGCGCCCGGGGCCCGGGATGCCCTGACATGCTCCGGGATGCCCCGAGATGCCCCGGGATGCCCAGGGATGCTCCGGGATACCCTGACATGCCCCGGGGTGCCCAGGGATGCTTGGGAGAAGAGACTAACCCTCCAGGATGCCCTGACATGCCCCGGGATGCCCAGGGATGCTCCAGGATGCCGCGGGATGCCCCGGGATGCTCTAGATGCCCCGGCAGCCGCCGGCGCTTCCCCGCCTGCCCGCGCGAGGGCGGCTCCGCCGCACGCTCCGCCGGCTCCAGCTCCGGCTCCGGCAGGGATGGATGCCTTTCTCTAAGAGGAGGGGAAGGGACAGCCCGAGGGCCAGCGGCAGCACAGTGGTTAGTCCGTGAATAAACTAATTAGTCTATAAACAAGCTCCTTCAAGCCTGGCAAATGTTCTCCTGTAGTCTAAAAAATACAAATACAGGATGATGCTAAGATGTTCACGCATTAATTACTTTCACTGTCAAAAAAAAGTATCTAGACTTGTAGGTTAGTTTAGGTCAAAAAACACCTCTCAAATCATCAAGTCCAGCTCTTAGCCTAACATTGCTATCTTCACCATGAGACCATGTCCCAAGTACCAGAGCTAGATGATTTTGGAACATCTCCAGGAGTGGTGATTCTACCACTTCCCAGGGAGCCTCTTCCAATACCTTACCAGCCTTTCAGTAAGGAAATGTTTTATATATCCAATCCAACCCTCCCCTGATGCAATTTGAGACCATTGCTTCTTGTCCTGTCACTTGTTGCTTGGGAGAAGAGACTAACCCTTACCTCTCTACAGCACTCAGTAAAGCCACAAGAAAAACTCATCTACAACAGCTATCAAAATTCACATGGGAGCCTTGAAGTGACACCCAGGACAAGCCAATCTGAAACACAGGATCTCTCCTTCCCATTTTCTGCATGCAACCCAAAACACACAGTCCTAAATGCAAGATCAGAGTCACCCTCCCATCCAGGAGTGCCAGACAGCAAAAGTGCTGGGGAGCCAGCCTTGGCTCCATGTGTTCCTCAAAGGGGTGCTTAAAAACCACCTTGCCTTTAGGGTCAGTCCTTCAGCACCAACAAAATGTTTAGTTGGCTACTGAGATGAACATGTGCAAGGTGAAGCCTTGAGAGAATCGGCATTCTCCCACATAGTCTCCTTTTCTTTTTCAATATGTGGCGTTGAAAGGCTTTGTCCCTCCCGCACTTAGGGGATGCAGTCACACACTTGGTACTTACTGTTTAGCTAGTTCCATGGATATTTGCTCCAAAGAGCATCCTTTTGTCTCTGGTATAAACATGATAACAAAAGCCAGTGATGCTAGGCTCATTATTGTATAAATGAAGCACACCCAGGACAAGCCAATGAGCTCTACAAAGGAAGAAAACATGTATTTTTTAATTTTCAAATATTGCAATTTTTCTTCCTGTTGCTGTACTTTATAGGATGCAGCCCCAAAGGCACAGGAGAAGTTAGAAAGAAGCTAGGCTGCTGTTCTTAGCTCACACATATCAAAAAAGAAGAGTAACTTTGTTTTTTCTAATACTCCTTATGAAAGAAAATGAATGAGTTCATATTGGCCCACTTAGCATGAGCCAATTGATTTATTTTATTTGCAATCACTCTGGATGAAAACAGTGAGTAGCCATTGTTACTGGTTTGTGGGAAGGCAATAGGGATCATGAGTGCCTTGAATTTTTGTCTGTGTCTGGTTTAGGTGCACATTCTTTCTTGGAGCAAACCCAAGCATTTTTCACACCATTACAGTTGTCTCCAGCTAATCCTCCCCACCTGTCAGTGCGCAGCCTTTCCACTGTGAGTCATGGGTGCTGTGCCACAAAGTGACCAAGAGTGAACTCCTAATAGGGCCATCCAAGAACTAGTGGTTTCCTGAGCCTACCGTCAGGTAGATGCTCAGGCTGAGGGGTGCACTCTGTAGCCCCTGGAAAGTAAAGTGTATACTAACCCAACAGTCTGCTGCAGCCTCCCTAGCCCTTTTCCCTGCTAAGATAAACCTGGACAGTTGAGACATTTGTCAGTCGTGTCATGAGCTGAAAATTGCAGCCAAAGCTTCTAATCCAGCTGGGACCTCTGCATCAGCACCTAAGTGCAGATTCTGCTGGCCACTGTGACCTCCACATGTATTCATTTAACAATAGAATTCCCAATCCTGCCTTTCTGCCGCAGACAAGGAATGCATATTTTCTTGTACTTACACTTCCATAAATCCAGATTAGACTCAGTTAAGCCAAGGGAATTACTGTGGTTTTACAGTCTTTGAAACTGAGACCAGGCTAACAGCGAGATGTACATCAAGAAGTAACACTGCATGACAAGAGGGGATCTCCCGGTGAAACAGCTGACACTGAGCACCTGAGATCTGCACTGGGTGGTTTGGGGGACATTTCCTTAGGAATAAATCAAGTTTGGTCCAAGAACTGAGCAAGTGTTGGCAGCTGGACTGCCCACAATATGCATTTTCTTGTTTGGTTTTGTGCAAAAGCTTGTGCAGTTCTGGAGTGCAGTTCTGTGATGCGAACTGATGGGCAGTAAGTAGGAGTAAGTGGATGGTTTCCTTTTGAAGAAGATCCTTGATGCAATTAAAGTGAGAGTGTGAGCACGGTGAACTTTACTTGTCATATTTTTCCCAGTTTTAATCAAGATAGTACTCAGGATGGAGGATGTGTTTTTTCACTTTCTCTCTCACTGTCTTTTTTTTTTTTTTTGAAAGAAAACACAAATGTGAAACCCATTTTAGTAACAAATCACACTAATTTTCAAATCTGTGAATCTGTCTCAAAAAACATCTAATGGGATGAAAACTATCTTGATTGTAAGTTGATTGTCTGTGTCTGAAAGTAATGTAGACCTAAGGGAAACCTGGAATTTCTGCTCTCATATATATTTTGATTTTCAGCACAAATTTTTCTCACAATAAGACTGAAAAGTAAAATTTGGAAAGGCTCATATAAAATTAGAAAAATTAATTTGCTAATCAATAAATTTCAGCATCAGCATTTAACCTTCCCCTTTGATTATCATCACATCAGAAGTCATATATGGTAGTCTACTTTTTCACATTCAAACATGAAAGACTTTTGCCTCACAAAGACATTTTTTTCTAAAGAAAATTTTCTGAAAGTCAAGACATTCCTGTGAAAAGGAATTAATTAAATGTGATTGTGCTTTAAAATGTCTGATCAGAAAAGCTGTAGTCTAATCTAGAACAGAACTTGCATTCATTTCAGAAGATGCAAGGCTTAATTCTAAACATTATGCATTTTCAGCCTACCAAGGCAATGGTGTTTTAAAGACCTGAGTTTCACAGCCTGTGTAGTTGCTGTGCAAGGTGGTCTGACAGCCAGCACTGTGAGGCTGAAGTAACTGGCACAAACAAAGTTGTGGTGGGAGTGGTCAAGTTACACTGAAACCTAAAGAGAGATCTTGTCTCCTGGGCTTTCACAGCTGCAGTTTTAGCAATGCTTTTGTAAAAGAGAGACCTATTGTGCCCACTAGGAGAATATCAACTTGGAAGGACACAGAGAAATCTTACCAGTTACAGTCAAAAACGTCAAGGAGATGAGGAGATTTATACCCCAGTTCATGCTAGATGTCAAAGCCATGGCCCGTCCTCTGATCCCACCGGGGAAAATTTCACTCAGGACCAACCAAGACACTGAAATACAAGGAAAAAAAATGTTTCTTTGGAAGGATGGCTCTCCTTGTTGTAAATCCAGGTAGTCCATGGATTCAGGTGAGGCCACCTGAAAGAATAAGTTGATTTTCAGGGGGTTAGATTTGTGAGGGCCCACGCTCTGCAAGCAGCATGTGCAGCAATCAGCATCACCTCAGGTCACCATCCCTTCATCCCTGCCCAGTGGGTGCGTGAGCCAGTGACAGGTGGCACTGGACTGGGGAGGTGAGCTCTGACTGCACATCTGGATATGAAAGCGAGTTCCAACTAAATAACTCATGAGTGACATAACAGTAATGAAAGTGGGGCAGCAAACCAAAGCAATCTTCAGCCTCAGAGGGGCACTGTGTGTTCATGCCACCTTATAAATCAACCTGCCACACTGAAATATGCTTGCTATTCCAGCACTCTGCTCCACGCAAATGAGATTGCTGAGGTATAAATAAAGAGAGAGGGACTGCTTTTTGACTCCTTCATACCACACCACACCACCGGTGATCTAAATGCTAGTGCTGTTAGCTGACAAAAACAGATTCAGACATGAAGAGCTGGCTGTGTTATCACCTTGATAGCAAGAGCAAACAAAATAAAAAGACACATTTTTGCAAGCTTCCTTATTATCAGAAAACAAATGAACAAAAACCCATACACAAACAAACCCAAAGCCCAGTCAAAAGCCTCCTCCACCCTCTCCTCCATTCAAGCAAGATGCATTAGCCAGAGGTTGCTGTGTGGAGAGGTTGTGGGTTAGGAGATGATTTCCATGAGAGCAGCGAGGTACACATGGATGAGCCATGTCTTCAGACCCTTCAACATGGCCATTATAAATTGCTTGTCCGTGCTGTTATTTCTGCAAAATGATAGATGGTAATTTACCCAGAACACTTGCACTGAGCAGTCTAAAAGATACATTTCAAAAATAGCCTCCTGTATGTCCAAGTGTGTTTCACACTGTATACTCCTTTGCCTGCTTGTAGAATTCCTGTGGGACAGCACTGGTAAAGGTAGGGAAAAAAAGGTGCTCCAGGAGGAAACTAAAAAGGACTAGCTGAAGTGGGAAAAAAACCCCCTGAATTTAGAGTCAACAAAGCAGATTTGAGCAAACTTTTGATTTCTTTGTACCAC
>WBMY01009448.1:514215-570460 GCA_013397315.1 Donacobius atricapilla
CCCTGGCCCAGATTTTTATATTTTTTATAAAAAAAAAAAAAAAAAAAAAAAAGAGCTTCACGCCCAACATAGGAGTCACCCAGAAGAGTAATGATTTTATTACAGAGAATCAAGACCACACTTCATAATGTCCTAACCCTGCTGGGCATAGTCAACTGGCCCTACCACAGCTGCCACGTCTAATAGCAGCCACAGAGAGGCTTTTGTTTCTTTTTTTTTTTTTTTTTTTTAATGACTTGGATCACATCAAGCTTTAACACACTTGCTGCTGACAAGACAAACATTGCTGTAAAGAAGCACCCTCAGAACGTTCTGTGGTGTGCCTACAGATGAGGCGGGAGCAAAGAAGAAGTGAACTGACTTCCCATGCCTGTGTTTTTCCATGCCAAGCCAGCGTGCCCTACACCGGAGCAAATTCATGGGGATGTCAGGATTGTATTTTGCAACCCCTCAGCATCAGGGCTATTGAAACTAGCATTGTTAGTCACAACACTTCAGGACCTGAAAAGCAAAGCATCAAGTGAGAGGCAAAGGAGCCCTTTTGAGGTGTGCATTCACAGCCCCTGCAGTTCATCTCCACAGGATGGCCTGCCAGCCAGCACGCAAGATCAGCTGCAAAAATCGTTACACATCAAAAATTGGCAAAAGGGATATTTACCATCGCATTAGAATTAAAATAAAAGTTGAAAGAACCCAAACCTACTTTCTGTTGGGCATAAACCAACCTCCAGGAAGAAAGCAGTATTCTGGGCACTGGAGGATGGCTCACGCTGCAGCTGAAATGGGCGGCACTGTGGCAACTCCAATACCATGCAGTTTTCCAATGACAGACTGGCCCTTTCAGCCTAACTGATAATTTTCTGGAGGTTTGAATTGTGTTGTTTTCCTATTAAGAAACCAAAATACTGGAGGATCTGCATCAGCTGGAATAGCGGTTAACTGCTTTTATTGCAACCACTTATTTAGTTTAGACAGATGCCACCAAAACACCAGGACTGTTCTTATTGTCTGCTAATGGTAGCTACACCCGCTGGCATGGCCCTGACCTCTGCTTAGCTGGCAAGGAGTGGATAGGCTCATTCCCCCGGGGAGAAAGAGCAGTTGTAGAAATCTGACACTGCAGTCTGTTTACTCCTTTCCCCAAGCTGAAGCAGCAAGAACCATCGATTCTTTGCTTTTAGCACCTCTCTGGGATTGTGTTTACTATTTGTACCTTTGCCAAAAAGCAGCAGCTGCTGTAGGTATGGCAGGGATGTGACTTGCTCTGGGGAAGCCAGCAGCTAGGTTCAGGCTCCCATTCATACTGATTGCTGCTACCTTCTGCGCCGTGCACACAACACTGCAGAAATTTAACCTTCACACTCCCAAAGTCGCTGCTGCATGCTCTGCCTTCACCAGTCTAAGCAGTGGCATTCTGCAGGGCAAATCAGCCTGTCCTTGAAGAGGGGATCCAAATACCACCCTCCACCCCAGCCACCCCTGGCTGGTGTTAGTGAATGGATGGGAAAAGAGGTCAGATGGATGATCCCCAGGTCAGAGGTAGGCAAGAGATGAGGCTAAGGGCTGGACAGCATGGTTCTCTGTGCTCGATTCAACAACTACGGGATTTGTTGCTGAAGGCAGTGACTCACCTTTGTTGACCCATACTGTGTTGACAGTAATTAAGAAAAACTGTCCATTTTAATGGTCCTTTATTATGGAACAATATAGAGAAAAGAACACACACTGCAAATGCAGACAGAAATACTGCTTTAAATCAGGAAGCTTAACTGTTTTATTAAATATCACAGAAACTAGATGGCCTGGTATTCCTTGCCCAAGTGGAAAAAATAGAGGATTCAGATAGAATAAACAGCCCCATGACCAGACATCCACCTCTAAACAAAGTCACAGGGGCTGTACAAGCAGGAAGATTTCAGCAAGTCCCATTAAGACTGAATAAATTGCATAATTGAGCACAGTGCTGGGACTACATTTTGCATACCACAGACGAGTGCTTTGTTTTAGCATTTTGTTAGATGTTTAATGAGAGAAAAAAAGGCAAATCATGCCTCAGTGCTGAGCCTGGGTAGTTCAAGATGCAATGATGACCAAGATGCTCTGTTACACTGGTTATAACATATAAAATTCAATATTCTTGTAGAAGGGGAAAAGCCAAGAGCCTACCACATTTTGTTTTGAAAGGAGGATAATATTAACATAAGCCTACTTTCTATAAAGATCAGGGTAAGGGCTTCAGTGGTGCTCTGCAGAATGTTTAAACTACATGGTTGAAGGCTTAAAATACACATACAACCACATAAATGAGAAATAGCTCCGCACAGATAAACTAATGAATTAAGAAAACTGTCAGAAATAGGAAAGTGCCTTTAGAAAAGGTGTACATTGTGCCCAGGCAAAGAAAACACAGTATGATTGCTGAAATGTTACTTGCAATATCATCATGAGGCAGCCAAGTGTTTTGAGCTTGCTGCTGGAGAGGATGAGAGGTGAGGGATGGAGGCAGTGACATCCCAGCATTAAAGAAAACATTCCACTGGGATGCAGGAAGGGATCTGCCGGACTGTACCAAGATCCTAGCTGGAGCCAGAATAAAGTTGACTAATATCAGCTGGGAAGGGGCATGTGTACAGTGTCTTGAAGAAAAGCCCTAAGGAAAACTGTGTCATTTTGAAAGTTAAGGAACAGGGGGTTAGAAACTAATGAGCCGTTGTGCTTATTAGTCTCAAAGAGCTTTGGTCAAGTGTTGTGGGATAGCAGAGCAGTGGATTAAGTCACATTCTAAAGGATACAAACCAAGAGAACCCAAGTCAAATTACCAAGTACAGCCATTAGGTGAGGCAGAAACATATGCTTTTTCATACAATGTGTATTTCAGCTGTGGTACTCACTTTCACAAGATACTTCCAATATGAAAAATATTGGTCAGGTAAATCATTAAATGCTGGGTGTCAAAACATTATTTCTCCATATGTGTGGAAAAAGGTGCATCCAGAACTATTGTTTACAATAGTAAAAATAATTCCTCAGTGTTTTTCTTGAAGTTTCTAAGCTACAGATAGAAGGACAACTGCTCATGCTGCATAGGCCTCTTCTTCTGCATTGTCTCTCAGCGCTTGTTATTGGCTGGAGGTTATATGATTGGAGGCAGGGTAACACACTGATGAAGTGGACTTTTTGTTTGAGCCAACATGGCCAAACTAATGAACTTTACACCTGGGCTGTAAAGAAAGAGACGTCTCAAACTTCATGTGACATCTTCCTTACTCCCTTACTTCCTTACTTCCTTACTTCCTTACTTCCTTACTTCCTTACTTCCTTACTTCCTTAATTTAGTGCTATGCAGTAAATAAATCTCAAAAAAGGAAATTAACATACTCACATCAGAGAAGCAGAAAAATCTGGGAATAACTGAGAAATACCATGAGCTTGAGGGTGCTCAACATTCTAGTGAGGTACATGAATGACAAACATCCTTGTTTTGACCTTTTCCTGCCTGGAGGCAGAAGCAAATTGGAAGCTGTTCAGCAGCCTTTATTAATGAAATATTAGATTCCCTTGCTATTCATTTGTAGCTTAGCATTTTTTCCTGTACCTGTATTGTGTGAGAACAAGTTCTTTATTATGGGATTCAGAAAATGGCTATTGCAATACTCGAAAGAATTCAAGTTTCTGAGGTATAAACTCAGGAAAGCAATTAATTGGACTTAGAGCTTAGTAGAGAAGTGGGCAGAAGCATTTCAGATTTTGAAAAGGAGGACTGGGTTGTTAACAAAACAAGGTCCAAGGGAAGATAAGGAAGGGATTTTCCCATGAAGTAACACAGACCATCTAAGAGTGTGTAACTAATGATCAGTGCTGGGGAAGGATACAAACAAGTCACTGCAAAGCTGCCATGAGATGGCAGGACTTTGCTAAAGACTGGCTTTGCCAAGACCAGATTTTTATTCCAAGCTTATGAAACCCAGCAGGTTTTTCATTTTCCTGGCTTCTGGCTTTGCTACTAGAAGTAGCCAGATGGCCAACAACTTTCCAATAAAGGCCAGGTTCAGCAGTAGCTGGTTTTGATTTCAAAGGGCACATTGTCCATCAAAGGGGATGACACAAGCCTTCAGAGTGTGCATGCTGGTGAGGTGTGTGCCTACGAGGACAAGCAGAACGGGGACAGAGCTGGGCTTGGGGGACACCTGTGCTGCTGTCATACACCAGCACTATCTCAGCACGGCTCCCAGCATCCACATAATGCAACTCTGGCAAAGGCTTTCACAGCAGTTCCAGTGAAAGTCATCTGAGGGGCTGGCAAAAGTGATGGATGCTTACTCTGGAAAAAGGAGAGGGTAGGAGGGAGTTGGTCCTTTTCCAAAGCAGATAAAAGGGATATGACACACAAAAAGTGGACTTAACTCTGCACAGTTTTGTGCAAGAGGACAAAGTAGACAATTGTGACAGGCGTTAAAAATCTATGACTTTGCTTAACGAGAGGCATTTTTCTCTCCGGCTCTGCCCCATAATATGAAACTGAAGTGGCTGCTCAAAATTAATAACTGGCAAATATAGAGCAAATGAGCAGCTGTACTGCTTTAGAGAGCATGTAAGCTGCCAGCAGAGAGCCAGCCTGACGGGGTCAAGTTCTACCCTGTGTGTGCACATTAAAAGGAGTGGAATTGCTCTATTGCTGAGAGATGGGGGAGTCAGGAGAAGCCTCAGCTAATCTCATGCCTCTGGCTGCATCCTGATCTCTGCAGGTGAAGGCAATAAATAGGTACTTTAATTTTATGTCTGCCTAGGTGCTTCTCTCCAAGCAGCAGACTACTGGATGCCTGATGCCACTGATGACCCAGAAGAAGCTGACGTGGTGTGGCAAATCTAAATTCTTTTTTTTTCTGGTTCACCACAATTTTGTTTCTAATGAAACAGTCAGCCTTTAGGCTGACTCCTTGCAGTAACATTATTAGGACAAGTGGAATTTAATCCTTTTTTTCTCTGAGGCTGTATCAGAGTACATAAAAATTGTTGTACTACACTGTTCGTACTATTTGCATCACTATCTAACGGACAGGCTGAGCACTCCCACGTGATTTTTTAAGGAAACTTGCAGTGGACCATTGAAATCACTCATGCCTCCTCCAGTTTATTATAGAGCAGCAGGAAGGGTTTGGAGTAAGATATTGATTCCAAAGAATTACCTCCATCGTCTGTGCTCTGGGCCACTTGAGAAGGAGGGCAATGAGATGTAATTCACATCTGATTTTCCTAGCAACCCTTCCTCCCTTAACCTTCTCACCACTGTAGGCCTGCATTTTAATGCTTTTTTTTTTTTTGTACTGTTCAAATTTCCATCTCCAAAAACTCAAAAGAAATGCTGTGACTCATATGGGCTTTCCTTTTAAATGTAAAGCATTCAATATATTCTTAAATCTGTTTCCAGTGGTCCTAAATTACTGACCATTTTCATCCGGAAAGAAGAGTCACAAATGAGCTTTCTTAGAGGAGGTAATTCCCATCTGAAGAATTACTGGGCAAGTAATGATAGATACATAAGGATCTAGAAATGGTAGAATTCTCTAAGTTAGTGTGACTTGTAAACCATCTTGCCTAATAGAAGTGGTCAGCAGAAAATCTATCAGTAGAATTGTCCTGTTTCAGCTGGCAAAGAGTACACTTTCTTCTGAGTAGCTGGTACAGTGCTGTGTTTTGGATTTAGTATGAGAACAATGTTGATGACACACTGATGTTTTAGTTGCTGCTAAGTAGTGCTTACCCTAAATCAAAGACTTTTCAGTTTCCCATGCCCAGTTTTCCATTTCCAGTGAGCAGGTTCACAGAAAAGTGGAAGGGAGCATTGCCAGGACAGATGAAAGGAACTGGCCAAAGGATATTCTATACTATAGAGCATCATGCCCGAATTATAAAGTGGAGAAAGCTGGCCAGGAACCACTGATCACTGCTCAGGAAGTCTGGCCATCAATCAGTGGGAGGTGAGCAATTGTGTTGTGCATCACTTGTTTCTCTTGGTTTTTATTTCTCTCTCTCTGCCTCCTCCCTTTTTCATCACAGTCATTGGTATTATTGTTATAATCATTTTTATAATCAGAATTATTCTTTTTGTTTGTTTATTTCAATTATTAAACTGCTCTTATCTCAGTCATGAGGTTTAACTTTTTTTTTTTCCAATTCTCTTCCCTAGTGGGCAAGGGGCAGGGGAAAGTGAACAAGCAGCTGTGAGGTACTTAGTTGCCAACTGGAGTTTAAAAAGAATGCATCATAGCCTTATTGTTGCCAGATATGTAACAGGCTGTACCTCTTTTCAGGTAACCTAAGAAAAGTTGTTTTGAACTGATGTGTGAGATGACAATTCTGTTTGCAACTGGATATCACAGTCACCGTTTCTCTTGTCCTTTGTTATGTAGACACTCAAATTCTCCCATAAGACAGAAGAACATGCAAAGCAACAGAAAGGACAAAAAAAAAAAAAAANAAAAAAAAAAAAAAAAAAAAAAAAAAAAAAAAAAAAAAGAGAAAAAGGAAATATTTAAACAAGCTTTCAAGGGAGAATGTGCTTATTATCATAAAACACATACTGCCACCCAAAATAAAGGCCTTTTAATTAAAACCTGAAGTATGTATTCCTGTTCACAGGTGTTTATTTGGTCAGAATATTGAATCCAGGATAATCCTTTGAGGCATTTGCAGAGGAATGACTGCAAAAGCCAGAAACCCTAATGCATGAGGAAGTTCTGCATGAGTTAGTTTGGCTTATCACATATTTCACTTCTACAAAGTATGCAGAGGAGAAATTACCCAGTTGGGTGGAATAAGTGAACCTGTTTTTCCAGTACCCAAGGGCTCCTGGTGGTCCTTGAGGGGTTGCACAGCAGAAAAAAAACTGTTGTGACACAGCAACTGGGGGCAATTTATGCCTTTACTCTTGAAGAAGAGATTATTTGTGCACATGCCTCACAAAACTCCCAGTAGAAAGGATAAGCAATGTTTTACAACAGTGACTTATTTAGAGAGGCCTGTGGTGATCCAGTTTTTTTAAGTTTCTCACTGGAAACTGCTGCCCATGCTTTGCTTTGGTTGCTGCAGGAAGAAGGCAGTGAGGAGGAAGGTGTGAAGGCTCTGGGTTTAACCACCACAAAGTGTCTTTTAGTTCTGTTTCTTCCATAAGTGTTTCCTGCACTTAGGGTTGATTTTCAAAGGCAGCACAAGCTGGGTGCCCTCCTGCGTGCCCTTTCCCTTTGAGAAAATCTTCCTGGCTTTCCTCCCAGAGCTCAGTGTGGCACAGGAACTGGAATGCCATAGGAGAAAATGTCTCCTGACTTCATGCACTGACACAGCGCACTCTCTGTGCTTTGGCTGACAGCCTCACCTTCCTCAGCAGTCCCTGTAAGTTATGTGATTGATTACACACTTTTACCTTTTTGACATAATTTTTTTCTCATACTTCATATTTTAGTTTCATGAACTTTAAAAGTGAAATGAAGTACTGACTTTGCACTTGAAGTCCTACTGACAGTTTTAGTTTCTGCACAAAGCTAGCCCAAGAATGGCTTGGCTATAAAAAATTCTTCCCCAGCCCTCTTTCCTGAAGGAAACTGGATTTTATAAAGCTTGACAGATGACCTGCAAACTTGTTCACAGATTTCAGTATCACAATGATCTTATCTCCTAGAACATGGTTAAGGAAACTAATTTGAGCCAAACTTTAAAACTGTGCATAATTTTTAGCACAGGCTCCATTTCTCTTAAGCAGTACCTCTGTGTCAATGGGTTTACTAACATAGAACTATTAGTAAAGCAATATTTAAATACACAGAGCACCAAGCTCAGGATACTGACTCAAATCCCTCTTTAAGTGGGGCGTAAGGTGCCGAACCACAGGAATTCACCTACCTTTTCAATAGCAGATTGAACCATTGTCATTGCAGAGACATAGGAAGAGTGGCTGGGGCATGGTGTGGTCTCTCCATTTTCACAGTAGCCAGGGCTCTGTCCCTCAGAAGGCAAAGCCTTCGCCCTGATCCACCAAGACTTTCCCTCATTAACATATTAGAGTTAGTAACAGGAACATAAACCTCAATGAAAATCCTGTCTCTGATTTCAGGTGCACTTCGATACACAGTTTAAATTCAGCCTCGGGGTTGAAATATAGTAACATAAACAATTAAGAAGCTCCCATTGACATTCCCATGTCTCACTATCCAGAAGCAATTTTTCCTTATTATGACCTTTTCGACACTTACAAAAGCCCTCCAGATTTGTAGGTTTTATCAAGTGAGATAAGACAAACCTATTCATCTGATATTTTAGAAAGAATCTTCTGCAATTTGAAATCCTATAATTAACATCGAAAAATATCTTAAATTGGCTTGCACTTTACTACTACCAATCAGCCTTTGAAAAGGCAAACCTATTCCTGGGATAGCTGATGTGTTAACAAGAGGCTTCAGACAAATTTTATTTGGGGCAAGGAAATAGGGAGAAGATAGCAATTTACAACCCTTACTTTTTTTTCCATTTTGATATGCCTTGTCTTTCTCCTGCAGCTTGGTAGTACAGATAGGGTGTGAAATAAAGGCCAAGTGAGGCAGCATTTGAATAGCACAGGAATGATGAACTAGATAAGCCCATGGAGTGTCATATTCAAACCACATGGATGCATGCATTAAAAGATGATCCAGTACAAATAAACAGTGCTAGGCATCTTGTCATAAAACAAAGAATCCAAGATAATTTTTTTTTTTTATTACCCGAAATAAGACTTTCTGTACCGTTTCTCAGTGAAACATGCAAATTCCCAAGGTTTAGAATCTTGATTAAATTTCAACATAGCATTTAAGCACTTGACTGGTTTTGAATACTTGATTTGTCCCCACCACTATCCCATTTTCCAGAGTAAACCACAAAAAAACCATAAAAATTATGCTTCTCATTTCTGTGAATTTTAAGGTCAGGCCACAGCTGCTGTGAAAAATGTAGAAACTCGAAAATAAAATATTGTAAACAAATATCATGCAAGGCAATGCTGAGCATGAATGTCTGTTAACATCAGACTCCTGTGCACTATAAATTAATAAGATGACCACTTGCTTTTAAAAGCTTGAAATACTGTTTTAATGTAGGAGATATTGAGGTGAATTCTAGGTATCTGATTCTTTTACTGGCGTTTGCCAAGACAGTGCAAAACCATTAAGCTTACATTATTTCAAAACACAGGAACAGCCAACTAAATCCATGGAAGGGTCAGAATTTTCACACTGATGGTTCTCATTCCCACAAGATTTTCCAGTTGCAGGTCAAGCATTTGGTGGCCAAGATTAAGCCCAAGAGGATAAAGGGGCAGAGAAAAAGCATCCTATGCCATCTGGATTGTCAGGATGGCAAGAGATATGACCTCTGTGATCGAGTCCCTGGGCTGGACAGCGTCATGTGTCAAACCAGCTGTTCTGGGTTTTGTTACAGATGCATTTAGTGACTGAGGTGAAAGACACGTAAAAGGTTCAGCCTTTAACTGTGCCAATGAATCATGCTTTAACTCAGGTAGCCAATTAATCTAACAAGCACGGGACCAAAGTCAAAGGGACTAAATTTGCCTCCCGTATAGTTCTCTGGGCTTTACAGCAGTGTTCCAACTCTGGGTCTTGCCTTGGTTAATACAATGAAACACAGAGAGACGACCACCACAACCACACAAGTTTGTATAAGAAAGACAGTGATGGACTGAGGATGGATTTACTTCTTTCTTCACCACTACAGATCTCACTTTTCTTGTGAACCCTTGAGCTTTCTTCCAACCTCCTTGATCTTTTTTGCCTTTCTTCCTTCTTCCCCACTTTCCCCAATGTAGTTTAAAGCTGCATTTACATGATTCCAACAGCTCACAATAAGATGTAGCGAAAACATGTGGGTTTTTACATGGGAATAGAATCAAATCGAATTGAATAGAATTGTTCAGTACGAAGGGACACACAATGATCATCTAGTCCAACTGCCTGACCACTTCAGGGCTTACCAAAATGTTAAAGCATACTGTGTGTGGAATGCTGTCTAATTAGTTTCCTGGTCATCCTAAAGTTCCTTTAACAGCCAGTAAGGAGGGGAGCATTATGCCAAAGGAAAGGTCACAGATTTCACAGGTTTCACAGAATATTCTGAGTTGGAAGGGACCCACAAGGATCATTGAGTCCAATTTTAAGTGAGTGGCCCATACAGCAATTGAACAGTGGTTGAATCCACAACCTTGATTTTATTCACACCATTCCCTGAGTTAGAAAGCAGGGGTCTGAAAGCCCCCCGTTGGTGGAGACAGTATTTCCCTTTATTGATAATCTGAGGAATCTGGCTCCTGCATCAGTTGGATTCCCAAACACATTGAAACATCTGTTCCATTTTAGGTACAAACGATCTCAGTTTTAAAGTATTCATTCCAGCTGATATAAATTTAACTCGGATATACTCAATATGACAAATCTGCCTAGGTTTAAACTAGAAATGGACATCTATCATTCAAAATTATGCTTTCATCAGTAAAAATTTGCTCTTTAAAGGTGCCCTCACAATGGACTTGTCTTTACCAACTTCTCTGCATGGGTTTTGCTCCTCCCAGGGCTGATGATCCACACAGAGAGCTCCCACAGCAGGAAGATGGTGCATCATGGTAGGGCTTACTGGAGACCCCAGTCCCTGCACCTTCTTGGGGGAACCCAGCCTGGGGGAAAGAAAGCCACAGTCTTGGGTCTCCCATGTGGGAGGAATTTAACCAGTGTTAAACTAGTAAAACATGAAGGCAGGCTTGGTGGCCTGCCACCCTTCCCTGCATTAGGATGAAGATAAAGGAAGTGACTTTAATGACCACAAGCCCCTGGTTTGTTGACCTGTGTTTATCCTCTCTTGTGCCTGCTCCAACAGTTTTGAATCTGCCTGCTGTTAAGTGCCTCTGCATCCACACAAGGAAAGAAAGGAGATCTTAGGGATCCCCAAATGCAGGAGGAGCTTTATTCTGAAGTGGCTGTGAGTGAGTGGCTGAGAGTCCATCAGAGAGCCACCCTGGGGGGAAGCACTATCCCTAAAACAGCAGTCCCCATTTTGTGGGTCCCCTGCTCGCCCTCCCCTTGTACATGGTCTGCAGACATGCTTTGCATCCACTGAGGGTCTGGACCTCACAGGCCCGGACACGGCTGTGTTGCTCCCAGCAGCCAGCTGGTCTCCTGTTTTGTAGGTAATGTGCTCACTTCAGGAGCTAAGAAGAAAGATTGACTAGCACGTAACTTTTTTGCAATTTTCCAATCAGAAATATTCACCTGATGGCTGAGGCTAGCAGACGGCCGCAGAGGCCATTATATCCCACTCTGAGAAGGCTTCCTGTGGATATTTTATTTGACTTTTTAGCAGGTTTTTAGCAATACCAAAGTACTGCCAACCCTACAAGCACCCACTCATGGGAGCTATGCTTCAATGGGACTGCAACAGCAATCAGGAAAATCAGGAAAATCAGGGTTTGCAGTAAGCTCTAAATCCCTCTTCCAAGACCTGGTTATACACTTCATATGTTGACCATAAGTATGTTAAAAATATATTTTGAGGTTTGTGTCTACATGGATAGGTAAATGTGGTATTTCTTTGTGCCAAACCCTGAAACCCAGGAAACACTTCTCCAGCTACAGGCACTGACTTGCCTTGGATGTGTTGTGGCCATAGCAATGTGTGTGTAAAGAAGGCTCTAAGGGCTTGGGTCTGAGGTGTCACCTGAAAGAGGAGTTTATCTCCAAGAAAAGAGCTCTAGAGTTTATCCCTTGGCTTTGAAGAGCCACACAAAGCTGGCAGCTGTTCTTGGACATGAAGTAATAAAACATCTTTGTCACAGGTTGGCAGAGATATAAGTACCTTTGGACTTTATACAGATCAGTTTTGAGGTTCTGAGGATGATTCATGTCATGAAATTGCCCCTCAGTGCCACTTGCAGGTGTTTTTGTGGATTTTCATCTTCATGCTCAGCATGAAAAGCCATGAAGCCAGCAGAGCTGATATGATTTGCTCCAGCAGATTATCCCAAAGTTCATTGGCCAACTGCCTAAATGCTTTTGCAGTTACACAGAAATGGGTTTAAAGGACTTGCAGAGGAAAAGTTCTTGTGCAAGGCACCAATGCCATACATGCAGTCCAAATGCATACATTTGACATCCCTCTCTCATTAAAGATGTTCCTCATTCTACACCAAAAAAATCGCTGAGATGTTCATGGATTCCCTTGAACTTCACTCCCACAAGATGTGTAAAGAGGTATTGCCCAAGTCCTGTTTTGCTCACTTGTCTTTAATTTGCAAGAACAAATTCAGACTGGGAAAACAGATGCTCTGTTTGGTCCAGACTCAGTCTGCATTACTTGCTTCTCAGCCTAGGATTCGTTAGAGCCATTCTGACTTCTTTTTGGTGAAGAGCATTGCCTCTAGACCACATGGCATCCCTGCATACCTGTGTGTAAATATGGGGGGAACTTTTCCCTATTTATTATTTGATCATAACTGGTGCAAAAGGAGATGGTCAAGGCAGAAAAGCAGATCTTTGATAATGGGTGCAATCTGGCATCTAAATTTTGTTTGTCAGGTTTGTGAGGAGAGCAGCAGAGCTCTGGGCACCCACTCTGCTTCAGAGAGGCTACAGCTGCCCTACAGTTGCTAACCAAGAGAACTCTCTTGTACATGCTCCCTCCAAACATAGGAATCCTATATTTACAGCCTTATTTTGGAAAATAAGTCTGATATCCCAGGAGCATGTCTTTCCTTGTTCTGGCATCCGAACATGTTGTATCACACACATGAGTGGGTGAAGGAAGTGACACCTCTTTATGAGAAAGTACCTCTAGTTTTTGCCCCTCAAGTGGTTTGAACAGAGCAATTGGCAAATTAGATGCTCCGAAACTACTTCAGTTAATTCTGTGTCATTTAGTAAGCGGTCATGCGTGGTCATAGCCCTGGCTAGATTATTTCTGAGTGTCCTTTATGTTAAATTAATTTCCAGGATCACACTGAGTGATCACAGTGGGTGATTAATTGGTGATCTATCTCCACACCACCCTCATCTCATCAGCCTGCACTCACTGATCCCTGTGAAAGGCATAGCAGTGCTTCTGCCAGGCTCAGACTTTTGCTGTCCCTCCCCTGTCCACATACAGCAGGTTCCAATGCTTCTCTTCACAAACGTGCTGCAAACAGTGAGGAGCCCCTCTCTCACTCCTCACGCTTCACATGGCAGGCAGGAGTGGTTTCTTCAGGGCTCTGCAGGCATCATTCCCTCCTGAGAACGGCTGATCCTTGTTTGTCCTTTCTGACACATAGACAAAGCGTAACACATGGGTGTCAGGCAAGCCCCCTCAGCTAGTGACTGAACGCCTTGAAATGCCTCTGCAAACACCCCAAGAGAAATGGCATGTGCTGTTCTGCGGTGTGATGCAACACTGATTTGTTGCATCTATAAAACGTCCTCATTATTGTGTGAAATTGAGTGTGAACAAGCAGTTAAATAGCAGTTCATCAGACATAATTAAACTGAAACACAGCAGCAGAAATACCCCTTTTATCTTGTGTAAGGGCTGATGATATAAATACAGAGCACCCCAGAATCAAAAAAACTGACTAAGCAGATATTTGCTAGTCTGCGAATTCTTTTGTAATGCAAAAATTACTTTTATCTCTCAAGGCCTGTTTTTGAGTGCTCATCACTGTGCTGCCTGGGTGCTTTTATAAAAGGCAATAAATATATTTAGCATATGCTTAATTCATTAAAAAAAAATCTCCTTTATGTAATTTAGCAACAAAAGAGAAATCGTGGAAAATACATTCATAAATGTCTGCTACAGTAATCTGGATTGTAACTATCTCTTTGACCAGAATAAAAAAAAAAAAAAAAAAGAAAAGAAAAGAAAAAAAGTACAATGCCATTAAAAAGAAGATGATAGAGCTCAGATTGTGTGATCTGTCCTCTGAAGAGTGTCATCTCCTAATGGTCCTACATAAAGTCTCCTTTATCCCCATAGAACATAGTGCAGCATGGACTCAAAATAAAGTGGGTGAATTTATTCCAGAAATGGCCTTGTGATGTGGAAGGAAAAGAGCAAGATCTCCTCTGCTCTTTCCAAAAGATGTCGATTTGATCTACAAAGAGAGCTGTCCTCAACACGACCTTTGCCTTAGCCAACCATTGCATGGAGGCAGGCATTGCATGGAGCATGAGAGTCTCCCACTGAAAATACAGTGGTGCAAATTGCTTTTTCCCCAGGTGCCCCAGGCATTGCCTGGACACAGCAGCCAGCAAGTGCAGCTCCCATGCCTCTTCCCACTGACGAGTAGACAATGGAGAATAGTCTGGTCCAGACCACAGGTCAGATTTAGAGATGAATAACACAAACATGTTAAAACTATTTACTTTACATAAGCAGAGGGGTTAATTTTTTTTTCTTTACACAAGGGTAAGGAAGCTAGGCTTTGAAAATACATTCAGGGATTAGGGCTCCAAACTGGAGATGTTGTAGGCTGTATATGAGACACAAATTATAACCTTGCATTCCAATCCAGATTATTTAAACACAATAGATCCTTTGCAGATTCCAACAACCTCTTGGTTCTCCAACCCTTGCATTTTCTATATGCTGTAAATTTTAACTGAACAGTGTACTTTCAAAGGCAGGAAAATGCCTTGAAAGGACTTATCTGCAATCTGAAGTACCTGTATCTCTGCTAGACCTGGCCTTCATTTGGTAGGCAAATGCATCTGTCAGTATAAATTGCCTCACAGTGGCTTTATCCATGATTTCTCCATGATGGAGCGGAGAGCACATTTTCTGTTTGAAAGCATTTGAGCTCTCAAGTCAGGAAGGAGGTCAAAAAACAAGCACTGGCATCAGAGACTTCACAGATCAGCCTGGAAAATATGTCAGGTTTTGTAGCCCTCAAGAAATAGAAAATTGCTCTCATTAACTGTATATTTGGCCAACTCAAATGACTAAGAACCTGTTTACAGCCAGGTCACCAAGAAAGAGGGATTTCAGCAAAAAGACTTCAGCAGGAGGCCAAGGCTGAACATGTGATCCCACTCTAAGGGTCATTGAATATATGTTTGAAACACCCAAATAACAGTTCAAGTAACATTTTCTTTTCAGGGTTTCATCCCTGGTTTTGAACCTATGTCATAGAAAGCAAAACCCAGCCCCAAGACAATCTTCAAGGGAAGGAATAATACTGTAATAACACAGTCAAGCTTGCAGCCCTGGCAATGAATGCTTATCTCACACTGCTCTCCTGGTGAGTAATGTTTAAAATAAATAAATACTGCAGGGGAGTTGTTGTTAGTGCAATTGTAGGGTGGTATCCTTGTGGCAAGCTTTTTATCATAATAGTACAGGAGAGTACAGTTTGTTTGCAAGGCAAGTTTGAGCAAAGCAAAGTAAAGAGTGCAAAAGCACATAAAGTCTGTTAATAAATAACAGACTGGGCATGTGGGTTTTGCAGAGTGACTGAAAAAGTCAACCCCTTCAAAGTACAACATTATGCAAGTGCAATTGGAACAAAACAAAAGAAAACAGAGATTTAATTTCCAGTCCCTTGGAATGACAGACATGCTCTCCTCAGGAGAGAGTGGGACCCATGCAAGTGTGATGGCAGATGCAGCAGTACAGTGTCAGCTGTACAGTGACACGCCTTTGTGTCCCCCCACTTGTTTTGTTCCACCCAAGCTGTGGAAATGGTACTACAGTTTGCTCATGAATTATGATACCTTGCATGTGTTTTCTATATCTGAAGACTATCACACAGTCAGAGGGACAGATCCTTGGCAGGACTCAGAGAGGTTGGTATTTTGCAGATTTGATGATGTCATACCATACAGAGGTCTGGAGCTTATCATTATCTTGGGTTTAGGAGTACCAGCAGCAAATGCCAACATCTTAACCTTCCCAGTGTAAGGACACAATAGGCTAGAAAGAGAAAAGATAACCAGGGACTCCATAATTTTGCTATGCAAAGCTAACAGCAGTTCTTGACTGAGGAGGGACCAATGAATTACACTGAATGGAAGGGAGATCAGGTCATTGACCTTAAGGGCCAAGACCTTTTCCTAAAAAGTACATGCCAGGCCTACCAGGACGGTCTGTGACAATACCCATGCATATTGGCAGACAACGCGGCTTTGCCCAGTTTAGGAACTGCCTAATGCCAAGCAGGGCGTGCTATCTCAGCACTTAATAATGTAAGTTACAAACAGTTAGAAAAATTAAATACTTACTTGGTCCAAGACCTATGGAAAATGCAGCAACATAGACAAGCAGGCTGGTCAGTGAGAGCCATTTCAGGACAACAGGAACCTCCCCACTTTCCATGTGAGACCCTGTTGTGCTTTTGCCTCCTGCCAGGGCAGTCCTGTTCAGTTCTCCTGTCCTGGCAACATCTGGGCTTTGTACATCAAATGACAAGCTTTCTGTTGAAGTCATGCTAGCAAAGAGGTCCTTGAGACTCCCATTGGTGACAGTGAAGTTTCCTGTTTTCTGAAGAGAGAAATCCTCTGCAGACTGGCTTCCACAGACCTTGGTGAAATTCATATGTATGTTATGGTTCACTAAGCCCATAGTGACCAACGATATTGCCATAACAGAAGAGCCAATACACAGAAAAGTTTTACTTCCAACTTGATCCACAAAAAACGTGGCTGGGACTGTGCTGATCACTTTAACCACTCCAACTCCGGTAGAAGCCAAGCTGGCAGCTTCATTGCTCTGGAACCCAACTGACTTCAAAACAGTCGATGCATAAAATAAAATGTTGGGTTGCCCAGTTGTTTGCACAAAAAACACTAGAGCGAGTCCTACCAGCATTCGGGCCCTCATGTTGTTTTTTGAACGAAACAGATCCAAGAAACTATACTGATGTTCATCTTTCAGGGAAGACTTAATCACAGTAAGCTCTTTAGTAGCATCTGATGTTTCCCGTAGTCTCTCCAGTACTTTTCTTGCTGCCTCATCGTTATTTTTCATCACAAGAAACCGAGGACTTGGTGGAAGGAAATACATGGCAACAGCTTGCAGAGCACCTAAGGGAATCACGAGGCCAAACATGTACTTCCAGCCATGAGATATGCTGGCAAATGCATAATTTGAAATATAGGCAAAGAGAATGCCTATCACAATCATAAGTTCATTTAATGATACAAGGAGGCCTCTTCTGTGCTGCGGGGCAATCTCAGCGATATACACGCATGTTGCAATTGATGATAACGATATGGAAATACCTATGGCAATCCGGCCCACAATGAGTATCTTGTATGACTCATAAGGCAGCAAAATCAGACTCCCCACCACAAGTAAAGAAGATGCAATAATAATAGCAGGTCTCCTTCCAAATCTGTCTATTAGAAATCCACCAGTAAGGGATGCAAATAAGGCCCCAAAAAGCAGGGAACTTACAATGACTTCCTGCTCTTTGCAAGAGAGTGTTAAAATGCTGCTTATCTGAAGAAGAGCTCCGGAGATAAGGCCCAACTCGTATCCCATCAGAAGTCCACTTATGGCAGCAATGGCAGAAGATAGAAAGGTGAATGTCCCACAACCTGAAATAAGAGGATAAAACAAATAAAACCTTGAAAGAGTGATTTCTGCTACATTCTGACAATTAATAATAATTTTGATATAGCAGTTAAAAAAATCTCTCTGTAACTTTTAGGCAAAGCAGTTAGGTACAATACACATCCAGCAACAGTGGTGACATAAAAGCTATTTACATAAAAAGCTATTTCTGAAAAGAAAAAAAAAATAATAAATACAAAACCTTTAGCTTCAATGCTTTTGTGTCCCTTATCTTCCTGATCAGAAGTCAGTAAAGTTTTGATCAGATCCTAAATAATTAAACCTTCTGCCTCAGAATACTATTGCAAAAAGAAATGGCAAGAAAGCAATTTTTGCCTTGAGATTTTTCAGTATTTTTCCTAAACAGAGGAAGTCTCATCCATCCAACTGGAGTACCATGAGCAAGGAAAGAATAAATTTCTTAGCCAAATTGCTTCAACCTTGACTCAAATAAGTAACAAGTTTTCCCTCACCACTTATTATTTCCTTTGTTTCACCTGAGGATGACATGAAGGCTGCTGGTACCATTGTTTTTATTTTGCCAGATTGGAGACATATTCAGTGAGCACCAGGCTGATGCATCTGGGATATTCTAGGGAAACTGATCTTTGAGGCAAACTCATGAACTTTCTGGACTTTGCTCATATCTAAACTCAGATTCCTTTGAATATCTTGATCAAATATTTTGCATCACTTTTGACTGCCATAATATCAGGAATAAGAAACAGATGATGAAAACAACACAGATTATATGCCTTTGAATGTCCCCTTTAAAACAAACTCATTTTATACAATTGTGATTCATTGTTTATTGTTACAAGATAGATTTGACTGATCATATTCTACTAACTGTGAAGCCTTTTGCACCCCAAACCTTGAGGAATATATCAGTTTGTTATTGTTGGTCTCATTCTTTCTCCCAGCATGATTTCCCTCACATCATGATGTTGGCTGCCACACAACTAGGAAAAGAGTAAATCAACTTCTGATTTTGCAATTAGTTAGAGAGATGGGACATGTCAGAGGAGAGGTGGCTTTTGCAGCATAACAAGTCCGTATTTAGTTAATTCTCCTGGAATGAGTGGGATACGGTCTAATTGGAAATGATACACACTGTTTGTTTATTTTTAGCTAATTTTCCTAAGGTGTTAAGGCTCTTTGATCATGTTGACTACACAGAGTTCCCTGCCAATAATTTTGAGCACGTTGGTGAGGATCAGTCTCATTTGACACAGGATATTACATTTCAAAAGCAAATCTTGAATAGAAAGGAGAGCAGGCCTAGCAGTACATCTGCACTGCTAAAGTAAACAGTGACAGAGCCCAGGCCCAGACCCTGGCATGTGGCCACATACCCTACTAAATTGCTGGCAGGATCCCTGGCACATTTGCACCCCAAGCCATCTTGTGTTCATCTAACAACTCCCAGAAGCAAACAATTCCACCATCCCACCCTCCAGTCACTCCATAGGCAGACTGGTTATTTTGGAAGATAGCATGGTATAAAACTGTGAATATAAGCAATGCCTCAGGGGTCAGGGGAGATGTGTAAAGCCCATTAAGTCTATTAAGATGAATATCACCTATAAGCTCTCCTAACTTTGAACCAAACAACAGAAGCCAAACAGCAGCAGCCCTGAGATACTGAGTGCACCAAATGCACCTCAACCCATTCAGCCACTGAGGTAGCATGGCTGGCAAACCAGAGATAGATAAGAGATAGGGGAGAAGCACATGGTTTTGTCTTGGTGGGCCATAAGGACACAGGGGGACAGGGATTATTGTGAAAAGTCTTTCAGAAGGTGGGGGTGGGTGGTAGATTTATTGGGATGGAGATGGGACACCTTGAAGAAAATATCAGAAACAAATTTGCAAAATGCTCCAGGGATGGTAGAATCTTTTTTATATTGTTGTTGTCCATATCTGTTAATATTTCTAAAGCTTTTTCTTCCTTTATATCTGTAGTATCTGAGACCATTTCACTGATTTTAAATAGAAGCATGGGTTAGGTCCTTCTGTACTTCCTTCACCCACTGAACAGTACTTCATTGGAAGTATTTGTGCTGCATTCTGCAATGCACACATGCAATATTTGTTTTATCATTGCAAAACATAATTTATCCTTCCCATTTATACTTCTGAGTTGTCCGCTTGCTGTATATTATTATATGTGGAGAATATGCCCTTCCAATGAATCCTGGCTGTAAATCTGGGCTGATAACAACACAGTGTAGTGCTGAAGGGATGAGCATATCAGAAACTAAACTGCTGATTTGATTGCAGTACTCTGCCCAAACTACTGTTCAGTGCTGATGTTTGTGCTTTCTTTAATATCTCTGTATTTTATATCATTGAGCCACATACATTTAACATAGGATTTTACCTCAATTTATATATTATGGAGTAGAGAGTATTGTGTTCATCCAGTCTAGTTTTGATTTACAAATGGGTAGTGATTGAAAAACAATGACTTCAGGAATTAAGTCATCCCAATGGTTAATTGCTTTCACTGTAAGTTATCTGTAAATTATTTCTAGACTTAACTTCTGCAACTTCAACTTCCAGCCATCAGATCCCATTCTCTCTTTCCCCACACTTAATTGTGTTCACCAAGTACAAACTTATAGCCTGTCATTGAGTCATCTCACAGACATCTCCGTTTTAGCTACTTACCCTGTGAGGCTTTACAAGTTTACCAATCCCTTAAGTATTCAAACCTCTGTTCTCTGAACATTCTCCCAACCATCAGCTTCTTCAGTAAATTGATCTGGACCCAGTGTTCCTGCAGTGATTACACAGTGCTGAAGAGAAACTTGACTAGTTTTCCAGTCCTGGTGGACATTTCTCTCTCTACTTGTCCAAGGATTCTCACAGACACATATAGAAGCTTATCTTCTGGTTATCCTTCAGGAAAACCTACTTATTTTCTGACTAGATTCTTTCCAAGGCACTGCCACGCCTTTAAATATGGCCTGCCTCATTGCATCCTAACAAGGAATGCAAATCACTTTACATCTGTCTGTATTAAAATACATAGGATGGGTTCCACTTCCCTAACTGTGAGACATCAACATCATCTCTAGATTTCTCTTGTAACCATTTGAGAAAAAGAGGCACTTCTAGACATATGATTTAGGTCAGATGCCTACTTCCTTCCATTGCCTATAAAAGGAAACTGTGAGGCTTGGTCAGAGGCAGATGTCTAAAGTTAGCAGAGAGGAACCCCAGACAGCACATGATTATAACCCATTCATTGATCACCCATCACCTTTATCACCCTGTTAAATAATCTGTTATTATTTTCTTCCAAGAAATTAAGAAAAAACATTAAGTAACAGAGGGGCAAAAATTGAGTTTAAGGATCTCCAGCAGAAACACAGCAGCATGGATAGTGTACTCTATTGATACTTTGAAGTCCGTGTCCTGCACAGTTCTTAATTCTTAAAATGTTGGAGTGTCATTTTTGTGTGGCTTCAGTGTCTGAATGAAAGTGTCAAGTCAAATATCTTGATTGAGTCCACCACCAGCACTGTTCTTTACGATCCAGGCTATGCTCACATCAGCCTGTGGTCCTTAGCTCAGAGAAACTGAGATGGTTATTTAAGTCTGAGAGTCTGTACAAGCTGGATGTAGAGCTTGGACACCTGGGAATTGATAGGGAAGCATTCAAGCCCATATATTTCTCCAATATTGCTTCTCCAAGTAGAGCAACTTGATCAATGTCTTCATGGTCATTTTGTTTGTTTTTACTGGGTCAACTGGTATCCTTCTTCATGTGTCACATGTGACACATACCCACAGTTGTACAGAAATAGTGGAGGGCTGTAACCAGAGCACCCCCAAATGAAAAGCAGATCCTGATGTGATGCAGAGGGAGACACACTGTCTTTCTGTATTAGCAGCAGTAAAGTCAGTAGTTAACTTGGTGTCTCTTGTCCCTCACAGGCACTATTCCACTTAAAAACATTGTTATATCACCACGAGGTTTTTTTTTTAACTGGTGTACCCGAATTTTGTCTGCTCACAAATGCCTGCTGAGTTAGGCCTTGGAATCTCTGCTCAGTTTCCCTTCATGGCGTACCTCTAGGCAAAATTCCCTCTGACTTCAGCATATATTCTGCTTTAACATTTCCAGATAAAGAATGTTGCAGTACTTGCACTCACAATCCTTTTAAGTGTCACTTTTAATGATGCTGCTGCCAGTTCTTAGGCACTACCTTTTATTTTTGACAAAAATCTTCTTTATATCTATACATATATATCTATATGTATATGTCTATCTTATTTTTATGAGATGCCAGCAAAACATATGGCAGTGTATAGCCCCAGGGGAATCAAATATTTTAATGATAGCTTCCAGAGAATTTTCTTCTTCTGTCTGCCACTAACACTATGGCTAATGAATGTGTGGCTGGTATGTGACAAGTGATTGGAAAGTCCATTCTCTAGTTTCCGATGTAAACAAAGTGGTTTCTCACAACCGTTGTTCAAGTCAAAAGCCCTACTTGGCAAACAAGCCTACCTTTAAGAACATTTGCTGAAAGTGTTTATGCTTGGCTCCTGAAAAGGAGACGAACTGCAGTTGTAGTACAGCAGCACAGTGTACTGATGATGAGGCTGGACAGGGCCAAATACTAAGAGTGTGCCCCTTTACTTATTTTCTAGCACATATTTGGAAAAATACAGGCCTTCCAAAGGCACATTATTTGGTCTGTGCATGTATTTTACGGGCATTATTGGATGAATGATCGGTGCCAGGGAAGATCTGCAAGCAGGCTGATCTGGGAAACACCACTCTTCACCCACCTAATGGGAGGGGAGATATGGGAAAGGGGCCCTGTCCAGTCAGTTTGGCAGTACCACTCTCCACGTTAGTCCAGACACTGAGATTTCTGTGATGTAGTTTTGTTTTGCTCTCTCCCAAGAGATCATTCAGTGAAAACTACTGGGAGGGGAGGAGAAAGATTACTTTATGTAACCTGTGCAAATGCATCTATTTTGATAGAAGGAGACTCTACAACCTCTTCCATAGTGGTACTTTCTTCTGTTTACTTTGATTTGATCTGAGATAAGAAATGTCTCAGTTTGGAAGGGAAAGAAAGTATTTTCCTGTCAGGAAAAGTTCTTTAAATCCCTGCAATTTCTTTTATCTATTTAGACATTTGGAAAGTGAATTCAGATTCTGTCAACCATTGGTTAATAAGCACAGGTTAGAAAATCACAATGAGTTGAATGCATTGCCTAGATATAAGCCCACAGCATGGAATATCTTTTTTTTTCAATAGAATAAGTTATCTACTTTTATCTACAATAAATTTTAAAACTACAGCATTGCCATTTGAAAATTTTAAGCTATCTCTAATAACACATTTCTTCTCCATCTGAGTGCTGACATACAAAAAGTGTGTCTTTCAAGGGATATAATATTTAAATATCCCAAATTGTCACGAAAGAAGATTTTGCTGAAGTGTATAGCATGAGGATCACTTTTTTTTTTTTTTTTAGGATAAATGTTTGATGGCATGTATTGGGAATCACTGTATAATTAAATCATGGGTTTGCTTCTCATAAAAGGTTCTTCTCTCATTTTCATGTTTTATGATCTTTGCTGCCCTGCCCCAGCTGACTTTCTCTATCTCATCCAGTTGTCTGGTATAAAGAGATATATGTTACCCTGTTGCTCTATTCCAGCACCTGGGATTTTTTTAGATCCAGTAGCTGTTCAGTAGGTGCATTTCTCCTATTAGCTATGAAACATCTGATTGACCCGTCCCTCTAGGAGTCTGGCATGGGATCCAAAACAATTACCCAACAAGATCCTACTGGATGAAACAAATGGCAGCTTTGGGACAAAGCTATATTGCAAACAGAGCTGGGAAATCTCAGAAAATATTAACTTAACCAAAAATAATGTCAGGGCCGTGTGGGATCACGATCATTTGACAAATGGGACCCCTCCCACCCAAAAGTGAAAGGCAAACCCAAACCAAATACTTTGTAAATTGAATGAAAAGGGAAGGTGGAAGGAAACTAATGTCTCACTCATCTAAACTCCTCCAGTGGTGGGAAGCACTGAATACTTCGTACAGCATAAGCCAAATTAATGTACCATGTAAACGATATTCAAATTTCATGAACGAAAGCCCCCTGACAATGATGGAAAGACAGGAAATGCCAATCCTGGACAGATCCACCCTGGCCATGTCCTCTCTTACTGCCCTGCTATGTAATTTCAGCATGTCAACAGGCAACCTATCCCCTCATTATGTGAAATGGTATGTGGGTTTTGTTCATTTCTAGTAAGAATCAACAAGTTCCTTTAATTTCTAGCTATGTAATTATATATTCCTCAGGTTACTGCTTTAATTTTTGAGGGTAAGGACAGATGTGTAATTTGCTCATATGCTTCTATCCGAAACCTACATGCTGCAGAAACTGCTGTTTATTGCTATCCTATAACCATCTGCACTGCTCTCCTCAGTTCCTAAGGGAATGTTAAATATGTCTGCACACCTACTGACTTTCTGTTCTTGGCTAACCCCTGATTCCAGAATCAGGAGACATTGTTTGACAGATCACTGTTACACTCCAACAAAGCATTTGTGCCTGTGGTTTCTGAATATTCCTGTGTTAATCAGTTCATTCAGCTCCAAGTGAACAAAATCTGCTTGGGACATTGTCGTTTCTGGCTTATGACTATGCTGTCCTGTTTGGGTACAGCTGCCTTGTGGCTGAGAAATATCATGATTGTGGGGCATTATCCTCTTCATCCTATCATCTGGGAAAGAGTTTGAAAATGCAAAACCTCCCTTAACTGTGAAAAACTGGCTGGGTAGGACAGCAAAGATGAGGAGCTACGAAATTCAGTTTTTGCACTTAAAGACTTATTGCAGAATAAATGTTACAGCTGATTTTTTGAGGGTGTCAGCACAGAAATCCTGTTTCTTCCTGAAATGCTCGGGAAGTGAAAGCAGGAGGGAGACCCTGTGCCCCCCAGCCTGCACTGTCCCCCTGTGTGGGCAGGTGCAGTACTTGCCTGGACTGCCTCCACTCACTCTGGTGAGAAGGGCTGAACTGCCCCTGAGTGTGCAAGGACCAGATCACTGTTGTCAGAGGGCAGCAGGTTCTCCTATCTTTCAGATGGCTGATCTTCATAAAGGAAAAGGATTTATACAGCAGAAGGCAGCTACATGAGCAATAGGACCGAGGCCTTTTAGGGAAAGTATGATACAAACATTCATTCAAAATTCAAGCAGGCAGTCCTCTTCCTTACTCAGATGTTCCCCTCTTGCAGTTTTAGGAATGGAGAAGGCACGTCCCCAGAGTCCCTTGGCTTTGTTCTCCACCAGCCCCGAGCATGAGCCATGCGGGCAGCTGCTGCTGGCCAACAGCTGGCACTCGCTCGGCTCCTGCCTCCTTACCTGCGGCAGCCGGGGGCCGGCGGCGCTCCTCATCCTCCCCGGCTCTCATCCTCTGGCTCCGCTGGCTGAGGTCCTCCGTGCTCTGCCTAGGTACCATCACTGCCCCTTCGCACCTCGGGCCGGAGCACTTCACACGGCGGCGGGCCTCCCCCGGCCGGCCAGGAAAGGGCAGGTTGTTTTCTTCATGGCAACAAGTTCCTGAAGCTGGCTGAAACCAAACGCAAACCACAAAGTGTTTTGTGAACAACTTTGTTGCTATTTCAGAAGGCTTTGCCCTTTGCTGTGACACGGGCTGTTGCTATTCTGGGGAGCCTATTGCAGGCGAGGGGAGGGCCGTCTGTCGGAAGTATTGCTTTTGCCTTTTAACAAATAGTTGAGGCATCAGACATCTATGCAGAGCTCCATGCACGTTCCCTACTCCTTCACTTGCAGGGTCTCTCTCTATTTCTCCCTGTCTCTCTTTTCCTCCTCTCCCTGTTGTTCATACACACAGGTTTTTAGCAGAGAAGGCACACTGAAGGGGAGGGTTTGAAGTGTTTGCTCTGTCAGCTAAAGTTAGGGCACTGAGCACACACAGCATCGCTTCGTTCTTGCAACTTCTGAGCGAGTTACGATGAGAAGTAGTGGAGAGGAAAACAACCATGACAGCCCTTTGCAGCCTGTGATAGTAGCAACCAGGACTTTACATGGCAAAGATGCGCATGATATTTTACAAGCAAATGCAGGGCAAGCCACCCTCTTTTCCATGACAGAATAGAAGAACAGAGAGAAAAGAGACTGTATCAGCTATAATGAGTCAAAAACTTGATTTTGATTGCTGCTGGGAGTCACTCCATCCTTACTCCCTTCTGTGGCAGCAGTGGCCAGAGCCTGGATGGCAGTGGGAGGGAAAGTTTGCAGTGGGTGCAGGTGAGCCGCCTTAGAGGCTGCCTGCCCTGCTCTGTCCCAGTCCTGGTGGGAGAGCCTCCAAGTGCTCTCAGCAGACCTGCTGTCTCCATCAGGCAAGTTCTCCAAGTTACCCCCAGTGGGAATCACTGCTGTATAATCTGGCAGCATTGCCGGCTTCTTGTTTGTGCTCTCTGATTGCTTGCTTGCTTGTTTGTTTTTGTTGTAATACTCGAACACCTCCAGATAGCATGGGAGGGAAAGGTAGACATGGAAGCTTGGTAGCTTTTGCAGTATTTCCAGACAGAAGAATTTCTAAACATTTTTTCCTTATGTAGAGCAGGCATAATAAGCCCTTTATTGATGTTTGCCTAGCAAGAAAAATGTGACGAAAGATATTGTGACTGCTCCATCTGACAGCTGCCTCACTGTCAGCTTCAGAAACTGGACTGACAGGGATGCCACGGGGCATGGGTTCCATTGGGCAGTCTGGGTTTTGGCACATAGTTAAATGAGTCAGCCGAACTCTGCTCTCACATGCTACATGCTTTCCTTGTAAAACGTCCACCTGTCAGTCTCTACAGGATGCTGTCGGCACTGTTAACAATTTCTTGACACATCCAGAGAGGTGTTGTTTCTTCATGGGATATGTGCAAAAAGTAATGTTAACCTTTAAAGAAATTATTTGTATATTTTGGGGGGGAAAAAAGAGAGGCTATTTAGGCTGGGGTAGGAAAGGAAATGTTTTCATAGATCAAACTCACCTGTGATAAGATTCCTCTGTGATAATGTTGTGTGTAATCAATCTCTTCTAACAACCCACACCTCATATAACCCTCAGCTCAGGGCAAGCTCTCTGGAAACAGCTAACTCCTTAGGTGCACAGCTGCTCCCACATCCCAAGTGCCTTTACATGTCAAGGTCCTGGAGATGCCAGAGAACTGCAGAGGTGCCTGTGGCAACTTGACAGGGAGGAAAGTTTTACTCTCAAATGTGAGGCCCTAGAGGATGCTTTGAGGTTCCTTCCTCCTGCTGAATCAGTCATCAGCCATAGCATGTTACTGATTTTGGCGGGAGTTAAGAGATGTAACGCAACTGTTCAAAAACCCCCCTTAACTAAATGCCATCGTCCAACTAAATATGCTGATTACATACAGCTGCTGACACATACAGACTTTAGGAGGATTTAAAAGCTTGTCAGGAGCTGCACCTTCCCCTGAACAAGAAGCATATTAACCCCAGGAGTAAGTAATAAAAAGACTGCTTTACACTGAGTTCTCAAATCTTAGGATGAACGATTTTATGAAATGATTTTATAAAATGAAAGTTAAGTGAATACAAGAGTGAATTTCTGTTTCTTAATAGGAAAAAAAAAGTTATTTTAGACAAACAGTAGGATTTCTTTTAACTGTGTTTACACCTAGAGTTCAGTCCCCTCAAAAGGCAGAGCCTAGAATTATTTTAAATGTTTGCCCCCTTGTTTACTAAGAAATTCAGTCAGATAATCCATTTTTCCTCTCTAGTTCTGCCTTTATTTCGTGGTATTTACACCAGTTGAAACACAGCAACCCACTTTGCCCCCTGGGATAATCTCAGAAGGTATGTACCTAGATGTACATGTGTAATCGACCTCCTCTAACAACCCACACCTCATATAACCCACAGCTCAGCTCAGGGCAAGCTCTCTGGAAACTCAGCTGACTCCATAAGCACATATGTTCCTTTACATGGAGGGTAAAGCAGCCAGTAGACACACTACAGACCATAATGGCCAGAAAAGATATGAAGGAAAACATCCTTATTCTGAGGGCTTGTGTTTGGTATGCCCTAAGGTATACCCATGCCATGCTGAGCTGAGGGTGCTGCTGAAGTGCCAGGGAGATTCCTGGGTTTCGACCTGCTCTCTCAGTTGTACTCTATGCCTGTAAAAACTGTATCAGTGTAATATGGTCTTTGGAAAAATATGTTCCCTGTAAGTGGAAATGTGAAATATTTTAGCCTGAGATCTTCTGTTTGCATGGTGTTGTTATGAGGGATGAGCTGCAGCATCATTGGTTTCAGCTGATAGTGAAAAGCCACAGTTCAGGCGGTGTGAGAATGTCTTATCACAACTGTGGCAAAAATCTGAGGCATTAATGTTATTGGTGTTTACTGGTGCTAACTGGGAGCCCAGAAAAGGAAGGAACTGTACAAAAGCTGATTGCAGCCAATGAAAGCAAACAGAGAGAGAAAACAAGCAGTCTGTGCTGGTTCTGCAGTCAAGCCAGCTGCAGAGGGATAGCGTGAAATGCAGTGACTGACACCCTTTTTGGTGGCCACAGGGTCCTGGTCCCACAACCCCCTCTGCTTCCCACCAGAAATAAACAGTCAAACAGATAAAAAAAGCTCCAGTACAACAGACATGACTGGAATAAGGAGGAAGAAAAGGAAGTGTGTTTTGATGCTTTTCAGTTCTCCATTGTTACTGCCTTGCCTGTGCACAATGCCCAAAACAATCGCTTGGCTGGGGCTCTGTGCCAGGAGCAAGGTGTCCCTCAGGTCAGGGGCAGGAGCCTGCCAGGGTGGTGGCAGGCTAGGAGAGGACTGCACCTGCTCTGCCCCTCTCATGGCTACCCAGGAAGGGTGTCCTGCTGGAACCAAGGAGCAGGGAGAAATGTTGCCAGAAGGAAAGAAATCCAAAATGCTGAGATGGGCAACCGATTAATGATGCTCTGAAGAGTAGGAGCCCTGGCTTCATAGCTGTGCTGTGGGGGGCTGGGCAGAAGGTCAGACCCTTCAGGAGTGGGAAATAAGAGTGGGAGAGATGTAAAAGCCCAGAGCAGGAGAGGGTCAGGACACCGTATGAGTGCAACACTCTCATGAGATTCTTCTGTTAGTTTTAGCCACGCACAGTTGGCAAGAAATCACCTTTTCTGCTATCTTCTCAGTTCCTTGCTTTCCAAATTGGCCAAACACTTTAGTACTGGAAACGTGTTTAGGCTAGAAAAACAAGACAAGATAGTCCCATTAAATTGCTGAATAATCTGTCTGGAAAATCTGTGAGGCTGATGTGGGGATTTCTTCTAAAATCTCTGGTTGTGATTTGTATTTCTATTTCTCGTTATGTATCTAATTACTCAAATTTGGGACTGTGGAGAGACAGGGAAGTTGGTGACAAGCCAATAGAAATTAATTAAGAGTTGAAGAGTTTTCTGAATCAGTTTTCATAGATCACTTTTATCAGAGTTGGGGTAAAGAAGGTCATCTTATTTCTCTGTAGATTTTATGATTCTTAAAAAGAAGGTAGTGGAACTCTCCCAACTGATTTATTTTAAAATGTAGAAACAAAGGTTTTCAGCAAACTATGGAGAGCATTTTCTTGACATATCAGGTTAAGTTACTTTGCCTTCATCTCTGATTGTTGAGATTCACTCTCAGAACTAATAGTTTGCCATTGGCAGAACAAGTTCATGAGATAGCTGGCATGGAACAACAGGCTGAGAGGATGAAAGAACGAAAGTGACATGGAGAGGAGAGACAAGAAAGAAATGGAGAAAAACCAAAAGAAAACCATACTATTTATTGAAAAAAAAAAAAAAAAAAAGGTACCAATCTAGAAAAGCATGAGTAGCCTTTACCATTAGTGTTGACACATTGATATCCATACACAAGGAGGAAAATATGCCAAAAATCCAGTTGCTGAGCAATGAGATCTGGATGAAAAAAACCAACAGCTGCTTCAAGAAAGTAAAATGATCCATCATTCAGGAACTTTGAATATAAAGATAATTGTTATTACTGTTGTCCAGCAAAATAATTACAATTCAGCAGTCAGTTTTGCAAAGCTTATTTTTATAAATGTAAGATCTATTTCATAAACACAATGTTTAGGCTATGCCATTTGTGTCATTTTGCAACTGAATAAACTACAGATACATCAATAAATGGATAATACTTAGTAAGTAAATAAATAATATAGTCTGATGTCATATAGAAAATTCACAACAACTGAGAAAACCATTTTTTTCATTCTGACTGCTGTGGTTTCTTACTAAGTCATGCCCTTTTTGTTATGTTCTTATTCATTGAGAGGCAATGATTTATACCAATATATTTTTATTTGGCTTTAAAAAACTCCAATCATAGACATAGTCCAGAGCTCATCACACTTCACAACTCCCTCCAGAGTCTCGCTGACTCACAGCACAAATATTTAATCTTTTGGTCTTCTGCTAGCATCTTCATTAAAAGTACTCTTTAGAAGTACAGCGTGGCCTTGGTCAGCAACTCTAAGAGTTATATTTTGGCAGAAACTTGAAATCAAACTGAAGGTAAGAACTGAAGACTGGAAAATACAACACAAATAGAATAGAGATGAGAAAACAAAATAAAATATAAATTTTAGTTCAGGTTTCCACTTTCATGGCTGTGTAGCCTTTCTAATGAATAAAAAGAAAGGTCTCTTAGCTTCTGGGTAATCCAAAGGGGCCACTTATACTTTGTTGTTGAATAACATGTCCACTGTTTGTCATCACACACTGTTCTTTCCTGTTTGCTTCAGATATTTTATATTTACCTTTTCTTTTTTATCAAATCATAGAAACAGCAGCTTGTACATTTGAAAGAAAATTGCCCATATGAAATAAAATTAGGAGGCAGTGCACATTTCCAGTGCAAGGACTGAGCCCAGAGAAGCCAGTTAGTAATGTCACCCACTGCTCGAAGTCAGGTGGTTTCTAGGAATTTCCAAATAATGTGCCAAAAATTGAATCCTTTAAGATCACTGTACAGCGGAAAGGGGAGTTTGTTCTTTACTCTTGTGATGAATTGTTAAAAATGTGTAAGCTGAAATTCCCTTTGCCTGTTCCAGTTAAGGAAAGAGATATCCATTGCTAAGAAAAGTTTGAGTTGCTGAAATGTATTTTTTTTGTTGCTGGGAAACATTTTCTCCCACATGGAATACATCAGTCACACCGGAAATGCAGTCATTTTCATGGTTTTAATTATTTCCACTGACAGAGTGTTTTGTTTTCTCCTTAAAATCTTGTTGTTGCAAAAATAAACAACTAAATGTCATTAATGCTGTGCTTCGCCTTCTTGCTGGTTTTTGACTGCAGCTGGCAATCTGAAAGCAGTTTTACATGCATTCATTAAAACCAAATGTCTGGGTAAAGCTTTCCAAAGTCCATCAAAATTTTTAAGTCATTGCCGGCAAGCAGGAAATGAAACCAGCCTCCAAAGCACAGGTCAATTTGTGTTCACCCAGCAGTCCTGAAGAAATGAGCAGTGGACACTCCCACAATTGTGAAAAATGCTTCAGGTCACCAGTTCCCCTAACAGAACCTCTGTCACCTGAACCACGAACAGGTAGCAAAGGCAGTCTTCAGTGGACACTGTGCATCTCAAGGTGTCTCTAATTTATTTTGAGACTGCCATCATCCTTCAGAGCTGGAGATACTGAAAGCTCAGGAGTGACAGGTGGAGTGACAGATCTGTTAGAACCCAGCACAATACAGGAGAGGCTCTTCGGAAAAAAACAGAGGTCTTCCGCCCCAGAATCCTTTCCTCTGCACACACCAAAATCCCAACTTTTGTAATACAGGTAGGGGAAATGCTATGCTGGCAGCACTTTGACAGGGAGGGGACAGTGTCCTTTCTCTGCTGTATGTCCTGGAGGCGCAGGTAGGCACTTTGCTGGCACAGAGAGGCCAGGGAGAAAACAGCTTATTTGCTTCCCACTTAAATGACATTTTCTCCTGATTGCCATGAGAAAGGAGTGGATGCCCTTTAGGCACCAGGTTTATGGTCCCTCACACCACATGGTGTAGCTCCTGGAGGCAGCCTGTGCCTGTGTGGGCAGTAGCTGCCTGGTTATCCAACAGAGATCAGTTGGGTGGGCATCCATGGGAGCCCTGAGGAACTTCATCAGAGAAGAAACCCTCAGTTGGGCTGTGGCCTCAGAGAGGATCCCCGACACACATCCTCCAAAAGCACTTGGTGGGGATTGCAGCCTGCTGCAATTCAGAGGCTGGCATTTGCTCTTCTGGCATTTGAATTTTTATCTGGGTTTGTTTTTTTTAAAGCCCAAGATATGTATCACCTCTGGCAAAGCTGATTTCGTGAAGCAAACCCTCTCTTGTAATTTTCTGTTTAGTTTACCAGCATGACTTGTATGAAGGAGCTCCCTGAGCAGCTGAGAACTGCAGCCTGCGGGACCTGCTGCTGCCTTTCTCCACGGCCCTGGTAAAGGCAGACAGCCTTGTGAGAAGGTGGCTGCCACCTGTCACCAAGGTTCCTGTCATCCCAACATGGCTGCTTGGCTGGCTTACTTCTGCGCAACAAGAGACTTTAGCATCAGGGCCTCTCTGGAGAATACAGAAATCCTGGTGCACTCATTTGCCTCCTCCATGGCAGGGCCTGCCAGCCTATGAGTGACTCCACTCAGCAGACACCCTCCTCCCTCCCTCCCTCCTCATTCAGATTCAGACTCTGTGCTGCTCAGTTTGGCTTAAACCACTCTGTTGCAGACTGATCACTGAAGCATTAGTTGTTTAAATTCACACTGATGAAATAGGTGCTGGCAAAGCCCAAGGGACTGTCAGTGCAGCATGTGCCGTGCTGGGCACTCACAGTGTCCTGAAGAACACTGCACTGCCTCTGAGCAGGAATGCCCCAAGGAAAGAATGTCTGGGATTGGGTTCACAGCAAACAGCACACACACAGTGTTTTTGCCTTCCACTGCATCTTCTGATTTCAGCAGGCCTTGTTGAGCAAGAGAGAACAAAGCATAGTTTTGTAGTTAGCTCGGATAAAGTTTAGCTCTTGCAAAGGGCTTCACTACTGTGGACATAGTGTATGAGGAAGATTTTTGGGTACATGGAGTCAATAGGCAGAAAGTTGCTGACTTGGATGAATGTTAATTTCACACCACAAAAAGTAATCAGAAACTCCAGAGCAGCTGGAGTGGCTGCTTAGTTGCAGCTACTCTTATGAGAGCAAGGAAACTTGCAAATCTTTTCCTGGCTGCTCTGGGAAAGTGAAAGACCCTTTTTCCTTCTCCAGCCGCATCTCACTGATTTTTGGGAAAGCTGGTGATGAGTTTTGGCACTGCCATCAACTTCTTCCCCTTCAGACTGAGGGCTCTGAACACATCTCTCTCACTTCACCTTCTTCTCCAAATCTTACTCTTTCCTAGGTAGTTACCAATATGCATTCCACCTCTCAAAGGAAACTCTTCCCTTCCTAGTCTGTGACTTTCCTGAACTGCACCTTAACTTTTTGCAGTGGGTATCTGCTCCTTCCAGATAGCAGCTCTGAAATTTCAGTTGTACTCAGTGAATATGACCTCACACTGTCAACCACATACACACCCATTGTTTCTTACTCCAAGCTCTTTGACCATGTACTCTCCTCTAGCTGAGCCCACCCAAAGGGGCAAAGCAGCTCCAGGAGTGAGAAAAGAAAATCAGGTCTTCAGTATCCTTTTGAAGTAAGTCCCAGTTCACTGCAAGACATCTGACTTTGAAATGGCTTTCTGTGCAATTTAGAGATTTTTTTCTGACTAACATGCTTAGACATATATATCCATGTTTACCGCTGTGGGGTTTGGATCCTTTGCCAATTCTAGAAACCAATACATTTGTGCCAGCTCTCAATCTCTTGGTCACATGCCATGGAAATCATAGGCAACATATCAAAGTGCCTGATTCCTGGAGTCTTATGATTATCACATCTACACAACCCACCCGCTTAGCTGTAAAAAGATAAAAGCCTGAGTTAGTTAAGTTTCATTCATAGAAACTTAAGAGTGAGAATATGAATGAAATGACTCAGCATTTTTATTTCTAAAAGCCATGTTTTCTAAGCCAGTATTTTGATTATGTTATGAAAAATTTAACATGTACGTGTTTTACATTTTATCTTAGGCTTGAACATATATGACATTAAAATTGAGGAGCAGAGTCAGTTTTATGGATACAAGACATTTGATCCTTCAGGTTTATGACAGCAGGATAGCTGGAACAGTTCAGTCCATTGATATGGGTGGGGCAGTAGTGGGCAGGTACCCTAGGGACTGTGCCCAGATGTGCAGCAACACATCCCTGGTCACAGTTTTGGCTGGGATAGAGTTAGCTCAGAGGCGCTGAGAAATGGGCTGGGCATCAGTCAGTGAGAGGTGAGCAGTGGTATTGTGCATCACTTGGGGCTTTTTAGGTTTTATCTCTTCCTCTCTCATTTGATGATAATGATTATTATTTATTTTGTTTCAATTATTAAACTGCTCGTATGTCAACTCACCGGTTTTACTTTTTTCCCCTTATTCTTGTCCTCATCACACTGAGACAAGCTAGGGGAGTGAATGGGAGGCTGCATGGTACTTAATTGCTGTCTGGGGTTAAACCACAACAACCTAAAAGGCAGGTTTTTCAATTTGCCACTTAAAAGGGAGGGCCTGAGCACAGCCTACAACTGCCCCATTCACCTGAAATTTTCCCTCCCAAAGGAAACACCTGTGCCAGTGGCAAGTTAGAGCAGTGAGGGCTGGGCAACACAGCTGCAGTGGAATTCCCCTGAACTATTTTCCTATGTCTTTTTGCAGGTGTTGGGAGGTCAGGGCAGGAGCAGAGCAACTTATTAAAGTCTCCACCTCTTTACTGGATCCTGGTTCCTCAGAGATAATGAGTGTCATGGAGCAAGCAGGATTTGGAGGGAACATTTTGGAGAAAAAAAGCAGAAGTGCTACTGCTCTGCATGGTAACTGCAGCTGGCCAGGTGCTTGCAGCCAACAGATGGGTTTGCACCTACTGCATGGACTCTACAGTCTGCTGGAGCTGCACAGGCTGCTCGCAGGATTGGCATGTCTGCTTTCAGACAGCTTTCAGAGACTTCCAACATCATTCCATACCTCCAGCCTTATTTCCAAGTGACTGCCAGAACAAATTGAGGTTTGAGCTCTGTAGGTTGCTGTGAGTTTAGATAAGAGAGATTTCTGGGCAGCCCAACAGGCCAGGGGCCACTTGGTTCCTTGCAGATGGGGCTCCTGCCTGGACTGTGCCACTCTGGGAAAGAGGAAGCTAGGGAGCAACTCACAAATACCTCAACAGCTTGTGCTGTGCCTCCCTGCTTAACTGAGCAGGGAAAGGAACCAAACAGCTTCTTATTGAAGACAATACAGGTTTGTCTCAATGACTCATATCACAGATATTCTGAGTTGAAAGGAACCCACAAGGATCATCACATCCAACTCTTAAGTAAACGGCCAGTATGGGGATCAAACCCAGCACTTTGGTGTCATTAACATCATACTCTGACCAACTGAGCCAGTCTCAGGATCCTATAAATTTGTTCTTCATGTTTGAGTACTACATAGGTTGATTTCATGCACGAGGGCACCTGGAAAAACTATTACAGAAGTCAGCTATGTGAAAGGTCGTAAATCCCAGAAGCAGAGGGTATTTGCGCTTCTGTTACTCTGCACTTTTGTGCACATGCACAACAGATTGTTTAAAATCTGTACTGCATACAGGTTTTTACACACACTCACACCTTGTTCAGTAAAAAAGAAGGCAATTATTAGCTAATAATATTGTGGAGGTCTGTGGTACATCAGAACTCAATCTGCAAAACCACAGCCATTGCTGCTTCCTTTATAACCTACAGTGATAGTGAGCATTATGATGTTTGTTTTTTTCCAGCCTGTGGTATTAACCTTGGAAATGGAGATAATCCGTCATGGAAATATAGTTAACAGTTTCTCTACAAAATGATAGATGCTACAGTAATATATAAAAATTTCATAATACTGAATCAATTCATCTTTACAACATGACAAAAAGATGAATGGATAGCATTAACTCTGCATTGGAGCAGAGGAACCAAGATGTGTCATTTTAAAACCCAAATTATCCTTTATATTTGGACACCCAGTTTGGGAAACCGAGGCTCTGTCCTTGTGATTTAGTATTAACCAAGCTTAAAACATACAAAGGCAGTTACTGTTGACTTTGTTCACACTTGGGAGTCTGGAACACAGATGAAAATAAAGCTTAAGCACTTCTGATAGTGCCAAGAGGAAAAATAAGTCTGATAGCGTCCCCTGTAGGCCATCTAGTCCATCTTCCTGCCCTAACAGAAGGTCAGCTATCTCAGTCTTTGCTGGTTATCTTTATTGCTATTTTTTCCTATCTAACCTGCTCTTTAAAAATGCCTAAACACAGATATTTCACTGTCTTCGGAGGCATGTCTCTTCTAGTGCCTAGTTATGCTTGTTTTTAGACTCATGTTTACCTTAAACCCTCTGTACAACCACTAGTCCATCTTTCCTTGCTTTGTCCCCTGGGGACATGAAGAACTGTATATTTCTCTGCTCTTTGAAGACGTTGGATATCTGCTGCTGACTCTGACAAGACTCCTCACTGAATCACACCCTCTTTGGGGAATATTGCCCAGAATGGGACATGAAACATCAGTGGATGCCTCAGGGTTGCTGAGTAAGGTAGAAAGATTTCTTCAGAACTCTTCTGCGTTACTTTTTCTGCTTATGTGTCACAGATTTGATCCTCATATTTCTGTCCAATAGTGTCAACATTATTGCTCGTTAATAACATGGGGTATGCTACAACCTCAATTCCCTTTCTGAAGAACTATTAGCCAGCCTGCCACATCCCATTTCATAATTCTGTAGTACTCTTACTTAAATATATAATTTTGTGGTCTGACTTGTTACCCACACTTTTTCAACTCTCTATACTAATTTGTCAGTCTTCTGCCCTCCTGTGTGCCTGTAGCTCCCCTCCCACCAGGGTGTTGTTTGTGGCCTCCCACACAAAGTTAATACACACATCTGCTAAAGACATGAGTGGTGGAAGAGGAATCAAGAGAAAATAAGTAAACCCAGGAGAGACCACTGTGGAAGAGACAAAAGATTTTTTCCACCTTGACATTTAATTATTAATAATTCTTAATATTTATTAAGAATTAACAACAAATAATTGTAGTGTCCCTACTGCAGTTATTTTCCATGCATTTAAGAAACAAGGCATGTACCAATGAACAGACTGACTTGGGAAGTCTGGCGTAAGCAACTTCTCTAGAGTCAGGCACCAAACAGGCAGAGGCTGGGGCTCTACTTCTATCTACCTTCACCATGGGGCAATTTTCTTCATGTTGTTCAGTTCAAAACTCCGTGAGGCAGCTGGATGGGAACAACTTCCTGACAAGAGTGAAGGGCAAGGTACAGCTTCTTGGGCATCAGGAGCTGGGAAGCAAGGACTTGACACATTCCCTGAAGATAGCATCTTCAGAGACTTAAGCTCTAGCAATCCTCTACACGTCCTAACTCCTGATTTGACCAAATCTAGGGTTTTTATCAAGAAGAGGAAAGCATTCTTGGCACAAAGACTAGCTGTCAAGCTCATTGAGTGTCCACTGAGGGTCTACTTTTAAGAAACCAATTGACTTTTGTATTCTTCACCCTCTGGTGACAGGAAGAAAAACAGGAGACCTGATATGGATTTCATAAAAGGTTTGGAGGGAATTGTCTATTATAGGTTCTTTGCCTTTTCTCAGAATCTACAGCTAAATGCATTACACCAATGTCATGTGCCTTCTTTAGCAGAATCATATCGTAATCTTTGGATTGCATAAACCCATCAGAACTGTGAGCTCACAGAAGCTGGTTTTGTATGGTTGCTTTCAGCTTCTTGAACACAGAAAAGCAAAATAAGCTTCTGTTTTATGGGTTTCAGTTTAATACAGTTTGGAGGGGAGAAAATCCACTGCTTTTAATGGGTATTTTTTTGAACGACCTTTAAAAAAAAAAATCTATTTTTACTCCACTAGAGGTCACCAGCACTATAGTTTTCAAAGAATGCGTCAGACAAGAACAAGCTGCTTTCACATCAAGAACTTCACTTGTGATTAACAATGTTATGTATTTGACCAGCTAATCATTCCAGAATAGCTGTACCAAACTACTTTTGAGAACCATCTGACACAGATTTCTGCTTTGGTAGCTGATAATTTTTCTGGGAATAAAAACTAAACTAAATCAAAACACACACAAAAAAGCATAAACCCTACCACCCCTAACCAACCAACAAAACCCCAGCATTTCAATTTTGTACTTGTTTTCTCACACCATAAAGGATAGCTTAGAAAAGTTAAATCATACCAAAATAAGTGCACTAAGCAGTTATTTTGAAGTACTTGGGGCCACAACTGAAAAGGGGAATATTCACTAACAGCAGAGTAAATTTAAATAAGGATTTGAAATTAGATTCTGGGCTCCTCCTGTCCTGTAGCCAGCTCAGTAAATGAGGACCAGAGAGGATGTTTTATGTCAAGATACATTAACCACACTTGAGACTAGCCCTATGGTTATTCCAAAGTCTGTAACACTTTGCAGTAGTCTGGCTGATACCCCTACCTGTGGCACTTCTGCAGCCTCTTCACTGCAGCTGTTTGGGGACCTAGTCTGGGGTCACAGCAACAATTTAACTCATGAGGGACACATTCAGGTCAGGCACTGCTTTTGCTGCATTGCTGTGCTCCCAGCTACCTTGCCTCTTCCTGGGGCCTTGGAGCTGAGCTCAGCAAGTAGTTGCCATATCTCCATTGTGAGTAGAATCACAGCTGGCTAATATCAAATTTGTTGTGATAAATTATACAACACCCTCATCAGAGCCAAGGGTGGCAGCAACAGTTACTAAATTGGTTCTCTCTCCCTTACATATCTGGAGAACGGAGTATCCCAAAGGGAGCACCAAAACTGCCCTTCGCTGCAGCAATCTGAGGCTTCCCACAGCTCCCCTCTTATTTCCCTGCAGCAAAGTTGCATCCACTTTTTTTCCCCCAGAGCTGCACTGTGCAGTTTTCTCTCTCTGTGTCATTGCAGCAGTGTCAAGTTGATGCCCTACTTAACCTGTTATCCTAAGGCCTTAGTATGGCCTTGCCTTGACACCTCAGCCTTTAAAAAGGATCAGGTCCTACAGCAGAGCTTCAGCCTATCTATATTGGTCCAGGTTGTATTTTTCCATGGATAATCACAGGCCTCAGTGTGCTTTTCCACAGGGAAGTAGGGCCATCACACATCCTGCTGCTCCAGGAGATAAGGGTGCACAATAGCTGATAGCACACCAAAAGGAACTTCACCTTTGCTGACAGACCAGGTCAGGGGCCAGGCAACGGGAAACAAAAAGAGTCTCTCCCCGGAAAGTCGTGCCTTGCTCATGAATCAACAGATATCAACAGCAAATGCAGCTGCCAAACATTGTGCAGCTCCATGAGCAATGGCATAAACCATTTAATGAGTTCATATGTACCTTTGCAGAAATCTTCCGCTTCTATGTTCTGCCCCAACATTTTTCAAAGCTTTACCCCAGTTATCTCCTTGTTCTCTTGTCCACTTTTGGGTCTACCCACATTCCTAACCTCACCCCTCCACGGTCATCACCTTGTGTGTGCTCCACCAAAGGAGGTCAGGAGACAAGGGACCATCCTCCTGCATAAATCTCAGAGCTGCCACAATCCCCATCAGCAACAGAGAAGTTCAGCTTCTGCTTGTGAGAGAGCAGCAGGTGTCAGGCCGTGAGCAATTCATGATAGAGCACTAAATGTGTTGGCTGTATTGTTTCTGGGCTTTTTGAGTGCTTGCCAAAATGTTACTCCTTGCAACATCCAGCTGTGGGGGGAAAATAGCAGAGAGATAGAGAAGATAGATGCAACCCGTGTTTCTGGCAGCAAGGAGTGATGTAGAGGTATCAGAGACAACAAAATCCTCACCTGCTTAGCTCAGCCACTCATGTTTGGGATGGCTGGAGCAGGAAGTGAAGCAGATCCTTTCCAGCACTCCTCTGTGAACTAGGATTTTGGAAGGAACAAATAAGCCACTGTTTATGTGACCAGTTGTATTCCACACTTAGACAAACATCAGTTGTCTTTATTTCATGGCAGCTAGTGCCTCTCAGTAGCATTGTCACTGCAATGAGGTCTGTGTGGTTTAGGAAGAACACGGTACTTCTCTAGTCCTCCTCTTGGTCATTGCTAACATCAATATTGCCCTTTTTTGTTCAGGGTGAAAGAACCAATGTGCCTAGCTTAAGGCTCCTGGATGGAATAAAATTAGCCTTTCACTAAATATGGATGTTCACCTCCCTTGATTTTGATCTCCTTGAGGTCATTTATGAATCATGAGTGACATGAACAGGGTGAATAGGGATTGATCATTCACTGTCCTCTTAACACAGTAATTCTAGGTCATCAGGGAAAAGGGAGGTAGAAGAGAAATCTGGGAGAAGAGATAGTTCACAGCCACAGTCAAGCGCCGTAGCTGTCCTCCCACAGTAGAAACTGACAGGCAAGACCTGACTGTGGTGTTTGACTGGACACTTTTCTCTCATATCAGGAAATGTGGGAAACCTGTTGCCATGAGGCGTGATGACAGGACAGGGAACTGCACTTTGTTTAATCAGGTGAGTCGGAATACAAGCAGTAATTAAGAACATTTTCCATGGTTTCTACACAAACTCACTGCTGAAGTGAACACCGTATATCCCCTGTGGGCCTGCAGAGTCGAGACTGAAAGCCTGGCTGTCTCACCTTGCTCACTGTTACTGTCAGAGTTGACCAGGGTAAACATCGATCAAGCTAACGATGTCCCTGCAGCAGAATTGAGTGCAAGCTGTCAAAAGCAGCTAAGAAGCACAGTAAGTACTTCACCTGTCAAGCTTCCCGCTAGCAGCTCCCTGCCTAGGGTTGGGGATGTTCACGTCATCTCCTTCACCAGAGCAGCTTACAGGTACCTTAAATTTAGTTCAAGGCTGCCTGTGCATTCATGCAGGCATGCGCTGGTGTACACCCTCCTGAGGGCGGGTTCGACCTAGAGTTTGGGAAAGAGGATTTCCTACTGCTGACATGCAGCATGCCTCCTCCTAAGCATGGCAAAATGGTGCTTTTGTTGCGTGGTTTTGGATTAACCCAAATGGGAAAAGCTTCTTATATCACTTACCTGGAGGGTAAAAAACCTGACCTGTTGTGCTCTCCATGCTATTCAGGTAAAAAGGATTAAGATAGAAGTAGTATACGTAGAGTGAGAAAATACCAGGGCATACCTCTGCTGATTTCCAGATGCAGCTGCTATCAGTGTTTGGATTTGTGATTCTACACCTTCTCTTTTGTTATATTTGGAGTGTAAATTAACTTGTCATACAAATAATTTAAGATGTTATTAATAAGCTTATTTGCTGAAAATCAGTGCAGAATATTTAAAATAAATGCAATTAAAATATTCTTTGATGAAGAGTTTAGAAAAGTTCTTTAATCCTAGCTCTGGAAGTTATATTGGCAAACTGACGTTATATTCAAATGAGGGAAGGGGATTAGATTTTGCGCTTGATGTGATCAACTAGGTTCTGAATTGATTCTTCATTTTAGTAACGGTGCTTTTCCAGCTGCCTTTTCAGAGTGTAGATTTTAATAATAATAATAATAAAAAGGCCACATTTATAGAGGACTAAGCCTCCTGGAAATACCACAATCGAACTCACAAGCTTCTTAACATCCTTTTTATATCCTGATGGTGTAATCAGTGTATTTTTGTCTTTAGCCAGCAAGTAATTTGGCATTAGCACTACACCTTATTTAGGTCGGTTGAAAAAGGCTCCTGATTTCTGGTGAATATAAAGAGAGAATCTAAAATTGTAAAGACCAACAGCTAAATTTAGGAAAGGTAACAGAAAGCATTGTACTCAGAGCTAATAGCATTGTGGGAACAGGGTCCTGTCAGGCGCTTCAGTTCTTAAGCAGGTCTCCCCTATTTTGTGATGATAACAACCATGATGGCCAAATTTTGCTTTCAGTTTTAACTATGAAAACCCAGAGAACTCTTTGGCCTTACTGTACCTTACGTAGATATAAATAACAGCAGATTTTTTGCCCTTTTTTCTTTTTTTGTTATTTAAAATTTTACCTTATTTGAAAACTGGCCTGTTCAAAAAAGATTTAAACAATATTTTCAGTCCTTCAGATATAAATGAATTTCTATTTGGATTTAGAGCTTCCAGGACTAATTTGGAACCTAAATATTCTGCAACAAGTTGTTTGTGAATCTATGAAATAAAAATCTCAGAATAAGAGTTTTCCTGGTAATAAAAAGTAGGCAATAGAGCCAGGAAAACCTGAGATGTGCAAGGCCCTACTTTTTAGATCTGATAGGATATTGTTAGAGATGTTTATAACTTTAAAAAATTTTAGTTAGATTGTAGGGGCTTCTATGCCATGATCAGGGCAGAGCCTGAATCAAAAGACTCAGAAAGAAAGCTGTCAAAGGTGCACTACAGAAAATTAAGATATTATCTATAGGGGGAAAAGAGGAGGTGTGAGATTTCTTTATTGCAGAGAAAATGTGTCTGAATCTGACAAGAACTCAGAGATGAGAGTGTGACAAAGGGCCGACAAATAGAGGGGGTCACAGGAAACTAGAGTAATGGGCGTTCAGGTGGCATCTTTGTGAAACCAAATTCTAGTGGCAATTTGCTACTCAGTGGTGGAAAAATAGGGAGGAATAATAGATCCTACTTTTAATATGCAGTTACACGAGTAGCTGCTGGATTCTAAACTGTAAGCAATGTGTATCTTACCTCCGTATGTCATGGGTTTGGGTACTGCACATGCCTGCATGACTTATACAGAATACCCAAGTGTCATCCATCAGCGGTGAACACCGTGCCAGGAGAAGAAAAGCACTGAAAACTGAGTTCTTGAATTGTCATTCAGAGAAGGGGATTGATACCTCTTTTTAAATAGTCTATTCAAAAAGGCAGCTCTGGAACTGATGCAACACTTTTTTTTTGCTTGTTTGTTTTTTTACTTGAGGAGGACTCTCAGGATAATATGATATGATAACATAAAGGTGTATTTCCTGCAAACATATGAAAGAGCTTAGCTGAAATGAAAACACTGAATAGAGACCATATACTTGTCTACACATGGGAAAAATAGACACTGCTTGGTTCACATGCATCTATAAAATGCTAGAGGATAGATGGAAGTAATCTGTTTGCAATTCCTCACACTTGGTAGTTATTTGTGGTTTGTGTAATTTAGAACTGTCTTATAAAACTCTCCCTAACAGAAAATGGTAAGTATATATTGTCAAAAAATATTTTTATTCATTATAAAAACCTGCTTGTAATTTTCAAGTGGTTGTGGGACAGGAAGCTTGGACTAATTTCCATAAAGTCAATCTTGTGCCAGAACCAAAATGACAGAAAGAGAGGTGAAAATCAAGCTCCCTCTGTTTTTTCTTACTCTACAATCATTGATGTTCCCAAAATAATTTCAGCATTTTATATTTATCAAGCTTATCAAGTTAAAAGATGTGAGTGGCATTCAGACAGTCAAGATGAGCATTCTTGGATTTCTGAAATGACTGGAGACCTGACTACATATGGGAAAAAGAAAAACTTGGGTGCATGAACATCTTTAGGAGAAGATTACCTTCCATCTATGCTTATGTGGAAGATGACATTGCTTCTCTCAGAGCCTTCATGTGGATACTATAGTTGAAACCTAGGAACTATTTCAAAAGGTTGCATAATCCATGAACATTCCAAGTGCATGCTGGAGCATGGCTTTTGTGGTCTGCAGCCTCAGACCCTGACACATAGGGTTGTACACAGACAAAACAACAACAAGGTCCTGCTGCCAACAGCCAAAAGCCTGCAGCCTGGGGTCAGCATCTCTAACCTCCAGTTGCAATCACATCACTCAAAGGGATTGATTTTCCATAGCCCAGCTGCGTGACCATCAGTGGCTTTAATGCGTATGTGAGAGTGCTGAGACAAAGTCTCACTCACCAGAACATTGCTGTTCTGCTTCCCTTTACAACTCCACCCCTGCACTGGACCATTATTCTTTGCCATAATAAGGCAAAGGAGGGGTGTTATGGAACCCTTCTCTTTTGGTTAAATGAACTGCTATTTTGGCCCAGTGGTCTGTGGAAACACATCTGTGCTGTCAGTCTAATCCAGATGTGGAGTGAAACAGCACCTAAGCAGCTTGACCTTGTTACCTTACAGCCTCCAGCAGGAACAAATGCCACCTCAGCAATGGCTCCATAAGGCAAGGGAGGGAATTCACAAGTGCTGTTAGCAGTTTTTCTTACCAGGCCATTCCAATCAAGGTGATATGGAAACCAACAAACCTTGTACATCTGGCGTGTCTGCTGCAACAGAAGCTGCATATTTGGAGTCAAGGAAAAAAGTAAATACATAACTCCTTACTATGAGGGTGGTAAGGTACTGGAGGCAGTTGCCCAGAGAAGCTGTGGATGCCCTATCCCTGAAAGTATTCACAGCCATGTTGTATGGGGCCCAGAACAACCTGGTCTAGTGGAAGGTGCCCCTGCCCATGGCAGGAGGAACTAGATGGTCTTTAAGTTCCCTTCCAACCCAAAGCATTCTGTGATTATATGATTATATGAAAAATACACATCAGAATGTATCAGCAAGAGCTATAGCACATGCAGCAGCAGAGCAAGTACTCACCACCATTAACTTTTATTCATGTAAATAGTCCCAGTGGAGTGAATAGGCTGTGGGCTTTGTGTGTTGTAAGGCTCTAAAATCTGGCTCAGGGTGACTAACTGCAGTATTCTAGCACGAACAGTTGGTGAATTATTTTTGACCCAGATGGTAACAGACCTTCTTCAAATGTTTTGTTTGACTCATGCCAGCTGAATGGCTCTGCTAATGATGCTCTCATGTTATATGAAAAAATGGTTTACAGGTTTACATGATTTAATATAACTCCTTGTGGATCTTGGCAGTGTTACACACAAGAACTACTCTCTTGATTTTCTAATGGAGTGTCTCAGTATCTCATCTATTTTCAGTTCTTTGCCATTACTTGTCATAATACTGCACATGATGGCAACATGCCAAGAGATGCAATGTCACATTAATAATTATTAATATATAACAGGGCAGATATCCAAAGTGATAAGTATTTTAGAAATGATAAAACCTTTTTTTTTTCTTTTCATATTTGTTCTCCAGCACTTTCCATTTTATAGGCTGCTTGTTCTACTTCTCATGTCCTTGTTGTCAGTTGCTGAAATACTTCTTTGTACTGGCCACAAAATGAGGAGCAGTATATCACTAGTCATCTGTAAACCTTAATTTAAAAATCCATGCTTTGGAAGCTGATTGTCAAATCTATTAAGCTTTCTTCTGGCTTGCAGTCATGTTTTAAACAAATACAGTTTTTCTCTGCTAAATGTTCTTAATTGCTTGCAGGGCTTATCTGCATCTGCAGAGGTAAAATACTTCAACTCCCCAGTGAGCTGCATCATTTCCAGTTAGTTCCATGTCTTTTGATATCAATCCCATGTGCCTAGGATGTGATCTGCTAAACACACATAGGCGGTGAGCAAAATATGCACATGCTGAATGATCATCTGAGAGGGAGGAGGAATCTGTTTTAAGCAACTGCATTTACATGTCAGTGAAAACTCCATTTATAGGCAATGGAAAGAAACCATCCCCCCTAGAGCACCCAGTATGTCTGTTTAAGACAAGTGAGATCACTTTCTCTCTCTACCTGGAAAGTCGCTGCAAAGAGACACTAGGCTGCATGCTCAGGTCTGACCCATACTGATCAAGAGATACGATTTAATTAACTTAGCCATAGACTGTTAACTGACATGTGGCCCAATGTTTCTCAGTGAGATGCTATTCCATATTCACAGTTGAAAAATTAATAACTGGATAATCTCTTATTAAGCAGGAATGGCTCTTACAAGTCTGCAAGTTTATAATTCACAGCACATCAGTAAAATATAACCTTAGTACCAACCTGATTTCTGGAAACCAAAGTGATCCTGGAATACAGGGAAACTTTGGACCCAAATCTGGAAACATAAGTCACATTTGAGACCCTCTTTTGCATTAGCCAATTAAGCACATCCCACAGTCTCATGATCATTACTTAAAAGAAGTATATGGATTATTCTGTCCCTTCAGAAAAGCTAGGTCCCTGTATACCCACACATCATTCTTATTTTTTATTTCAGTGTTCACTTCAGCACAGTCATTGACTGTGGTTGTATGGTATATATTACTTCTGTTTAAATCCATACAAAGGCTATGTATTTCAATTTTCTGTCTATAATTGAATTGATACAAAGCAATTCTAAGCAGGAAACTACTCTGTATGGCATACACTCTATACTTCAGGAGACATTAGCTGTACAGCTGTCTTCAGAGCAGTATGTGCATTTATCTGAACTAATAAATTTATTTCCCAGAGAAAAGCAAAAATGGTAACTGACTGACAATATATTTTTGAAGATATATAGGACTCTATGTTGATTTCTACTCTCCACTAGACTATAAAGAATATTACTTCTTTACAAAAGTAAAGATATATTTCTATAGATTTCAAAAGTAAGTACATGGATTTTCTATAACAGTGTAGGAAATTGCAATACCAAACCACTAGGGACCAATCATTAGTATAGACTCTAAAGTGCAGAGGGAACTATGTTTACAAGAACTGAGAAAGCAGGATAAAGACTAAGAAAGCTCAGGCCTTATCCTATAAACCACTTATTTGTGTGCTTCATATATTACATTCATAAAAGATGGCCTGAACTGTGGGATATCTCCTCCCCATCAACATGAGAGAGATCATCCACAGAGTACCAAGTTCTCCACATCCTCACTCATGGGGAGAGATAATGCGGTGAACAGATCCCTCCCAAATAAACAGGCCAAGGCTGTGGATCATTTCCTAAATAGTCCAACCTTCCCAAATAAAGAATTGCTGAAGGAGCCATGGCTACACTGCAGTGTTCTTCTTGCCTGGTGCTGCTTATCCCTCCTGCTGAAGGAGAGGCGTCATTGTAGCAGCTGGCAATCTAGGCACCAAAAAATGTTTAGGAGGGAACTCCTGTGTTAGCCTGGTGCTTCTCAAAGGCAGATGAGTCCAGATGGGGATGTTACAGGGAAGACTGACTCTCACAAGGATCTGACAAGGCAACCTGGGCTTAGTGAGGCCTGCACAACTCCAGGAACGCAGCCCCTCTATCATCATGGGTTGCTGCCGGGAACTGGAGCTGTGACATTGCTCCTGCCCCTCTCTCAGCACCAACCTGCACCAAGGGCTCATGCAGGTGCAGGAGGAGGGCACCATTTCCCAGTGGCGCAGTCTCCCAGGCGCTCCTGTTGCTGAGCCGGGCTCCCGCCCCGCGCAGCGCGTCTCCCCGGGCCCCCCCTCCCCTTTTTGGAATGTTTTGGAAGCATTTTTGCAGAAATTTTCCATAATCAGGCCTAGCCAGCCTGGAAAATTTTATCCCGATCTTGAAATGTCGGCCTTAACAGCAGAAACTGGAGCTGTGGGGAGCATCAGAAAGCATCTTTATTGTAAGCTGTCATACCAGCCCTGCCAGGGTAACTACAGCCACATAGTATCACATAAACATCTGTAGATCTGGTTCTGCAGTTAAATAGGAGCATAATGTTGTGCAATATTTCATTTCTCTCTTAAAAGAGTCCAGATGGGCCCGGATTTATCTCACCTGCCTTTAGGTACCCCAGGTAAGATGCTGAATTAGGGACACTAGCCAAAGCTCTTTTCTGAGCAGCATCCCTTTTTGGTGCCTGTCTTTAGAAATGTTTCACTAGAGATGCAAGGCTGTACTAGAATCTTGGGTTTTTTCATTAATTTCTCCAGGCTTGTTATAAGTCTACAGAGGGTGGGCATAAACTACTTTTCAAGAATTTTTGGAGGGAGAGACAGGAACCTCCTGCTTAATTTGCTTATGATCCAGTCTGTCCTCCAGCCTGCTGAGTATAAAGAGCACAAGAAAAATAGTCACTAAGAAGTTTCTCTTGTCTCTGTAAGGCTCATGAAACGGTTCATGGCTTTTGGTACAGGGAGATAAGTAGCACATACTAAACCACGTGAAATGTTTACATTTACGTATTTAAATTTTTTGGCATGCATTATCAATGCGTTCCACCCAAAGAGCATATGAAAGCCCAAGCATGCTCGCTAAGCAGAGTACAATATAATAACTGTTTGAAGTTTAGCTGCATTGACCATTCTGCTAAATAAAGCTATCCAAGCTGGTAGTGCTTACAACACTGCCACCAGCAGAAAGTGTGGATGACTACTTCCATTTTACAAATGAGTCAAATTAAACTACAGATTCAGGTCTTAGTCAAAATAGTTCATAACATCTATGTCACCTGTGATTTCAGGAACCCAAGCCCTTTGCTTCTCAGTTCAGAGACTTTCCTCCAAAGGAAATACAGACCTTATAGACACAGAATTCCATAAAACAAAACAACAAACCCAAACCCCAGCTGACTTTCACAGATTCTCCCTACAGGCATGACTGTAATACAACAGAATCAGTGAGATTAAAATCATGGACAACTTTTCCCTTTCTACACCAAACATTTGAGGTGGCATGTGTTGAATATTCATTGCTAACAGTTGCAGACTTTTGCAGAAAGCAGCAGCAGCATAATAAGCCTACACATGGTAGAACAGTTAGAATTACAATGAGAGGTTTTTTAAAAGGAACCCATTAAAATAATACCCTACATCTTGGCATAGATGAAAAGCACATGATCTGCACCTTTGAGTCAGTCACTGAAGTTTTATACTTCTTTGTTATTAATTACTCCAGTGGGGGTTTTTTCCTTGAAAACGATAGGCGGTATTTAATGTTCTGTTACCCTGGGGCAGCAGTTCTCTGCTCGTGTATCTGCACGCACCACCTTGCTCATGACTGGGAAATGTGAGGCAAAGATAACGTGTATACACAGCTTTGTTGCTTAGCAAGTACAGTTTCATTTTGTGTAGACACAAATTAGCAATATATTTTTTAACATCTCTAGCCTACAAGTCATCAGCACAAAAGACATTTCAGGAACATTATAGCAGCGAAAGACTGCAGAGCCAGTCAGTACACTATTCAAAGGGCTATTGAATGCATGAATTTGGAAGTTTGTTGGGAGTTTGAGGGAGGTGACTGCCATCTCTTTCACATAATAACGGGATCTGAAGGGTTTCTCAGCTGCTATGAATTAGCATTTTCAGCTGTGAGTGTGGTCTCCCAGAAACAATTTATAGCTAAAGCCAATACATGTTTTTCTGTTCCTACATCGAATGGATAATAAAAGCTGGAAAATTACTGCTGGCTTTTATCTCAGAAATGTAATGAACAGAAATACCACTCCTATTAGAGATCTGCTTACACTGCTGTTATCGCAGCAGCCTGAACAACATTTGACTGTCCAACTTTTCTCAGCAACTGCTCATCTGGATTCTCAGAATTGCTAAGACCACCAACTGAAGTATCCAATGGAAAATGAGAGCTGTAAAGAAGGTGCAAATGCTCAGTTCCTCAGAGAAAAAAGCCATCCACCACCACACAGAAGAAACTGAATAGGATCATCCCAGAAGAAGTGGTTATCTTACTTCTTGGCCAGAAGTCCCTCTTGCAGGCCATCTGGTAGTAGTACTCAGTAATAAAAAAAACCCTATTTAACAGTTTTAGATAGTCAGTTATACCCCAGCTGCAAGCTTGTGATCAGTGGGTGAAACCCAGCTCCTGAATAGATTTTGGAACAATGGTAAACTCGGGGTCCAGTGCACTGCCCCACATCACAGCAGCAAGGTTAGATGCTCCAGACTGGACTCCCAATAGGGGCTGTTTCCATCAGTCTCATGATAGCCTGTTTCTAGTGTATGTCTGCAATGCTGTGCTAAAACATCTGTCTTTGTTACCTAAGGACATAATTAAAGTGTAGCTGTGCTGTCCAAACCAGAGAGCAGGACCTTCACTTTGCTTGAGGCACAGAAACTCATTTTGGGGAAATAGGAGCGTTTGTACCACAAAAAAACACCCACACTGATATACAACCGCCCTTAACACCTACAGTTGGAAGACCAAGTCGTATAAACATACTTTGCCAAGTTGTATACATGGCAAGACTTCTATGGGTGCAGTTTGATGGAATAACCATCACATCTAAGCAAAATTATCTTAGCTGATTGGCAGCTTGGATTTATTTTTTACTATTATTTTAATTTTGCTAAAACCTTCGTTTTAAAATAAGACAAGAGCTTATGGAAGTATTTTTCAGGATTTTACTGCAAACCTATGGGTCTGGTCACAAAAAAATATGATACATATAACCATGTTAATTATATTACATTACAATGGTGGTATACATTACAAGTAAGTCTGTAAGTTTAAATATACATCTAGAGTTACAACTGAATGTACAGATCTTTTTTACAATACATACAATCAGGAATGAAAATCCCTCAAACCCCAAGACCATAAATAATGCCCATTTTACAGATGATACCTTTTAAACTATTAAAAAAAAAAACACCAAAAAACCAAAAAAACAAAAACCAACAGCTTTGACCGACTGCAGCTGGGGCATTTTGGTCCATAAAAACCCTTTCTAAAAATAGAAATCTTTTTTCATAGCAGCAATGCTTTCTGCAAGCATTTGGATACAAGTAATTGTGAGCCCATTTCAATAATTTTAGTTGACAGTATAGATTTACAAAAGAAATTTCAAAATTACACTTAATTTATCTTCCAAATATGGAAGAAACAAACAATGCCCCACATTGTGGTATCCTGCAAGTGTCACACTGATGCTTTAAACTGAGTCCATCTGTAGTACGCAGACCACACACATACCATTTGTTCACATAGTAAACCCACATAAATGAACTGAGAAACACACTCTGCAACAGGGAAAGCTTTGGAGCTCACAAGATCTCATCAGAAAAAAGGCACATTTCATAAAATCCTTATCACGTTCAGATAGATCTTCAGGCAAGGCTTTTCGAGCACAACTACAAAACAGCTTGTTCTTACTCCTACGATCTGCCAGAGCAGTCAATGGCAGCAGTCACTGTTTTTTCTTTCCCAAGGAGACAGCACCACTTTGGGGGAAGAACAAATGGAAATGAAAAGCCCGTAAAGCTCATTCAGAGTAATGTGCTCTTCAAAAAAGCTTCCAGCAAACAGTGTAGTTGAAATTAAGGCTGCAAAGCTGCCATGGTGGAAATGTGCAAATTCTCTTTCAAGGTGACTGGTCAACTGGCAGTTCCACCAGAAGGCCAAACAAAAAATAAAAATAATAGTTGTTATTATTATTAAAAAAAGAATAAAAGAAAAATGTTCACAAGAAAGAGTCCACGGGTGGGGCATATGAGAAGCCCAAAAAAGCCTCAGCAGCTTCTTTGACACTGGCGGTGATAAGGATGCTGTCTGGGGACTGGCCAATGGAGTTAGGGACTGGCTCATCTGTAAACTCCGGATCAAAGTGTCGCAAGTCACTGGGGCCGCTCTGTGGGAAGGGAAGAAAAGGAATTTAGACGTAAAATATTTTGTGAGTGTGCACTTCAATTCAATATGGAGACAAGCACCCTTGTATGGAGACTGACAGCATTATCACCTCAGGCCCACTGTTTAGCAGCCTTTGACAGTTTTAGTTTGACCTTTTTTGTATCCTGTTGCACATTGCCTCACTAAAAACAAGATGATTCGATTTAGTATGGCTACACTCACACTTAGCTCATGTAACAGAAGCTAAATGCAAACATGCCACTCTGCCACACAGCAGTTTGCAGGGGAGGACTTTGATCTCCTAGTTATTAAATGAAGTTTATGAAATGCTCAGGAAATGATAGAGAACAACTTCCAGGACCTGATCCCTCACTTTACATGTTAGTATCTGACAAGCCAATTGTAACTCTACCCTAGGGAAGCTACTTGCTGTCTATACCTTAACTTCCTCTTTAGAAAAATGGGAGGTTGGGGATAATTTTAAATTTGCCATGCAAATTAACCACGTGAGGCAACAAAAAAACCAGCTAAATTTAGATGGATGATCAGCAAAGTCAATTACCTCTTATTTTTAACTTTGTTTGGACAGACACAAGGGAAGGAAAGTTGCATTACCCAACATAGCCATATGGCCACTTGCCCCTGGCTCCTGGGCACCCCACAAAGACAACGGGTAAAAAGACACTCTGCATGCACACTCTATAATTAGAAGTGATACGTACCACATTTGGGTTAAAAGGGGGTGTAATCTTCTTATTAATGAGATCATCCCAGTTAATTGGAGAGAAGAAGATGTGATTCTTAATCTCCATCTGTTAAGAGAGAGAAAACTAGATTAATTCATACCCAAGCTAATGTGAACAGGATGGCCTAGTCATCCTCCTGCACTGCATGTGGGCACTGGCCACTTTACACTTACAAAGTCCTCCTTGGCACCAAGTCTCTTTGTCCTGTCCTTCTGCAAGAGGCCTTCCAGGAGATGTCTAGCTGAGTTGGTAATATTTGGCTTCAGCTGCAAGGGCTTGTTCAAGATATTGTCGTACATTTCTGCAGTGTTCCTGCTGTAGAAGGGTGGCTGTGGGAAGCAGAAAAGGAGGAGTCAATGAGGCTGACACAGGCAGGCATGGGGTTTCTTATGGGGAAAGATCGAGTAAGCTAGTTTGATCTGTCCTGAAGGATTTGTTGCTTACCAAGCCATAAAGCATCTCATACAGGACTGCTCCAAGGCACCACCAGTCCACAGTCCGGTCATAGGGCTGCTTATGGAGAACTTCAGGAGCAAGATACTGTGTAAGAGAAGGGAAAGAGCTATGTGAGCCATAGGGATTTTACAATCAAGAAAGCCTCCCAATTCATCAATGAAAGCAGCTTACTGAATCCCAGCAATACCTAAGCTAAAGGAAAGCTACAATATTTTTACAAACAGGCAGATGGCTTGAGAGCTGCTCTCTCCCACTCAGCCAGCTTCATATGTCCTACACGTCCTCACTAACAGCCCTGTATTAGAAGGCCCATAATGTCCCCTGCTCATGTAATCAGCCTTACACACACACACGAGAAGTCAGTTTTCGCCGAGAGTGGGGGGCCTGAGGGCTGGCCGTACCTCTGGTGTGCCGCAGAAGGTGGAGGTCGTGCCATTGTGCTCTATGTTTTCTTTGCAGAGTCCAAAGTCAGTCAAGACAATGTGCCCCTGTGAATCAAGCAGGATGTTCTCTGGCTTCAAGTCTCTGTCAGAAGAGATGAAAGAAGATAAATGTTAGAGGAGGTGCAGTGAGACTATTTTAGGTGCAACTGTTTACAGAAGTTCACTAAGCCACCACAAAATATTAAAAGCAATTCCAAGCTCCTACTGAGCTGAACTTTTCAATGCTTATTTAACAAAGCACGTTTTTTTCTGAACAACAAACTGAACAAGGCTGCTCACCGATAAACAATGTTCAGGGAGTGCAGATAGCCCAGTGCACTGGCAATTTCAGCAGCATAAAATCGGGCTCTCGGCTCCAGGAAGCAACGCTCCCTCTGGAGATGGTAGAACAACTACAGGAGACAGAGAGAACAAAGTTGTGTAAACGGCGCCAAAGCCTCTTAACAATGCATTTAATTAGACTCAACATATATAGCAAGGGAGAACAATAGCAGGAAATGGCTTAACGATTCTTTGGTAGTTCAAAACTTGGCAGGCAGAAACATTCAATCTAGTAACTTCTCCCCCGTGACTTTTCCCCTTGCAACTCCTTTTGTATTTAAAAGGAAGGGTGAAAATGTCTACCTTACCACCATGCACACGGGAGGAAATACTACTTAATTTTCTAACTGCTTACCTCTCCACCATTGATGTAGTCTAGGACAAAATACAATTTGTCTGCAGTTTGGAAGGAGAAGTGAAGCCCGACCAGGAAGGGGTGTTTCACATTTTTCAGCAAGACATTGCGCTCTGACATAATATGCTTCTCCTGAAAACATCAGAAGTCATTAATATTTAGTACACTTGTTTAGTAGTAGCAGTAAGAATTTTTTAATGGACATAGCAATGGTATTGTGAAGGGCAGCTTACCTCCTTCTTCTTCAGGATTGCTTTTTTCTGCAGGACTTTAACAGCATAGAACTGCTCTTCTGCCTTATGCCGTGCAAGGAGAACCTGAAAGTGCAAAAAAATTCCAGAACTGAGCAATACTGAAATACAGAACAACTTGTAAATACAATCAGCAACAAGCCTTTACATTAGCTGCTGAGCACTGCCATATCCCTCTGGCTCAATGTGCAAGCCCTTTGCTGAAAATGCCTGACACTCTTACCATTCTGGCAGATTAATCTAGCCCAAAGATATTATTACATCTAGTTTCTTTCTCTTCCGAAAGCAAAGACTATCTGTTTTTCATGGAACTAGTGAACTGAATTCTCTGGCTCCTTTATGACTCATTCAAGTGCACGTCCCTGCTCCTGCTCCCTCTCCGTGCACTGGAGAGCAGAATGTGCTCAGGTTTGGTCTAAGCGGCCACCATTCACCAAAGGCAGTACTAAACCCACTCTCTGGTATTTCACGGACGGGCTCAAGAGTCAATAAATTTAAATGAAAAAAGAAGTTACACTTACCTTCCCAAAACTGCCTTTTCCAATCACTTTTAAGAAATGAAAGTCCGATGGTTTGGCATGTGGGTTGGATGATGGGCCGAGATTGATCTGCTGTGAAGGACTGGGCTACAAAAAATAAACAGAAACCATATTCATTAAAACAGTTCAGCAGTGAGAGTCCCTAAAATTTCTTTTTTTAAAATATAAATGATGTGACCTTGATAGTAAAGATTAATACTCTTATTGCCACTAAAACTTAATGTCTAATAGATATCTTAAACTAACATGCACTGCCTAAGAAGGGTCTAACAATAGCTTACTTAGAAGCGCTTGTTGAAGTCTTAGACACATTCCATAATGAAATAACAACTCTTTGTTATTTAACTTTTTAAACATTTCTTCATGTTTGAAACAACAGAAGTTTCAATCTAACCCGATTACTCTTTCTTGTTTACATTAGTGTGCTATGAGATGTACTAATGCAATACTCATGATGCTAATTTCGCCACACTTCTATTAGTGGCTGAATTGATGTTCTAAAAACGTCACACTGAGTGAAATCTACTTACCGGAGGAGAAGGATTAGCATTCATAAGTTCAGGCTCTTGAGGCTGCGAGATTTTCAAGATGGATTGAACTTCAGGGCTGCAAGGATAAGAGCACACATGATTAGGAGAGTTACCAGGAGCAGCAGGCAGATCTTTCCACCAGAGGGCAAGCATGTAACGCGGCAGAGTTCTAGTTGAGCCTACTATAGAAGGCAACCAAAACAATCTATACGATTTATGGAGTAAAATTTTTCTAGAGGTGGTAAGTTCCATCAAACAAAGAAATTTATTTATACTCCAAGTACAGCACATTATAGGGACTGGTCACTGGAAATCTCCGACTTATTTTTCCCAAACTCAGCTCACAGAGATTGTTGCGAAGTGAGTAACACCTCAACAGGACAAATAAACTCTTCCGTAACAGTAATGCCAGAGGAATTACAGTAAACAGACATTATTTTTAAACTAGATCTCGCAATATCTAGTGATAATTGTGACTGAAATCGCCCTAAAACTTCTGATACTTACTGCTTGCATGCATAGGAGTTGGTGGCTATCTTCTGAATGAAGTCGTTTAGTCCCATTCTTCTCTGCTTCATGAAAGCTATAAAATAAAAGGAAAGGAGAAACAAAATCATTAAGCCACCCTGACAGGAAAACCACAGCCCCTCGAGCATCTTCGAAGGAGTCCCCACGCCGCTCACCGATGAGGATGGCCACCATCCCCCTCATCTTCGAATAAGTCAAGGTAGGACCAGACGCCTCAGCTGCCTTCACGGTCATTTCGAAGCGAGAGCGGATAAAGAGCGAGCGCCGGGCACCAGCAGCTCCCAGCACGGCACTGCCTGGGCGAAGCGCCCGGCGGCGTTTAAGTGTCGGCGCTGATGGGCGGCACCGGGGCGGGGCGGCGACGATCGCGCCCCCTCGACGTCCTTCGGGGGCGGCCAGCGGCCGCCTCGGGGCACAGCGAGGGTGGGAGGGGAAGGCCATCGTCGCTGCCTTTACCACCGCCCCACCGTGGGCGCAACCCTCAGGGGAGCCCCCCCACGGCACCTCCGCCGCACCTTGCCGCAAGATGCCGAGCATCCACAGGCAAACGCATCAAATCCTTTTTTTTTTTTTTTTTTTNGTGCACTGCCCTGATCCTGGCTCGGACCTAACTAAAAGGAAAAGAAAAAAAAATAGAAGGTTTTTTAATACCAAAAAGGGAAACAACCAACGGGGGGGCGGGAGATAATCTGTTCCCTGAACTTGGACAGCGCTGAGATCTGCTTCTAGAAAAGGTGGAGAGATGATCGAGGGATGGACAAGTGCAGTAACCGAGGGGGAAAAAAAAAAAAAAA
>WBMY01009448.1:574423-606685 GCA_013397315.1 Donacobius atricapilla
CCTTCCTGGCCGGGCGGCCCGCAGGCAGGAGGGAGGCGGCGAGGGCGGCGAGGCCGGCCGGCGCTCCGGCTGACCCCTTTATGGACGCAATATCGAGGGCGCCTGACATGCGGGAGCGTTATAAAGTGCAGCACGGGCCGCCCCGCACACTCTGCCCCGTTGCAACATCACCCTCAAAATTACTGCAATCAGCGCGCACACAAACACACGCACGGGCGGAGCGGGGCGGGGGGGCCGCTCCGGCCCTCCCTGACCTGCCGCCCGCGGCCGGCCCNAATTTTGAGAATTTTCCAGTTGTTCTAAAAACTCCAGTGAGCTAAAAAAAATAAAATATCCCAGATGACCATATGCCTCTATATATCTAAATAAATAAAAATAAATAAAAATAAATAAAAATAATTAAAGATCCCATTTCTCAGATGCCGAGTCTTACAGGAAAGCATCAGACACTGTGGATATCTCAATAAATTACATCAAAAATTTGTATAGACCATGGCTTAGGGCTGTACAGCTAAAAAGTAGATACAGGAGAAGAATCAAAGAATTACAGTGATATCCCACACTCATGTTACTCTTCTACCTCAGCCTAAAAAATTGACAAACTGTTGTGAAATTCTAAATCAAGGGTTTTTCAAACCAAAATTAATAATAATAAAGAAGGAGGTAGATGCTGAAAATAAAAAGGAAGGGGAGACTCCACAAAGAGAATGTTAGAAGTTTACAAAACTCTTTGCCCCAGGATGTGCATACTTGAAAAGAATGGATGAGTTCAAGAATGGATGGACAAATCAGTAGGGAAAAAACACCCAAGATCTAACTACGCAGGCTGCATGTCTGACCTGAAATGTTCCTGTACCACAAATCTGTGTAAGCCAGGGATGGGTTGGAGCATATCACTGAATAGTTGCCTATTCTTTCCTTCTCATGTAATAATGCAATGTTAAATAATGATAACTGACCAGCTAACCCAGTAACCCAGACTGACCTGCGTGTACCTTGGGCCCATATTGACCTTCTGACCATCTTATACTGCACTTCTGAGTGGTATGATACTGCTTTATTAGTACCAGAGTTTAACCAACTTAGAAACTCCAGGAACTGCTGCTCACTTGCAAGAAGAAAGAGAACTGATTTGATTTGTAACCTAATGTGAAGCATGTGGCTCTGCCAAGCAACTGTATTCCAGGTAAAAGTAGCACTAGGTAAACAGATGCTCATCAAGCTGTTCACCGTGACAGCAACCAAAACAGGGCCCCCCGCATCCAGGCCCTGAGAGATGCAGGAGGACACAGACTCTGCTGGAACCATGGGAGACTTAGGCAGAGGCCTGAGCAGACACAACATGCTGGCTTATGGGTATGGGTCACCCCAGGGTCCTGCTGACACGGAGATTGGGACATACCTGAAGTACTGCCAGGAGGGATGTGAATTGATTTATCTTGAAGAAGAACAGCAGCTCATCACTAGTGTGGGCCTGTATTGCTCAAAGCTGTTCAAAGCACATTCAGCAATAGCTGAGCTGTGTAAATTTGTCTCCCTAGAAAAGCCTCACTGTATGGAGGTCTATTCATCTGTGGTGGGCAGGCTGGTATTAGTCCTGCCAGACACCGCTTTCAGGGCACACAGAAACTTCTCCCTCTTGCCCTTTAGGAAGGTCAGAGGCTTCAGCAGCCCACATGGTAACTGGAACCTGTGAGCTCTCTTCTGATTCTGTCCTGATCCTCATTGTCTGATGTGGAATTCAGTGCCTCAATCCTTCAGGAATTCAATTCTCTGATAGCTTCTGAACTTCAGTTTGGCAGTGAATTAAATACTGGATAAATGAATTCCTGCTTACTTATCTTGCTGAATCAAGACCTTAGGATGCAGCAGGTTCCTAGAATTACTTGGCTGAGTCTGGAAGGAAACTTCTTCAAATTCTGCAAATATTTTCAGCAGTATTTGGCTTTGTGTTAATTAAACGAAGATGAAGTTCAGGCTTTGGACTGCAGGAATGTCATAGCCCCCAACTACAGAAGACAGTGGCACTCCTTAACAGCATCTGTCTTCTGAAGCAAAATCTCAGAAGCTTTTATTTTCTTCCTGTAAATCCTGAACAAACAAGTCTCCAACCTTGTAATTAAGTTTCATGTTCAGCAGCCAAAACTTTCAGTCAAGACCTTCAGGCTGTCCCCACAAATGATGTTTAAGAGTAGCAGCAAACAAATAAGGAACTGAGTAACAGCTTTAATGACAACCCCAACAGATATTTTAAATCAGGAGCTTTTGAATGCTGTCAACAGGTCTGCTAGACATTTTGTTGACAGGAGGTTTATTGACTAAGCCCCTACTGATCTGGAAACACCTAATTGATTTCAGTGTCATATTTTGTCAAATACAAATTTGGAACATCTTTTATTTCCCTTTTCTGATGCTTACAGAGCAGGTTTACTGCACTGTCAATAAGAGGCTTTTGTGCCAAGGGATTATGCTCACAGAATCACAGAGTGATGCAGGGCTGTGCTGAGAAAAAAAGTAATTCCCATCCTTGTAGAAACCAGTGGAAAATTACAGCATTCTTTAGATGAACTGACCTCTAGTTAAAATAGCTGATAAGCAATGCCCTGACCTCCATTTTAGTTCCAGCACATGGATTTGTCTAACACAGTTGTCACTGTGACTTTATGAGTAAATGTTGCAGGTATTTCAGCCTGTAGCAGTCAGAGGGATGACTACAGAAAAACCCTATTTGTGTGCCTTCCTCTGAGTGTGTCTTCCTGGGAGTGTGCCACCCCAAGGTTAGTAAAAGTCCTTGCAATATTCTGTAGTCTGTCTAGATTAGAGTTCTCATAAAACCGCATTGGATGACAGATACTTAAATTCATTATTGGTATTATGAATTTCAGTGTGCTGTGACTGCATAGAATCTGGTCTTATCAGAACTGAATAGTGCTAATATGGAAAAGGAAGTGAAAACATATGATGGAAAAGTGATGAAAAACAAGTCCTGAGAAAAACTAACATTCTTAGTGATGTTGTGAGTTCAGTCTGCTGGTTTCCTTTGGTCACAAGGCAGCCTTATGTGAGGAGCTCCAGAATAAATAGTGTAAGCATACACTGTCAGCTGACTCTTGCACTCAGATTTTTTTCTTCCAAAACTTTGATTTTTAAAGGATAATAGCAGAAGGCATTTGGGCATTTTCTATCAAGGACACAATCTGAACATGTTTCCTTGCACATCTTGCATGAAATAGATGTGCTAAAATACAAGTGTCAGCTGAACTAACCTAGCTTTGGGATCATCTCTTTTTCCCTTATCTCTTCATCTAATGTTCCACTAGGCGTTTTCTACCATGATATCTCAATGTCCTTTATGTGTATACAAAACCCCCATCATCATGATTATCATCATCATCATCAACTCATTATTGTAAAAGAAAAGATCTCTTTAACCCTGTAAGTCTTCCAGCAACCTTGGAAATAAAGTACTAAGTGATGTAAATAATGAGAGAATTTGTCAAAGAGAGGAATTTTTGAAAATTTGTCAGAGAGAAGTTCAGCTGGGTCCTAACTCAAAACAATAAACTGGATTCTTGACGATGTGAAAAGAGAGGCCTGATAAAGGAGGACACTCACTGTCAGGTGACAGTGCTTTTCCTCTTGGTGATACCATCGTATCTCTTGCCATTACACTGGGTTTCAATATTTCTTATTATTTATAGGAGATTTTCTTTCAAGAAGTGTTAAAAGATGTCCGGGGCAGAAGGACGAAAAATGTGCATGCTGAACAGGGCTTTATCTATATTGATTTGTGTTTAGTGATTTATAATTTTAGAACATATTGGGTCCCTTGCAGAACCCAGATAAATGTGGAATTATTACAGTATTTCTGGGTATAGATCAATTAGTCTAAGCTAGAGAGCAAGGGAAGAAGTGTTAATTTTGCCTTAGGTAACTGGTGCAAAATAGAGTGTTTATATATTCATTCATAGTATGTTTACCTTTCTTAGGTTTTTATACTCAAGTTAGGCACATAGTCACCAAATGTACCGTCCTTGGTCAGAAGAGACAAAAAAGCACCCTGAAGGCAACTCAGTGCGTCTGTGGCCTGAACCAGGGAGTGTCTACTGTTTAGTTGAAGGAGTTTGGTCCTGAAACCACAGATAGGTGGAGGCTGATTTGAATTACGGGTGATTTTTTTTTTTTTTCTTATTTCTGAAGCTTTACATGTAAAAGATGTGGAATCACTTTAGAGAATCATTTTGTCAACATACACTGAGAGAACTGGTCATTTTATTCCTGATCTATATATTTTTACTTAAAAGAAAAAATCCTGTGGCAAGTGTAAACACCATGTGTGACAGATCCCCAACCTTAGTCCAGTTTAGTTATGGACCTGAAAGAGTAATTATTACATTGTTATAACTCTCTCGTTAGTGCTCTTCAAGGTTGAATTACACACATTGTCTTCCAGCTGGCAGCCCAGTGTGGTTATGTTGCAGTGGATATACAAGACATACCAGTTTTCTTAAAATTATTTAACATTATCTTGCCTTGCACTGTGCCTGATATCATCTCAGAGAGATGTGAAAATATTAATTCTATTTTACAAAGGTGAGAAATGAACCACAGGGTAGGCAACGTGTCTCATCTGTGGCAGAACCAAAAATTAAATGCAGAGCTAACTTTCTCCCATTCTAGTATCTGGATTAAGATTACTGTACAGCAATATATATTCCATATCTGCCAACCTTATTTGTGTAACTGATGCATTGTAAACAGTTTTGGATGGCAAGAGCCAGAGCAGGCACTGCAGGCTTTTGCTGTACCTTGGAGGAATGCTACTGAGATATCGGATATTATTATAGCCCTGGTTCCCTTCCCAGCAGGAGCCACCCAGCACAGTGAAGAAAGAGGGACTTGGAACACTGGTGCTTAAAAGGCTGTTATTCCTGGAAGAACCTGAATTGAGATTTGTGTGGAAGGAAGGAAATATAGCCATATTCACGTTGAACTGGCAACTGGTAACTGGTAGCATCCCCTGCCACCATGCAACATGTTGCAAGTGCCAGGAAAGTGTTTTTCCCACAGCACATGATCATCACAAAGAATATTACAGTAAGACAAAGAAGTCCCACAGCTGTTTCACAGGCAGACACAGAAAGAAAAGCCACAAACATTCCCAGCATTAATTTCTCTTTTTCAGTTCCAGATGCAATTTTCAAAGCCGTTCAGTCATTCGCTGCACTGTGAATCTCTTTGTAGTGTTCCAATTAGTCCATTTTTTAACACCTTGAGCCCTAAAGTGAATTTGAAACCTTTGATATGGGTTTTATTACTTTGCTAGAAGTTGTCTTTAGTTTTTTGTAAATGATTCATTTGACTCCACAGAGAAAAGCTCAAGTGTTTTGTCCATAGGTTTACTAGACTTCAAGACCAAAAGAAGATGCTGGAACATATAACCTGGCTGTCTGCATAACAACTCTTGCATTTGCTGCTGTGTATATCAGGTCCAACAACTTTACCTCTGAGGTTTCTTGTCTCTTCTTCTTAACTCATATTTGACTATCTCCAAATTTTCATCCAGTTCAAGGATAAGAATCAGGAGGTTTGACAGGCACAGACACCCACCCATGCACAGTCATGCAGTGGACCACAGGCTGTGAGTATATGACCTTTCCAGCCTTCAGCAAAGGCTTCCTCGCCCTCGTGCATTTGCATCTGCTCATCAGCGCCCACATGGTGGGTGTTACCAGCTGGATCAGCTGGCAGATCTCCATGTAGGAGCTCCCACTGACTTGCATTAGTCAGCCAAGTGATGAGCAGCTGGGCACAGCCTCTGCAGCTTGCACAGCTGAAGCTGGAGGCAGGCATGTCCCAGCCCACTTAGTGGGCAAGGTGTGGTGTCATAGATCTTACATACCTTCACTGCATTGTTATTTTAAACTTCTAAAAAAAAGGAATACAGGTTTGCAGGTGTGCCATGCTCCAAGTAGTTGTGATACTTCTGTAATACTCCTGTCAGAACCTTATAATATGATTATTTTTTTTTTTTCAGAAAATGCTTGCATGCAGGAATGGGGAAGAGCAGGTCTATCTTATTGGATTGCTGGTGAATGCAGTGTGGCTGGTACATAATTCTCAGTGTGACACTTATCTCTATACCCTCACTGAGATGAACACAACACCTCTCTGTCTAGCTGACTATAATGCCTCCATCTTTCACGCAAGACAGGCTTAATAATGGTACAGAATTTTAGTTTAGGTTTTTGTGGGGTTTTTGTTTTTGTTGTTTTGTTTGGGTTTTTTTTTTTATAAAAGAAAGAACATGAGAAAGAGAATCAACCATCTTTCTATATTTTTAATAGAGCATCAGAAAAATTGAGTCCTGGAACTCTGACTTGTTGTGAACATGCCTTAGCTTGCTGCAATATAGGAAACATTACTAAGCAGCTTGTATTTTGTTGACAGTGGAGCTCTTGAGAAAAACAGATAAAGTGCCAGGTGAAGAAATTTAAGCATAAAGAGATTAAGCAAAGTACTGTCCAATGAGATAGGAAGTTGAAAACAAGACTTTCTACCTTTGGTATTCTAGCACTAGTGTAGACAGATGAACCACTGAGGGCAAATTTAAAGTTTGAATGCAGAAAGGCTAAGCATAATTTAGCTGCCAATGGCAGCATTTAGTCACTTGAAAAGCATAGCACTGTGGGTGCTCTAGACTAAACTACAGAGATTTCTCTATAGTTATAGGGAACTCTCTTACCAGTGCTGTTATTCATGATTTTCACTCTGCAAAGATTTTCACTTATGCATGCTTTTATCCTGAGCCCTTTAATTCAAACAGGCAAATATTAACAGCGACATTTTAAAGAATGAGAAGATGAGGAAGTTGGTTGACTTGGGTCACTGTCATATGATGAGCTCGAAATAGAATAAACCTTTTGTGAGGCTTGTGACTTTCAATCCCATGCTCAACTTGTTGGACATATAGCCCACCTCCTACAAAGCAAAACCAGACAGCAGTTTTGCTCCTTTAGTGACTGACCCATACTGACTGACTCAAAAGAGTGGTTTAAATCACAGCTATTGGACTCGGGATCAAAGTCAAATGCTGTCTTCTCCCAACTTCCATGAGGTTTGAAAGCAGCACTCTGTTTTTGACCTATCCACAGTTTTGAGTTCCTTAGTGCTTAGTGGCAGACAAGGGCCACAGAAAGGAAAGACATTTCTCAGAAAGGAAGAAAAAGTGTTAGTGCCAGTGTTTGAGATAAGAAAGTATGAATATGCAATCATCTGCATATGCTAGATTCAACTGAGTAGTAACTCTACATCTGCTTAATCCTATTTTAATTTCACTACATCTGTTTCAAAATGGACAGTACAGGGTAGTAAAGTATGCTCAGCTTTGTCTGGAGCATTGTGAAGTACTTTTTACAGACCACAGTTTTCTCATATATGTATGTATATATATATATATGATTGATATATATATATATATGATTGTGCCTTTAATTTAGTATTTATTACATCTTGTTTAACTCTTCTGTGTTGAACAGTATACACAGAACTTACAACTCTTTCATCTAGTCTCAGGTCACACTGATGAAAGGTCTGTAAGTACTGAACCCTCAGAGCATTCACCTTGATTATTTCAAGTGTATTTGTCTTTAGGTGCTGCAACCACAACTAGTAAACTTCCAAGCTACTTTGGCTGTGTGAGTTGAATCATAGAATAATATAAAACGATTCCTATATTGTGCTCACTGAAACATATATGTACAATAGTGACTAATGAACTAGTGAACATATTTGTTAAAAACAGCTTAACAGCAAAATGTGTTTTGTTCTTGGAGTGGGAACAAGTCTATTATGAAGTTAGAAACTGTGAGAACCAACATTATTTCTTTCATATTATGAGTGTTTTCTCTTTATACACATTTTTATTCTCAGATGTGGTGTTTTTAAACATTGAAGAATATTATGAGACTGATACATCAGGTCCCACTTTGTTGTATATGCCTATTTGTGGCTGCCAGGAAAGGACATAAACTTCTCTGAGCATTTCTCAGTATCCTTGCCTTTAACAGTGTCTCGCAAGTCCTGTTAATTCAGGGATTACTTAGTTTTTTGGAAAACTATCAATGGATCACCTTGTGCAGCACAGCTATAAGATTCAAATTCACAAAAAATCCCTATAATGAAGCTGAGCTTTGGGCGTTCACTCACTTGCCTTTATCAAGAGTGTTTTGAGACTATTATTTCATTTATTTCTATGTTTCTTTTGCTTTACAATTACTTAGAAAAAGATTGCAGCTATTGTTTTAGGTCACCAACTGATGTTCAGTGGACTTCTAGTACGGTCAAAGACTATGAGACACCTCTGAATGGTACCTAACATGAGCCATTAGTGGAGATGAGATCCTGGACCATGAGAACCTTTGCTTGGAACAAAGAGGGAATTTAAATGCTCTTTAAACAATTTAAGAATGCCAAACTAATTAAAAGCTATTTTATCAATATATTACAGCTATCGACTTGTAAGAAGTCCTGTTTCATAACACACCATCGTTTTCACAGGAGATCGTAAAATAGATTTCAAAATCACATTTTACTCTGAATTGGCTCCACGGGAAGAAATGCAGGCTTCCAGGCTATGTGCCATCATCCACGAGCATGGCTCAGCATCCTGACACTTCTGCAGGGCCAGCTTACAAGAGATGTGGAACTGCTGAGATGCTTAATTCTTTTCTCAACGTGAAATGTTTAGACTGCTAAGAAAGGAAAAAAAAAAACCCAAAAAACGGAACTAATGTGGGAGTGTGTGGGGAACTCCATATAGAAAGAGGAAGTATCCTGTGACTGATCAGGAAATGGGTACAAAGCATGTGTTTTGGTAGTATTTTCACTTGTTTTGGGGGCATTTCCATAGAGAACTGGAATCTGGCCCTGCATTTAGGTATTACTTCACTCCGGAGTGAAAGGCAGGCACTGATTTGGAGTGAAACACACCAGCTGTCAGCCTTTGCACATAGCAACACGGCACAACAGCTGAAGGCAGGTCGCACAAACACAACATCCCACGGAAATAGCAGTGTTGTAGAGCCATTCCGGGCTTCAAGTATCAACAAACAATGCTCTGACTTCTATAAAAGGCAAAAGATATTTTCCAGGCTGCATTTTCTGAGAGGAATTTATTCTCTTTTACCTCCAAAAACTCTGGTATACATACATCTGTGCTACAAAAACTCCAGGGAAATACACACAGCAGCAAGGTGCAAACACGATGAAAGGCTTTTCTGATCCTGCCTGCCAAGGCATTTCTTTACCGTGCACAGATTTCATAGGACAGAAATTTAGCCCTCATCTTCCCATAAACATTATCTAGTCTGGAACACACTGCCAACCCTCGAGATGTCAGGGCTGCTCGCTACTTTGGTTTTGTCATGTGATTTTTTTTTTTCCAGAACCAAGGAAAAACTCCAAAAATGTGACTGTTCTTCTTGTGTAAAGTTCTGCTTATTCATTTTCTCTTGAGCAAGTCGCTGTTAGTCAGATGTTTGCAGAGTTATGGGGAGGGGAGTATACTGCCCTCAATGCAATGAAGTAATTTTTAGAGGAAGTCCTTGTATGGACACTTTGTTCATTGTTCTGGAAGACTTCAAATAGCATTTCCAGGAGGTCCAATTCGGATTCCAGATTTTATTCCCCTTATTAAGTCATTCCTCAGTCCCCTGGGAGGCAGAGGCAAGCTTGGGTATGCTGGTGCAAGTGAGCTGCAAAGAAAGCTGAGACTAAATCCCTAACAGAGGGTATTTTGGACCTTCCACTCCAAAACAGAAATGCAATTCTCCTGCAGAGTTATAAAGGGACTGAGATAAATTAAAGATATATTTCAAGGGCTGTCATCATAAAGCTCCTGAGCAACATGCTCAGTGATGTAGAGCAAGACAATTATTTGGAGGACTCTTTTCACCATTGGCTTTCCCCTCTCTGGAGAATGAAACTTCTTACCTTAAATGATTTCAAACTTGACCTATCCCCATTTGCTAAGTAGATCACATTAGTGTACATGTCACTGGATCACAGTGTAACAGAAGTGTCATGGTGTCATTTCCTACACTGCTCCCTTGGTCTTTGTCATGTCTTCTTTTTCAGCTTTGTTTTTTCCTCTGTCTTCCTTCCAACCTTTCTACTACTCCTTGGAGTGGTATTTTTGCCTTAATCTGCTTCTTCATTTCACTTTCTTTTCTCTCTCAGGCCTTTCTTTCTTCCTGGCTGCTTCAAGTTGAAGCCAGCTACAGTCATCATCACAGACACCTTCATAACATCAGCAGCTACAGTCACTTTCAGTGGAGCATCATGACTACAAAGTCATCTTCAAAATTATTTGAGATCATTTCTCATGTTTTTATTTCATAGAGTGAAGCCAAACAGGGTGTGGAGAACAGGATAGTTTTGGCCACCCACTTCAAGGAAGATGTTAAGAAACTGGAGGGAGCCAGAGTGGAAGGCTATCGAGGTTCTAGTGCACAGCATTGTGGAGGAGAGGTTGAAGAGCTGAGCTCGTACAATCAGACAAAGAGGAGGCCAAAGGCAGATGAACACTAACCTATGGCTAAATGGTCAAGAGCTACAATGACACCAGAACCAAACTCTTCCCAGTAGTGACAGAAGGTACAAGAGGGGGAAATGGCAGCAAGATGAGAGTTCAGCTTGGCTATTAGGAAACAAAGTGCCCACCTGGAGCATAGAGCAGCCTGGGTACAGGTTGCTTTGGAACCTGGAGGAAACCGTATCCCTGGAGGTTTCTTTGCCTTGACCAGACAAAATCCACATTCACTTGCTCTGATCATAGTCTGGCCTTGGAGTGGGATAGGTGATTCACAGGGCCCTTCTAAACAACACTATAACACCAGAAAGATGCATTTGTCTCCTCAAAACACTTAGTGTAGAGTTCTTTGTATAGTCCCTCATTTAGCCAATCCCTCCTGAATGGGAAGAGGAAGAATACATTTTTTCTTTCTTTTAAGTGAAGGATCATATAAACCAACAAGAACAGCTGAGATAATTCTGGTAATAAGTAGAATACCTTTAACTCTTGCTTTAAATGGAATACATCTCATGCAGATAGTGGGCATTCAATTTTTATTCCCGTTCAAAACTGCTTTTGTGCAAGCGCTGGAAGATGTGCAGGCAGAGCACAATGCTGAGAGCCCAGGAAACATGCCCAGCAGAACAGAACCTGTACTTTCTGTTGTTAAAGCTATGTTGGACTTCTGATGCTATGTACTAACAGACCTAGGAGGAAAATGTTTTTGTGCATGGAGAAATATCTCTGTCCCCCAGCCAGGCTGGTCTTGAGGTTCAAGGGTACCTATAGAGCCCAGGCTGTGATAGGTCACTCGGTATTAGAATGCATACTCTCAGTTCTACAAACCACTGCAGACACTGAATTTTATTTTCAGACAGACAAGTAGCCTTCTTAGTTTTAGTGGGATGATTCACATGCACGTAGTGATGTATATGTGTGCTTTTAGAATGAATGTTCTTTATTTGTTGTTTCAATATTTGTGTCTTTTCTCTGAGTTATTCTAATGAAATCTTTGTTCAATTATTTTTTTTTCCCTGGGGCTGTCTACAGGCATCTAATGCTTTTTATGGAGACGTGTTTCTTTTAAAGTTTCTAATTCCTTGGTAGGAATAAGTTCACTTATTTTTACTGGGATGCTGTAAATACTTTGCTTAGGACAGGTTGTAAGCCACAGTCTTAATCTGTGACTTAAATTTTTTGTCCAGTAACAGTAATTTTCCATCTGTTTTAATTTGCAGTAAATGAGTTTATGCTACTGTGTTTTACACAGACAGACAAGAGCTTGTGTTCTTCAGTAATTATTTCAAGGCAATACTGTTTGAATGATGTGATAGACTAAATGAAAATGATAGCATATCTCAGGTAAATTAAGCAATTTTGCTAGACCATATTAGATTCTGATTATAATAAGATGTTTTAAATTAATTTCCCTCACCACTGAACAGATTTACAAATCACCTTCTGAGTACTGTGATAAAGCATATATAAGTATCTGCTCGAGACTACAGAGGGTATCAAAGAGCATTGTGATTGTTGACATAATTGAAAATGAATCTATGCCAGTCACTGAGATCACACTCCTTAGTCCACTAATTCCTGAGGAGTAGGAAGATTTCTGGGGTTTTCCAAGTGTCTTGGACATTAGTCATTACCACAGTTTACATGGAAAAGTTTAAAACAGTTTCTTCTCCACATGAACAGAAGTCTCTCATCTCCTGTGCAGGAGCTGAAGAAGCAGGTGTCCTTGAAGAGGCTTTCAACTCTTTCCTGAGGCAATCCATCTGGGGACAGCCTGCTCTCTGCCTAGGCCCTTGAAAGGGAATTAGGGGTTAGTGCTTAGCAAGCCTTAGTTAGGCTCTTCTGAAACACGTTTACGTCAGAGCATTTGCATTGGTGTGAAAAGGATTCAAAGGCTCCTCAGCAAGGCTGTTCTGTTACTGGATCCGTTTGTGCTGTGTGGTGGTAAGGGCTGATGGATTCCACCATGCTGCTACATTATATTCTGCCTTGGTTAGGGTTCCCCTCTCCTGGACAAACTTTACCCTTGGAAAATTCAGTCACACAGATTTCTCTTGCAAAATGTATTGCAGAAAAATAAAATACAGAGAAACCTTGGGCTACCACTACTAAAGAAAAATTTGTATTTTTTCCTTGTAAGGAAGCAACATAAACACATGCTCACTGTCAAAGTCACTTTTACAAGCAACATAAAAAAATAAAGAAAATTATAGCAACCTTTCCTGTAGAATCTTCATTCAATATGACCTTTTAAATTAGCTTATTTCTATGTCTGTAAAATTCAAAGCAGTAGTTCTCTGTGGGCAGGAGCCAATCCATAGAAATAACCAGGAGACCCCTGTTACTCGTCTTCTGTTCTGTGCCACATTTTCCTAGAGCTTTATTCTATCAATCTTTCAGCAACCCATGCATTTGTGTGATTTATTGCTAACCTGTGTCTATAACACACAAAGAGCTTGTAGATGATGGCCACTGTACTGCTTTTCAAACATATGATACTCTCCTATAAGGCCTGGAGTTCTTGCTAAAATGTGGAAACAGGACCTCAAACATAATGAAGCCACAGTTTGTATACTGTCTGGAAGGGATACTGTGAAGGAAACATTAAGGCAAGAGAAAAGGTCAGATCTGGGTATGATGCCTCCTCATCACCCTGCTATTTTCTCCAGTGATGTCTTTTTCATCCTCTTGCTTTCCCTTGCCTTCACCCCCCACAACTGCAGCAATGTAGCAGATCCTCTGGACACCTCACCTAATGCAACACTCTGGAAGAAATCATCCAGACTCTGGTTTGGCCAATTCTCCTTCATCATATGATGTGGTAGGTCAGGTTTCAGATTCATAAATCAATGGGAAAAGATGCAAATTGAAAACAAATAAAATCTTAAACTCCACAAATACTTAGTTCTGTGTTACATCTGCATGGGGCTGTCCAGGAAAATGAACACTGAGGATTTCACACTACTGAATATCACCAAGAATAAGTTAAACCCAGCTTATCCAGCCTTCCTTCATAGTCAAGGGAGAGAAAAGGACACAGAGAGGGACCGATTCTTCTCCTTCTCAGCCAGTTCTTCCAAAAGTCAGAAGAACGATGTGTGTTCTTTGTCACAAAAAACAGTGACAACTATGACAGCACCACCCTCTTTACAGGGGTGAAGTCAGGGGAAATGATGCTTTTGGCTTTTGTTTGTGAAAAAATCTTCAGAGCTAAAAGTACTGGAAGCACATTTTTCACAAAAAACTTAAAATGTGAAGTCATCACAGATCTTCCATATTACAGCATCTGAGTCTCCATGGAGTTCTATTTCCTGCCTGACACCAGTGGCTGAAGGGTCAGCTCCAGGTTGTCCTGCAGGTAGATCTGGAAGGACTTCTCATGTCTTGAATCCACATGGTTACTTTTTTTTTTTTTTGTGCAAGTTCAGTATGACACATAGAGAGACAGGTATTATTAACTGCAATTAAACCTTATTAGACCTTTGATCTGCTACCATGTTGTAGTGTATAAATTTAATGCACTAAAAGAAAAATCAAATGTAAAATAATTATCTTCTCTAAGTTGCAAGGCTGAATTTCAAGCTGTGCTTTTAGAGCACTTTCATCACATTTTTAATTGGGATAGCTTTTGTGTAAGAAAATATGGCTTTATTGGAAAAGAAGAGGGAAATGTAGAAAAAAAGCTGATGTTTCATTAAACTGAGAAATGCCATGGGCATGAAATTGTAATCTCTAGAGTTGGCAGTTGTGTCCTGGCAGAAGAGCCCTTAAACTTCAGCAACTCTGGGACGAGGTCCCAGATTAGTAAGCCGTGAGCATTTTTTCTGCTTTAACTGAAATTAGCCTGGATACCAAATTAATGTGGGCAAGAAAAAGAACAGCTAGCATCCCCATCTCATCACCACTGCCAAGAAGTAGCGCCTAAATACTATATTTTTAACTGGGTCATTCCCCAGATGTGATTTCACACGTAGCCAGCTGTGGACTTAACTGAGAAGACCGTAACTTGGTAGAGAAGAGAGAGCAGGAGCAAGCAAAAGGGCATTAAGAGCCCTCCCACTGCACACGTAGCCCGTAGTGGGATAATCACTGGCCTAGTGCACTTCAGGCAGAAGAAAACACCACTCAAATTAGTTAAATCAGTTTCCCTGTATGGATTCCTATATTTTTGGGAAAAAAAAAAAAAGTATTATAGCTATAGCTACCACTGCTTAGGAATCAGTGTAATTTGCAACTTTCACACACTTCTGTGAGATCTTAGGACTGACTGAGCATGTTTAGCTAATTAAATGTATTTCTAAACTTGTTCCATAAAAGTTTATCATCTAGATCAGGATTTAATGTCTATGCATAGAAGCCAAGACTGGTTATAGGTCAGGGGAATTAACCAAGAGCATTAAGCATTCAGAATCAAAGCAAGGAAGTGAAAGATTTCCTCCTAATGGGGACAGAGGCTTCTGGGATTTTTCCCAGGGGAGAGTTGCAAAAATGACAAAGGAAGCAGGAAGAAAATCTCCCAAACATCCAAGTGAAATCTGCCTCGGGATCAGACATCTACTGTCATGTTAGTAGCAGTTTATGTTTACTGGGACGTTTGCACTGTGTAGTCACAACATTTTTAGGGGTAATTTTTTTCTTGGCTTTAATGCAGTTCTGACGTCATCACACCACAGCACCAACAATCCAAGTTAATCTGGTATGCTTTCCATTTGTAAATAATATCTAAGCTTATAATCAATTAGGCAAAAGGAAATAAACAAAACACACACACAAAAAAAATCCACATCCCTCCAAAAAGCAGAACTCCAAGATAGGAAGGAGACAGAGTACGAAGAATGCACGTGAGCTTGACACACTCAATTTATTCTATCTATGCCAAAACTACTGAGGTTTCTCTTTGTGCACAGCTCAGTTCTCCTGCATACAGACCAGGGCTTCACTGAGTGGCCACTTTTGCCCTCAGATGCATTCACAGGACTCTTGCTGTAGCTAGCGAGAGCTCTGCTCACACCACGGGTCAATGCTGAAACTTGTCTGACAGCTTATTAAACAGATCTGCTAGAATTCTGTTGTTTCTCCCCATTATGTCATGTCATAATTCCTCTGGAGCCTTTGTGTTGCACGTTGTGCGCTGCGCCCATGCGCACAATGAGGTTGTTGTTGTTTTCGCCCAGCAAACCCTCAGTGGGTGAGAGCCTGTGTCTCATTATGGCATGAAAAACATCCTTCAATTAAGCTTGGCTTGGAGACAAAGCACTTCAGCCCACAGTTAAGGTGCATCAGAAGCAGAGTGTGCTGCCCGCTCAGCCCCACTGCCCACCCTGTGGCACACCCCCTGTACCTGTGTCCTCACCACCCCAAAGGGTCCTGGGCTCCGGCTTGGGCAGCGAATCTCCTTTGCTCTGGGGCTCCTTCACCTGAAAAACACCGAGGGAATACATCAGGTCATGAGAGCTTCCTATTGAGGTGGGGTTTGCTTAACAGCACTGAAGACCAAAATTATTTTCCATCTAATGTGCACATTTCAGGCGACAGTGCAAGGTCCCTCTCCAGCTGTTTCTATAATCAGGAATAAACTTATGAAGTGTGAGGTACTGCAATCTTTCAGAAAAGGGCCCTGTGAGTCACTGTATTTTGAATTGCGTTTTTCCATTCAATGTGTGTGTGTTGATATTATACTGTGAACCATATGGTCCAGACCGATTTTCCTGCCTTGGCCCTGCAGAGGTAGGAGAAGGGAAAGGAAATGGTAGGCAGGGTCCTGAAGGGTTTGTCTCCTGGTATGGAACTTTTAGCAGAGAGCTACTTTGCCCACTTTCTTTCACAGCAGGGACAACCTTAACAGGGGTGGGATTTGGTGTAGGGGATGCACAGGTGCAATCCCTTCACATATCCTTAGGATATTGCCAGTGTGGGAGCTGCAGACACATTCCTCTTCGCGATTAACACTTCATCCTCATCCCTGCTATTGCAGTGCCTCTAACTGCTTGCCCTGTAGACCTCCCTTACTCACACATGAGGTTTCAATCAGAGTTGTGCAAGAATTTTGAGAACTAGGAGTGTGATTGTCCTCTGTCACCACTTTGATGAAAACTCTACCCTCAACGATGCTGTTTCTGGGTGATAACCTGAGTGTGAGGGTGAAGCAGGATTACATCATTGCTAACCCTAACCTAACTGTCTGTCCCAAAGTACCCCCCAGGCTCTCCACCATACTGAAGTGCTGCATCTGGCATTAGCATGGGAAGCAGCAGTCAAGCAGCAAATAAGGTGCTGCAGAAGAACAAGGTAAAGAGTTCCCACTGGAATTTTGGCTTCTGGTAAAGAGTTCTGGTGTCCAAAGACAGAAGTTTTCTTGCTAGCATCAAAACTTAAATACTTCTTCATACAAATGCATTTTTCTCAAAGTCTGCAGTCCTGACAGATTGAGGAGTTTGTCAGCGTGGGTCTGGAGCTCTGGTGGGTTGCTTATGTAGAGTTTTCAACTGTACTGTTCTTTGCATAGTTTGTGTTAGAAATACTTTCATTCAAAAGAGTCCCAACTCAAATGGCACTTCCCCTGCCTTACACACATTCTAAACAGGTGTGAAGCTGTCTGGAGGTTGCACAGCATTGCAAAACATTGAAAAGGTGGCTCACTCTTCTGATTGCATATTTCTGATTATTCATATAAACACATGACAAATAGTATGGAACAAATGGGCATTCAGGACAGCCACTGTTCTGGCTACTGTAAAACTCCTTGATTAAAGAACCAGGGGGGCTGTGGGAAAGAAGCAGCAGAGGAATAGAAAGTAGGTGCAGGATGAAAGGAGAGAAGGAAAGAAAGTGTTTCGTTTGATGCATTCCAGGCAGAACTGTGATAATGCCCAGAAAAACACAAGCTCAGAAAACACAGGGAAAAGCATTTAAGAAAAAGCAACCTCTAGACCTGGATCTGCCCTTACAGAAAAGCACATCTTTATGTACAATGTACAAAACAGTAAATATGGGCAGAGCCGCCATGTCAAAGACAGAAGTGTTGTGTCCACAATGTCCATGAGCAATATGATTCAGACTTTGGATGCTGACAGCTGCAAACCCTGAACTCTGTTACTTAATGGAGTCCAGTAAACATGGAAACACTTGACTACCCTGCCATGAAACCAGAGGCATCACTGTCAAAATTTGAAAAAGTAAAAGTCTGGAAAGTTGTACAAATGGGCACATGGAAAGACTGCCATCCAAGCAAACTCATGCTAAAGAGATACTAAAGAGGACCGGAGCAGAAGGGGAACAGTGCACTAAAAGCATTGACCCCCTGGAGGATCACACGTCTCTCCCTCACCTCACACACACTGTCTTGCATGTGCAAGCAAAGACAATTGGGGCTTGTATCAAGGGACATGAACTGCCAGTGTATCCATCACCAGGAGCAGCTCTGGGTGGGAGTGAAGGCTCACATTTGTTCCTGCTGACAGAAGGAGAGTTCACAGCAGACACTGACACTGCAGCAGCATCACCCTTGTGTGTCTCATCACGGGCTAATGCTAGGAAGTCACAGAGCTGACAACAACCTGACTGCACTCCAGAGCATGCCAGTCTGCAGGGCCAGAGCCAGAGCCAGCAATATTTCTGTATTCCATGGCAGAGATGGAATGTAAAAGCATTAAATCTTGTGAAACACTGAGAACACCAGGTACAGAAGTGGCACAATTGGGTAGGAAACCTAGTTTGAAATAGTTTGTGGAACTCCTTTAGCACTAAGTGTGCCCACTTTAATTGTGTATGACATTGCTAACAAATACATCCATTTCAATAGTTTTGTTAATTTACTTTTATTTTTCTCCTTTAGTTTCCTCAAAATTATCTGTATGTAGTGTGGCCCTTTAATTGCACATTCCATTTTTATGTCTATGCTTCCATTTCAGTTGAGGTTCTTAAAACCTGTGGTTTCCTTGAGAAGACTCCGTTCGTTATTGTAGGCAGAATGTTTGTTTTGTATGTTTTCCTGGATTATGTTCACATTCTACCAATTCAGTAGTTCAGTTCTATAGCAGTTGCACTGAAGAAAGTTCTTCTTTTCATTTGTGGCAGTGAAATGCTTACCATGGTGCTTGTAAAATGCTGTACTAAGTCTGTTTCCTAGATGACATTGCTGAAGCCTTTCTCCATGAGGAGAAAGGAGATAAGTAATTTAATGTGAGTGGCCAGGTCTTTGTGCTAGCTGAGTACACACAAACCACAGCAGATAAGACCTCAGCAGGTCAAATATCTTCAAACAATATCCATACAATATAGTATATAAACCAGAAAGTCTTTTCATACCACAAAGCACAACTTCTCCTTTCCTACATTTCTTGCACTCCAAAACTTGCCCTGAAAGACCAGCTGCCAAAGTGAGAGGGACTGCTCCCACTGAGCCTTGCCCTAGAAATCAACTATAGAAAACTATGGAAATTTTGGGTTGCAAGAGGTAGATTGTGTTGGAGGCTCTTTCTCTGAAATAGAGTTTAACAGCACTAGACTGTTTTGAGTTTTCTCCAATCTCAGTGTCACTGGAAGAAGATAAAGGGAAATAGAAGACAGAAGTTCATATGTCAGTCCAAGCAACACAACTTGAAGTACTGGTTCTGGCTAACTTTCAGGGTTTTATATATTTTGGGCAAACATGTCATTAATTGCATGATCCTGCTTTTTCTTGTTTTAGAAAGTAAAAGAACATCAGTCTTTACAAACGCTTAATAAAATAGCAACTCATCACTTCTTTCTCTTCTCCTTTTGATCTAGGCATACTGTTCTCTTCAGCTGCAATGCCTCTTGGTGTGTCCTCAGCCAGGACACCATCCCTAAAGTACAGACTGGGGAAGAGACAAGGTAGGCAGACTGGCTTCCCATTGTTGGTGTAGGAAAAGGAATGGGAAAGGCTGTTGAAATTCAAATACTTCATGAGATACTCTGAAAAAGCTCATTTTTCTCATGGCAGCCAGTATGGGAAAGGTTGAAGGCATCCAGACATTCATAGAAGCATCTCTGTTGGTAGACATAGTTAGGTTGTTCAGTCTAAAGAAGAGAAAGCTCTGAGGAAAGCTTATAGCAGCTTCCAGTACATAAAAGGGCCCAAGAGGCTGTCTGGAGAGGGACGTTTTGCAAGGGCATCTAGTAACAGGACAAGGGGGTGATGCCTTAAGCTTTAGCTCTCATATTTTCAGATTCCGTGCTGCCTAGGCATGTAGTTCTAAGCCTCATATTAAGTGCTAGTGAGCTCTCCTCACAGACTAAGTCGACAAAACAAATCCTTTTCCTGCTGAGGACCAAAGGCAACCTTCAGCCCAACAGCATAAACAACGGAGGATTGAAGAGAGAGAACAAGAAGGATGAGACCTCACAACCTGAAGCTGTAATTGGACAATTAAACCCCAATATGTAAATAGACCAAAACTTATAAAAATGTAAGATCTTGTGACCGGTCGGGCATTTCGTGACCATTCTTAGTCCACCCTGGGTGTGGCTGGGTCAGACTCCTGTCCTGCCCAAGGTGGATTCTGGAGGCCTTTCAATAAATACCTACTTTACTCTCTAGCTCTGTCCAGTCTCTGTTTCAGGTCAGCCTTCCCAAGGCATCAGGGTAATGGCTTTAAACTGAGAGAGGGTAGGATTAGATTGGATATTGTCAAGAAATTCTTTACTGTGGCGGTGTTGAGACATGGGAACAAGTTGCCAGGAGAAGTTGTGGATGCCCCATCCCTGGAAGAGTTCAAGGCCATGTTGGCTGGGGCATAAAGCAATCTGGTCTAGTGGAAAGTGTCCCTGCCCATTGCAGGGGAGGGAAATAAATTATCTTTTAAGGTACCTTCCAGCCCAAACCATCCCATGATTCTGTGATTGTGGGAGCCCCAAAAGAGGTGAGACCTGGGGAAATTGCCTCCTCCTTTTGCTGTGGTGTGGGGTCCACATTTCTTCACTGAACACAGCAAGGTGCCAGGGGTGGAAAGCACCAAAAAAAGGGAGAAAGAAGATGATTTAAAGAAGACATGTTACTTTTTGAATAACAATGTTAGGAAGGCAGGTAACCTTTTTGGTCTAGAAGTGACCTGTGACATTAAGGCGTGTGCTTGTAGAGGGATTGCTGCCGTTCAGCTTTCAGCCAGTCCTCACCTGCTCTGTTGAATTAAGAGCCAGAGAAATGTGGTTTGCAAAGGCAATTTCAACTCTGAAGCCTAATTTACACATCAACATTGTTAATTATTTAATTGCTGAACATCTTAGCAGCAGGAGTTTGTTATTGGCTGCATCTTCTGTTCACTTGAAAGAACATCAGTACCAACAGTGGAAGCAGAATATCTTAATCTAGACTAAATACCTCAGCCACTTTGTATTAGAAAGAAAAAATATTACTCACAGATACAAAATTATAGTCATTTATTAAACTGTCTGCTTTCACTGCTGTTTTCTGGAGTCCTGAAGAGGATCTACCTTATTCAGCAAGACACAGCCTCAGGATCCAGCATATTCTTACCACTGAGATGACAATGAATATCCTGTTTTTGCATGAGGTTCCCAGTTGTACAAATAAGTCACTGAATTCATTATGACAGTTAACGCATTCAGATTTACATCTTCATTCCTGTAGACAATCTCTTCCAATGAGGACAACATCAGAATGTGACAGGACCAAGCATGTTTAGCTCTGTGGATTGTGTTTGTGAAATGCCCACCTAAAGTTAAAAGATTCATGAAGTTGGTGGCTAAAATTTCTGCAGTCATAACAGCCAATTATCCATTGAAATGAATGGGAGCCACCACACTTCTCTTGCCATGGTTGTTTCAGTGCTGCTGAAGTCTCAGTGGTGTTATCTGAGCGAAAGTCACAAACATCTGCCTGGGCCTAGTGCCTAGGAAGGGCTGTCACCACTGCTGCTGACCACAGTCATCTGCAGCTTCTGAAATGAGAATAGACCAGATGTCCCCTTGCTGGTGTCCAAAGCAAGAACCCCAGGTGAGTCTGGAATCTGAAGTTGCCAAACCACCATGACCAGGACATGGCTACAGGAGCTTGTTACTGGAAGGTTCTCCCAGCCTGCCTATGAAAAAATATTCAGAGGTTTGCACAGCTGCCTAAGAAGTCTAAGTTCTTCCCATGGGTGGAAAAGGCAATGGTGCAGATTTCCATAAACCAACCATGACTTGGACTGGGTTTGATTGTGCTGCATCACTGGGCCATAATTAAGTGAGCTGCAAAGTTGAAAGCCATTTCATGTGCTGCAGTGCTGTTTCTCCGAGTTCTGTGTTTCTCCACGCAGCAATGCCTCCTTGCACAGCATCTCTGCAAAGGGTGCCAGTCCTGAGAACAGCGAGCTGCAGGTGCCCACAGCTGCTGGAACAGCTCCCTGGGCTATTACTGCCACAAAGACACAATACAGAGCAGAAAAGGCAGAATGTGTCTTTATCTTTCAGGAGAAGAGGGTTTTCTAGTTGTGGAAGATTCTTTTTTTTTTGTGGGACAGTCACAATATAGATACCCCAGTGGGATCTGAAGGATGCTTTTCCATGAAGAATCACCGAGACTGAAAAAAATAATTTCAACTATGTTACTGATTTGTTCAAATAAATTCCTGTCATATCTTTGCTAAATAATAAAAAAGCATTCAGCATTGCTGTGAGTTATTGGAAAAAGTGTCCTCATTTCATTAAAGCAATATTTTATTCAAACTCCAACTTTTATTTTCAATAAATATCATGCTTTTGCCTTGACAGTTGTCAAATTGTGAGAAATCTTATTATTTGTGTCAATGTTTTGTTCAATTATCAGGGAAGGGAGAAACAGATATTATTGGTGGACTAAAAATTAAGTTAAAGCAGAGCACAAAGATCTAATAGCATTAGTAGATACTGTAGAACTTGCAGCTAATCTGTACAAGTCCAAGCTATTTGGAGTAGCTCACATCTAACCTGCAAAAACATAACGACATAACCCTCTTCCAGAGGTTCCTTGACCATTGCCAGGGGACAGAAGATGCATTTTTCTGCAGAAGGACAGACTGGGATAACTAAATTTGGCACTGGGTTAACTGTGTTTTTGAACCAAGGACCTTATACTAGCCTAAAGCCAAGCTCAGGCACATAACTGCACAACATTCTGTGAGTAAGAGCTTTTGTGATTCATTGCTTTCAACAGTACAAACCAGAGCTGCATTTGATGATGCTGGGAACCAGATCGGTTTGAATAGGACTGGTTGATGTGACAGTAGGAAGGACTGTGTTGTGGTTCATAAAACAGGGTCCTGGGAACAATGAAACTGCAAACCAGCAGTGCAATGTAAATGGTGCATCAAACAGCAATTGATTATGAATGTACAGCGTGCTGCAGCTACATCACCTGCTCAGTTAGCGAAAGAATCCTTCCTCCTGAGAAAACAAAGTCAAGGGACAAGCAGCAGTGAAAATCAGCACCTTTTCTTACCTACACTTACATGAAATTTCACCAGTGCTTTTTCTACAGTAGAACTGCACTAGTCCAAACAATGCATATAAATGTTATTTGGATTGATCATTATAAAGCAGCTAACAACTTTATTCATGTCAGAGGGTGAAAATAAAAGCATTGAATAGAACGTTTTCTAAAACTACACTTTTCTTTCTTAGTTTAATAATTCATTAAAGCCAAGATATGAAATCCAAGGTTTATAGCCTCGGATTTTGAAAGGGTTTGAATTTGGGTTCAGATTCATATCTTTGTTTTGTTCCATGGGACTGAATAGGAATCTTGAGACCAGACAAGGCTGGATGGTGTGGAAATTCAGATACCTAACTGTAGAGTCAGAAGTAGAGGGTACAATGATCTTGTCTGATATTCTGCATAATGTGGCTACGAAATCTTGTCAGGTTTATTGCTACCTCACCCCCTCACCTCTGGCATTTCATGCCTGGTTTGGACTTCAGGATTTCCAGTGGTGTAAAATCCACCCTTCCTTACATGAGTTATTTGTTCAACCTTTTTTTCACTTTTTTTCTTATTGATTGCTCTTGCTTGATCTTCCAGTCACAGGATGCCTTTATATCTTTTCTTTGAAGAGCTTTGTGTTACAAGTAGCTGCTCCACCAGGGAGATATTTGTAGGCCATGGTCGTGTTACCTCTCGAATTCGTTTTTGATGAAGTCATCGTGGCCTTCTCATCCAGGGCCATCTTGCATTTGACACAAGGGAAAAACACACACAGTTCCTACAAAGTAGCAAACAGAGCTATAAATCTGAGCCCTTCCAGATGACTCACAATAACATGTACCTATATCCAAATCAAGTTCAGAAAAAATAAACCAAAACCAACCTTTAATTAACATTGGGTGTATTTTCCAAAATAAGACAAGGTGTAATAGAAACAGAGATCATGTCTAGACTATCAAAAAATGGGACTTATTACCATTTTTCTCTTTTTATGTAGACTTAAGGAGGTGAAACTAAAAACTACAATTTAACTATCACAAAGAAACAAATGCATGATACCCTACAATAAAAATTATAAAATGTGCCTGAAATAATTTTGAGCATGGAATTTAACTTTTAAGTAAACAGAGGTGTAAAAAAGTAGCTGTATGCAGAGCTGACACAACACTCACGATGAACAAGGTACGTTGATCAGAGTGGGCAGAGAACATAATCATGTGTTCAGATTTACATCTTCATTCCTGTAGACAATCTCTTCCAATGAGGACAACATCAGAATGTGACAGGACCAAGCATGTTTAGCTCTGTGGATTGTGTTTGTGAAATGCCCACCTAAAGTTCACATGTTCACAGGGTCCCTCAGAGCTGCGGATATCTTCCAAGGCTATACTTCCTTGTTTTCCAGGAATCAGACTGAAAGTGTCATAAGACTATTTTCTGCTTCTCACCAGCTCTAACCAGAGCAAAGTCATTAACTTGTACATTAGTCCACCCTCATTTACAAACAGCTAATGTAGGAAAGTGAATGTTAACTGAATTCACTTCAGGTTTGATTAAAGATTTGGGCAAATGTTGGAGTCAGTTCTCACATTACCTGAATTCTCTGCCCTGGGTTGTAAACCCTCAGAAATAATCAGTGAATCTTGCATGCTCCCAGCTTGCTTTGAACAGCTTCTGGCCTGAACAAGGAGTATTTGTCCATGGATGAGCAAGTGAAATGTCTCAGCAACAATCACATCTGCCCACAGTGATAATTGTTCTCTGGCTGTTCAGTCACATAGCACCTATTGCCAGGGAGAAGACATGACTGGATTTTGCTTCAGATACTAAGTGTGCTTATTGCATAGGCAGTTTGCAGACCTAGACTATATCCTCTCTCCGTCCTAGGCACTAGTGTTGAAAACTAGTTGCAGCATTGTTATGTTCTGTGTTTTTCTGTATGTGGAAAGAAATGAAAGCAGTGACAGTTCATGCAGTGATGTATGCCTTCCATGAGCCAGGGAAATTGATAATATGTGGCATCTTGAAGTACTGAGCCTAAGGATTAATTGGATAATTATCTCAATTTTACAGATGGAAAATCTAAATAGTAAAGAGTTAGAAGATTTGTTCAAACGCAAATCTCTGTTCAAAGAATCCGGAATAGGCTTTAATTTCCAATCTTCCAATTAATTTTCATGATGCAGTGATATCCCCTAATACATTCTTACATAAGTATGACAATCAGTTTACACATACAGTTGGGTTTATACCAGTGGAGAAGCCCTTTTTTTCTGTGTATTTTCTTGATGTTCATCAAGCTCTAGGGGATCCTTTTTCCAAGGCTTGTATTTCTGCTATGTATTCAGATACAAGGGGACTGAACTCAGTTAAGTGGGACAATGGATCTAAAATCCTGCCAACGGGATTAACAAAACTTCATATATAAGATGTGCTTAGAAACAGAGGTGAATTAATCAGGAAGAGGGCTAAATTTGTTCCTGAATTATTAGTTCTGTTGTAGCACAGCTCCAGGTCTTGGCATCTTGGTGAGAGGAGGTAAAGGATAATGGTTCTGATGTGTGCAGGGTCCACACTGAGCCAGCTGAGATTTACAGCCGTTGGGAAAATCAGAAGCAATTTACCTGAGGGATTCTGTGAGATCTATAAGTCTTCCTGGTACTCACCAGGTTTCTTGTTCCACCCCAAATGCCATCATAGCCTAAGCCCTCTTATATCCCCTAGCCCCGTGCATTTTCTATGCTGGCAGTGGTGGAGAGCTCTCTACAGTCATCTCTGTCCCTGTACAAGGATGCTGGCAGGCACATCTTTTAATCTTGTCTGGAACACAAACTTATTCCTACAGGGCAGATATGCTTGACTGAAGAACAGAAGGTGAGGCTGCAGGGGGAGCAGAAATGTACCTGTACCCACCAGCAGCAAGCGCAGGGTGCACTCACCAACTGCCCTGCAACATCAAGAATTCCATTTCCATTGCCTGAGATGTATATATCCTGAGGAAGCCAAATGTCACTAGCTCTAGTGACAGAGTCAATGTCCAACTGACTAGGAAGTGTTGATACTGCAGTTCAGTCCTGTGACAGCAAGGTCAATAACATATAATTACAAGAAAATATTGTCTACTGTACTTAGGTTTGACACTTTCTTTTTAAAATGCTTGATCATTCTCCCTTTCTTATTCCCTGCAAAGGATTCATTTGATCTGAAAATGGAAAGGAAATGAGGCTGGTTAGAAGTAAAATGTTTTTGGAGAGTCATTGTCTCCCTATACTATACTTGAAATCATATTTCCATTAATTTCTGACAACTCAGTGACATAGTGAAGAAACAGTTTTGTTCTCTGTTTAAAACAATGAAAAATCTCACTCTTCCTTCAGAAGTGAGACCTCTGTTACAAATATCTGCAGGGAAAGAAAGTAAATTAGCAAAATCTGTACTTTTTTTTACTTAGGTTCATTTATGGTTGTAATGGTTGTTGCATAAATGCTCAGCATAAGAAATTAAGCGAAGCTGTATAGGGGATGTAAATGGATGTCTAAATAGTGCCATTGTTGTATGTGTGTGAGTGCAAAACTTGAAATGGAATCATATGCAGCTATGACAAGCCCATGTTATTCTACACCCATATTTTGCAAGAGGTGGTGGAGGTGGAGTGATACTGACCCAATAATGAGGGCAGTGATTGTTATTCACCATTTAGAAATAGGTACGGACACTGAAATTACTTAAATGAATAGGCTAGTGCTGTGTCATGGGTATGATTAGCTCTTATCAATGGGTTTCTTCTGGCTCTCCTGACAGGAGACAAAAATGGCTGGATCACCCATGCAGCTTAGCACACAACATATGCCCACAGCGTTGGAGCCAGTCACAGAGGTATCCCCCACCTGCATAGCAATGGCTCTGATCTGGGGAAATTCTCAGCTCTGGAGAGAGTAATGGCATGGTGGCCAGCAAGGCATTTATGACATCCTTTGCACAGCCTCAGTCCCACTGTCAACAACAGCGAGATCATTTTCCAACACTTCCCGCTTCCCTGGCTGTCAAGGCTGCTTCAGTATCCAGCATCCTATTCCTTCCTGCTTTCGCTGTCAGCCACCCTAGGTACAATACAACCTGTAAGTCAGTATAAACATACATGTTGGCATTAAGACATGACTTTGGAGTAGTAAGCTCTAAAACTTCATTCTACTGAAGAAATAAATTGAGGGACTTAAGCCATAAAGTTCTATATGAACATCATTGTTATCTGGATGGATGTTTTTTACACTGGTCAGCCATGCAGCAATATCCAGTTTGGCTGAAACCTGGTTTAAATCAGATTTAAACCAAATTTTTCAATCCACAATAGTGGCTCCAAGGAAGGAATGAACAGGGCCTGCATGGTTCTTGCAGTCTGGCTTTGCATTTGCAAACAGTGTTACTTCTGAACATTTGACAGTTTGATGCTGTCATCATTAACGAGACTTGATCTTGCACAAAAGGGCTCTCCAGAAGTTCAACGTAAAACATCCAACTGCTTGCATGTCCACTGGGCATATATGTTGGTCCTTAGCCTCTGCTGCTGTACTGTCTCTAGCCATGTGTTTTGAGGAGCAAGGAAAGAACAAGGTATATTTCACTTCTTATTTCAAATCATAAAAGCACCAAAACAAGACTTTGGGATTTGTTAATACTTTCTCTTCCAATTCTCTTTAATCATAGCATCAAGAAAATTGGGATTTGTTCAATAGGAAAATATTTAACTCATCAGTAAGTGTCAACGATCATTGCAATTCTGAAAAGCAGTTGCTCTTACTTTCAAAGTACAAGTATTTGCTTGCATTCAGTCACCTAATCAGATGTGGGACTGCTGGTTCATAGCTACAGATCTCTCTAAAAAAAGTTCCCACTTGTGGTTAGAGAGTCAGAGATTCAGTTTTTCCATTCCTCCAAAAGATTTATTCAGCATGTAGGTCTTTTCCTTTCCAGCTGGCTGCAAAACTTTAAAGCAGATGTAGCATAAACAGTGTTCCATCCTTATCACTAAGACCATCAGCAGGATTAATTGACTTATGAATTTTGGCTTTGGTCCAAGAAGACCCTATGCTTCTCCCTCAAAGAAATTGAAGCACCATTCTCAGTGAAATGATAGCATATGATCCCAACCCATCCAAAATTGGCAACAATCACGTTAGAGCCAAACAGATTTTGAGGGATTGAGCAAGTCTGTTACTATCAGCCTCACCACAAGACTGCTGCCAAGAGACTGAAAATTTAAAACTAAGGATACACAGCAGTTTCTCTGAAGGAAAAATAATATTGACAAATGTTCTATGAAGGCATCAGATCGTTTCCCCCCCCCCAAGAGTCTGCAAAACTTAAAGGAGCAACATCCTCTGAAGATCTGCTGCCAGCTCATAAAGGAAGCCGTATAGGCTTATATATCTACAAATATTCCTACAGGTCTTACTTTCACCCTTCTCAGTATTGCTGGAATTAAATGTAAGGAAAGAATCAGGCTGCTAATGGCATCCATGGCAGTGATACAATCTGAGTTTCGCAGCAACAGGCTTGGAGAGTGTCCAAATTGCCTTTTTTCCAGTGCTCTTCCAGTTATTGACTGGGGCAAACTTCGGTTCAGTACAGATTTCAGCATGTGCTAATGTGGTAAAAACACAGATTAACAGACCACTGCAGCAATTCTATAGCTGTAAGAGGACAAAGAAGAAGAAGATTGCAAACATTGCCACCACAGGCAAGCCTGAGAGGACAAGGAGGAGCCAGATCAGTGATTAGATTGTCTTCTGAATTGGGTGTGAAATGCCCCACCAAATGCAGGCAAAGCCTTGGACTGAAACCGTGGCAATGGCTGTACCTAGAGCAGGAAATAACAGATTTGCAGTTGAGTTTCCTCTTCCAGTTGTGCCTATAATGCAGCCCCTAAAAGAGGCACATTGTGATGGAGGAGCTACTTGAGCATAAAAATCTCTTATGGTGTATCTAGGTCTTCTAGGGATGAATACCCGGATCCTGATCTTCAGAGTCCACCCAAAACTGTGGAAAGTATTAAGCAGTGCTTTATCAGGGTGGAACTTCGGTAGCATCAATGTTCAGAATCAATCCAAATATTGATATTAAATGCTATTTTGACACATTAAGAATATAATAAGCATAGTTACCTGACATGCGGCATTTGAAAAACAAAAGCCACCCTCAGAGACAGCTGGAACTGAAAACCTTGTAACATTTCAGTAATGCATATGAAAGCAAAACTAAACAGAAAACCCCTGGACTACCAATTCTAACAAAAACCCCTGATGATTGAAGTACATAGATGTCTGAAATTCTTCCAATTTTTGCAATCAGATTTTAAAGGTACTTTTCTTTTCAGGTATATGATATCTATCTTGACAGAGTTTACTCAACAGTTTCATTGTTCCATGTGTTTCCCTTTGGTGCTTTGAAAAGAACGCTAGTTTGTTCTTTTTTTTTCTGTAGCCATTCCCTCAGTCGCTGTCATTTATTATGTAGGAAAAAAAAGGACCGTTGTGTCTCTGTAAGCATTTGGCTTTGCATGTAGCTATATTTTTCATTCAGTAAGTGTATCTTGGGGCTCAGGGAATTGTTTTGATGAAAGGAGAGCTTTTTAAGCCAAAATATCTTTATGTCTCAAAGAGCCTCAGTTCCTGCAGGCTAGATTAAAAAAAAAAAAAATCCTTAAGAAACCAAACATCATCATCTTAATAAATGCTGGCTTTTAGACATCAACCTCCTAGGCTATAATCTGTAACTCTAGGTGTATAGGAACCTCTGCAGGTACCTCTTCAGCAGCACTAAGTGCTTCACAATAAGAGTTACAATAACCAATATCTTGACAATCGAGAGAGAAATGTTAGTATCAGATAACTCCTGCCTTTTAAGACTCGCTTTTGAAAATCTTCTCAAGAGCATAAATCCATGTTTTTATCTAATAGACCAAGCCTGTCAACAAATGCTCCAGTTTTGACAGGTCTTTCCAACCTATAGAAATTAGATCTGTTTCTCCTGCCTTCAGTGAGCCTGCTCGAAATAGAAGTGAATCGCTGATGGTAAAACTTGGCCACTCTCAAGAATGAGACATTTAGGAAGCAGGCAGGAGCTGTAGCTTTCCATCCCACCTGCACTTCATCCCACAACCCCTTAATACCCAAAAGAGGGGGTTCAGGAAGGTTGCCCCGGGTTCAAACAAGCTACAAGGTTTTGTGTGTGCTCTCAGAGTGATGCAACTGCAACATCCTCCATTTTCACCTGGACAAGCTTATAACCCACTAGTTGTTAGAAGATGCTTTGGGAGTAGAGAGGTGTTTGTCTTCCCCACCTAACAGATTTGAGTTATCTAAATTGTAGTCCTCAAATTTCCACTTAACACTTTCAGTAATAATATGTGGGAGGCACCCCCTCTCAGCAGCTTTTCTTTCAATGGCAAGAGTGGATCCTACCACATCCTCTTCAAACCCATTCTTAATCCTTCTTCATGGTTTAGAGAAATAAATCTAACCTCTTTTTGTCTTTTCTATTAGCTTGCTTACCATTATTCTGAAGCACTTAAATGCGTGCAAGATTTAGGCATGTAACTGTAGGCAATAGATTCTGATCCAGAAGGCGGATGTTACCAGGTGCTACCACACCACTTGTCAAATGTTTATTGGGATTAACTCATTTGTTTGTTGTTTTGGTTTTACTTCTGTCTGCAATTCCACTTATCTGCAAAAAAATTCTTAGTTTCACGGGAAAGCAAAACCCCACGCAATCTCACATGACAACTCACACTTAAGGATTTCCTAATTAGAAGGTTTGGATTCATTTTAAGTTCCTTAAAATGGCATTTCTAGTCTATGGAAGTCCCATGGGCCTGAGTCCTTCTTGCAGACTCACGCCTTTTATAGACATCAGATGAGATGACACCCTGAGCTCTGTCTCGGGAAAATTTGATTTTTTTTCCTCTATAAAATGAATTCTCCAACCTATGCAAAACTACCACGGGATGTTAAAAATGATAATGTCTTTTCCAGTAAGGCTCCAAAATAATTTCGAGAGAGTGTGACTGTTTTGAGCTTAAGCACAGTTTCTTTTTGTTTTAAAGGTAAATGTTAATATGGTGTGATACAGCATAGGCCAAACAAAATCTTTGTGCAACTGCACTGCTGCTTTGGAAATAATTATATTTCCATTAATGCAAAGGGGGGAAAAAGTTGATTTATAATGCATCTGTCAAATCTAGAGAGTGCATTACAGAAACTCTTATAGAACATCCTGAGCTAACTATTCAGAAGGATGAAAAGATTTCACAAAATGGAAACTCTATAATTAGACATAGAGCAAGCACACTGTATTAAGAGAATAGACACTGAGGAGTCTTGGGGTGTGGATTCCATTAAATTACCTTAAATGAGCAGCAGGCACTGTATTAACTAACATAATAGGATTTGCAGAATACATGACTTTACAACGGAGTTCTTAGCCAATTATAACCTCTTTGTGCAAAGAGGAAAATTGTACACAAGAGATTATCTGGAACTTCTAGACAGAAAAATAGATACCTTTTTCTAAACTGCAAAGGAATGCAACATCTCAGTGCTGAGACGAGAACAAAATTGCTCAGTGTTACTAGCAGTGACCTAAACACTGTGGGTGTCTTGTCTGGCCTGAGACTTCTAGGGGTAGATACACCGGGGCATATAGAATAGCCAGAGGATCAAACACAGTTTTCTTAAGGAGTATGTTTCGGGGTCAGGGATTAATTTCTTTAGAGAGAAAGGACATACAAGACCAGCCCTTGCCAATACTCAAAAGCACAGCCTTGGCTGCCATGCAATGTCTCTTGGTGGGGAGGGGTGGACACAAACTGGCCAGGGGATGCGCTCAGCTATTTGGCAGATTTAGTCTTTAGCTGTCTGTATGTGGTCTTAACAACACGTATATGAAAGAGTTTGTTTTATCTGTAGTGCTGTTACTCTTTAAGAGAGTATCAATTGCCTGTCAGATTGTTTTTATGACCTTGTCACACAATGCAACAGACTTCTTTATTTATCTACTGTGAAGCACGGGATTATCTTCAAAATGAGCTGAAGCAATGATTACAAGATGGGCAATAAACAGATTTAAATCAAACTCTGTTTGAGGAGAGCAACTCCAGTTGGTCCTGCTAAATATAACCTTGTAGACCAAAGGAATCTAACATAGCGTTTGACTGTTAAAAAAAAAAAAAAAAAAAAACCAAAACAAA
>WBMY01009448.1:606729-851802 GCA_013397315.1 Donacobius atricapilla
CAAACAAAAAACAAAGAACCAAAACAACCCAAAACCAAAAAAAACCAACCCCACCAAAAACCTCTTTTCAAACTAACAGCTTTTTTACTGGTTTTGTTCATTGCTCATTTTCTTCTTTGATATCAGGTACTAAATATTACCAGAAGCTGGATTCTGGAGAAATGGAGAACATTCTTCAATTCTAGTGAGAAAATCTCTTGGCCTCATGTGGCTCACCACTTGATAATCAGAAATGAGCTTTGTCTGTCTTGCATGACAGAACAAAGTTAAACAGAAATTTGGTCTACTGTGTTTGGCCCAAATTCCTCATGCCCAGTCAGCTGTATATTTTTGGGTTACTACCACCAATGTAGGAAGGAATACTTTTCTCTCATCTCTTTGACTGTCAGCAAAGTCATTTGAATCTCAGACTGGAAAAGGTACTAGATAAAAAAAACGCATTAAAAGAAAAAAAATAATGAAAGAAAGAGAGAGAAAAAGATGTAATTTCCAGTTCAGGTAATATGGAAACCCCACAGAAAGAAAAATAAATAATTTTCCAGCTGTAGATATCCTCAGGGAAAACACTTGACTGTTTCTTTAAAATAAATATTTTAGTTGTCTTCAATGGTGTTGAACCAGCATTCTAAGAGGAGAACATGTTTTTAGATTTTGATATTGATTTGTCCAATTAATTTACTAAGTCTGTGGCACTTGAACAGACCTGTGATGGATGTACAAATGACTGACTGCCTCACTGTGTATTTGTAAAGCAGATGATTGATGTATCACATAATTTCTTCGAGCCATGGAGCTGATTTATATGCTCTGTGCTATATAGACATTCTCTTTGTCAGTTGGGACTGTAAAACCCCCCACAGGCAATTGTCTGCTATTCAGTCTTTCCCATTCACTGAAATTACACATAATTTTAGCCTGTGCATTTGCAAACTATGCTTTGCCATTTCCATTTGAAAATGCCTTTGTGTTAAACATTTTTGACTTGTCTAAATAAATATTATCCATAATAACCCTATATCAATCCATTACAAACCCCTGTAACTACGTACTGCATTTAGATTTAATCCCTGAAACAAAGCCTGTTCCCACCTCACTCGTGTTGCTTTCACAGCTGATATTCACAGCTGCAGAGAAATCCGAGCAACAGAGAAATCTGTGATTGCTTTCATCTTGCTAAAGCTATGGGATCTGCAATAAAATAATGTTTGAGTCCCCAGTCTTTGTATATATACGCACGATCAAATCCCAAAAGCACAGAGACCTACTGGCAGGTAAGTAAGCCTGTACTTATGGCCGGAGGTAAGTATTCAAATGTACTCAATTCCAAATTCCATCACAACCTCATTAGTGACACATTTTAGCTGAAAGAGCTTTAGTGTAGTCAGCTAGAAACAACTATTTAGGATATAGCTATAAGCTCTGCTGGTGAAAAATGGCTTTTTCATTAGAGTCTGTCAACTCACAGGATTAAGCTACAACTTTGACTTGTGATGATCCAGAAAAGACAGACTTTCTAAAAGCAGAAACTGCAGAATGAAGAGAAATACAAAATACCTTCTTTACTGTTCTAATTTCTCATCTTGAGCCACTTTCTTCTCTAAAACTCTATTTAATCTTCAACCAGTGCTATAACATATTTCTGGAGCAGCTTATCATGACTGGATTTACTTGTAAATAAAAATGGTCAGAGAAGCTGTGGAGTTCCAGTGGTTGTGGATTCTGAAGTTAAATTACATGTAGTATAGAACTATTTCCTTTACTGGTTTTAACATTTTCTTCCTTAGGATTATGTTTCAAGTATCCTTCTCAGTATAACATAGATCATTGATAAAAGGTTATCTGATAGATTATCTGTGTGTCACTTTTATGAACACAAGGTGCAGTTTCCCAGTTCAGTGAGATGAGCCCTCATCTTCCAGTATTAGGGGCCATAGCAAAATGTACCCTGAAATCAGGAGTAACCCACTGTAATTCAGGAACATTAATATATTAAACTTCAGCCAGATGTCAATAAGTTTGACTCTTCTGTTTTGGCAGACAGTTGCATATCCCTGTAGGTTTTATATTTAAAGTCCGCTTAATAATGTTAAGTCTTTTATACCACAGATCTTTTATACAAGATTTTCTTATTGTTTCTGTGCTTAAATGGGATTTTTTTCAGTTGTTTTTAATTTTCTCTTTTCTACCTCTTTCTACTTTTCAATATTGCCATGGAGCAAGCAAATAAAGCACCATAATTTTTCTGGAATTGTGCTAATAATATATATTTTTTTTTCTGCCAGCTCCTTTTCCTGGAGGAAGGGACAAAAGAGAAACCAAAACTCATTGAGATAATCTTCATAAGCCTTTCCTAAATCACTGCATGGGGCATGCCAGCAAGACAATGAAGCTCACACCAAACGTCAGTCTGAGCTACAGGCCCAGGGACCACTGGCCTCTTTGTCCTTTGCACCTTAGTGACATCTTTCCAAAGGATCCTACTTACCAGGGTCTCTGCCAGAAACTCCTAAGTGGATTTCATTTTCATGAAGAAAAAAAAGATATTATTTGCTCTGCAAGGCCTTTCAGAGGCATGTGTCACTCTAGTATTGCTGTTCTCACCCACATCACAGATATATCTATTTCACATCCTTCCCCATGTCACTCCGTGTGGGACAGAAATATATTCAGTGGATCGAGGGCTGTACTCCTAAATGTATGCATAGAATTTCTGCTTTGCTGACTGTGGGATTGACCTGAGACAAGCTACTTTCTGTGGCATCTAGGCTGCCTTCTAGAATAATCACACTTAAGTCAAGACCCTACAGTGTTTACTGAGGAGTTATAATTATTCCATCAAAGTGCATTACTGTGTTTCTGTCTCTATCAAATGTAATCTGCTACCAGGTTGTTAATTTACCTAGGTTTGTTAGAGCCTCTCACAGTCCTCTCCAGATTTGATTTCACTAAAAAAATTCTGTAATTCTGTTACCCAAACTTCCTTTTTTTGATCTTCTTTTCTTTTCCATTTTGTCTCTTATTGCAGCACTTTCCACATATATTAGTTCCAGGAGTATTTTTGTCCCATAAAGGGCTTTCAGGAATTTAATTTCCTCTGTTGTGTGTGCATATGTTAGTGTATTAACTAGCACTTACCAGGGTGTAAATCACAGGGTGCCTCATTACCAAAGCGAATCATTAAATGTAGGAGGGTTATTTATCTAAAATGTGTGAGAAAACCATCTTTCCCTAAAAATCCCACTCAGATCTGTCACCAAACCCTTTCTTTATGGAGAGCTAGTCTGATTTTTTTTCATCTCCACATTTTCCTAGTCCATTAAAGGGAATTTATTTTTATGGTGCCCCTTTATGCAAAATATTTTATCTGAAACATATTCTTACCCCATCTCAAATGCAAGTTCCTAGAAGCTGTAAGTTATTTGTAGGAGCAATTTGTAAATAGAACTATCTCAAATAATTGCCCAGCCTTTGGCTTGGGTACATTTCTCTTAGCATTCCTCGTCTCTTGAAATATGGTAGTGAATTCAAGAGCTCTTCCATGCACAGGAGCCTTGAACACCTTTCAATAGAAAAATTAATTCCTGCTATGGATCTAATAACATGATCCAAAACTGTCGGTGAGAGGAATTAACTTCCACTAAGCTGCAAAGGACTTATCCAAAAAGGTGGCAGCACTGAATTCCCTGCAGCCCTAATTAAGATTTTCCTGATGCTCCTTCACAGATGATGCTGGGCATGGACGGACTGCCTTGGGTGGATGAAGACAAGGCAACTGCCTCAGGAGCCTCCATCTCTTTCCCATCGCCTGTCCTACAGAAGTGATAAGAGAAGGTGAAGAGATCCAAACATGCCACGTGGCACCTGATGTGGGGACAGGCCCCCCCCGGGGTTGCTGGGGCCGAGCGCCGTGCTCAGCACCCGTATGTCCCGTCACACAGCTGTGGCTGCACTGGACACGCTCCCTGCCATCTGAAATCACATTTCCTAAATGGAGTAGAGGTGTTAGCTTGCCCTTTCCCTCCTCTCACCCCTTAGCTAGGGGCTGCACAGTGCTTTTGTTTAGCTGTGGAAAGGAAAGACATCTCTAGACATTCAAGGCTTTGGTCTACTAGATAGAAATGTGTCTGTGGTGCTTCAGGACAAACGCCAGCTGATGGATAGGGCAGTGGGAGTTTTTTTAGACAAAGAGGAAATAACAGAACAAGCCTTGAACCTAGCTCTTGGCTCCGAGAAAAAAAAAGAAAGATATTTTGAGCTCACTAACAAGGTCCTATCTTTTGCTTATTTAGAGAAAGGTTTGAAACAAGGTCATACAGTGCAAGTGGAATACACAGGTCATGCAGAGCATGAAAGAATTTTATGTGTGTGTGTATGCATGTGAGTATGATTTGCTTCTTATAACACAGCTTGGTAAACCCTCCTCACCTGAGAGATTTAAATCATACCAAATTTTCACCATGTTTGCCTCTTCCTATTTAGCAGACTGCAATGCAACTCTAAGGGGCGGGTTGCCCGCGCTTTTGAAACCAGCTTATTCACACCGGGTATTCATTACACAGCATAGTTATTTATTTTGAAAGCAAATTTACCCTCCTCATCAAGCTGGTGAGTTATGTGCAACCTGAGCTATGGAGATAGACATGGAAAAGTGAGGTTTGGTTATTGCAAATCACTACCCTGGCAGTGGTCCAAGCCCTTAGGGCTTCAGCTGTTACACTAGTAGAGCAGCTATAAGCTCCCATGTAACTAATTCACATCGGTTACACAAAACAGTAATATACCTATGTAAGTCAGTCATGTGAAAGTTAGCATGATTTTCTGGCAATGCTTGATAATTATCTAGCCCACTGTAAACAAAGCAGAAAAAAAAGTCATAAAAACGCAGAGATATCTGCATACACTATCGTACAAATAACAGAGGAGACTCAATAGAGGTTACATCAGTAATAATTTTTATAAATTCCAATTGGCACATGCCTTAATGGAAAAGCCTGGGGAACTGGAAATAAGGGCATATAATAAGAAAAGAACATCATTATTTGAAATACTTTTAGTTTCAAAATAATCTTATTTACGCTAAGTCAATTTTTAAAGAGCTCACTACATAATTACAATCACAGTAAATAAGCAGTAATGATTTTTTCCCTTGTTTTGTGCTGGAAAAAAGACTAGGCATACAGACACATGTCCCCTTGGGTGATGTGTTTTAATCAGGTTGGTTTTTATAAGGCCTTTTTCAAACTGATCAGAATAGCCTGAAGCCTCAGAAAAAGCTTGTTGCCTAGAATAAGCCTTTAATAATATTTCACAGCTGATTTGTTTCTGAGTTAATTTGCCCTTGAGCAAAAGAGCAGGGTCAGTAGGACCATTGTATGGGGTTGGTGTTGAGCACAGCGCAAAGGAACTATAATCATTATATCACTACCTGGTTGCAGTACTGAAAACCAGAGAAGGAAGGGCAGTGGAGAAAAAGAAACAAGAATTATCCAGGAGAGATGACTGGCACAATCCAAGCTCCCTGCTGATTTAACAGAGATCACATTCTCTTCTCCTTGAAATACAGAACTGTCTGTTCAAGTTCATTGGTTTAAAGTGAGGGGAGTTATTTCACACTTATGCAGCTTGTGCCATTTGTAACCCCCGAACAGAATCTCACCCAGAAACTCTCTTTAAACCTTGAAAAGGTCACACACACAACTCCTTCAGCCTTTATTATTAAAAGCTTCCTGCCTGGTTTTACTGTAGAGAAAAAGGCAGTGACCTCACGTTTAATCACATCAAGGACTCTGTGCTTTAACTTACTTAAAAGACTCCTTACGCAGGATAGCTTTATCCAAGAAGTCTTTTGCCAGATAATGATGTTTTTAAAGCAGCGTGCAAAATATCTCTCATGCTGCAGACTCCAGCTGCTGAGTAAGCAGCCTCTCCACTGCCTGCAGAAAGAAGACTTCGAGAGAGGTCTAGGGGAATCTGCATTCAGCCAAATCTACCCCACATGCATATGAAACCTAATGGAAATCAGTTGTGAGGCCCTACAGCTCTACAGGAGTACGTGTGATTTACAGCAAGGCAGAGGATTTGCAGAATCCTGTGTCTTTGGTGCTTTCATTTTTAATGCTTCAGCCCGAGCAAAATTAATCTTCTTAATGAAGTAAAATGGAGGAGTAATTAGCTCTTTCTCTTGCACATGTTTAACCACAATGCCTTTGCGAGGTTTCAGAAGTGCACAGGACTTCCATTTTTATCTGCTGCTTGGATTTCCCTTATTAAAAATGCAGCAGATGTAGCTTGAAAAAAAATGTTTCTGCTGTAAGCTGTATGCTAAGGCTCTGATAAATGCCTTGTCACATTTGCTCTGCTTTGTACTTGGAAAGATTCTTATTTGTTTGCTTTTATGTTTCTACAACTGTCTCCTTTTTTTGCACACCATTTCCTGGCAAGGGATAATTCTGTCAGGGATGACAGACTCTGAGGAAAACTTTCTGTTCTGTATTTGGCTTTTCTGCACAGGGATTATGTGGAGCTAAATAATGAAGAAAAGGTCCAAAACCTACCTCAGAAAAGACTCTTCTCCACCATTTCATCTCAAGTCTCACAGTTTTGCCATCTTCACATCTGTGTATAACTGCCCAGCCCTAGATGAGGATTGGTGTCATCCATAACATGACTTGAGGCAAAACAGGAGAAGACCCCCTGAATAATTCACCTCCTGTTTGGGAAAACTCCCTGAGCCAAATTCTGATTTCTAAAAAGAAAGCTAGACATGGTTTGGGGGGTAGAGGGAATGAAGAGTAGTCTTGTACTTGTGGGACAGAAGGGAAAAAAATAGCAAGTTTGGGTCCTTTTCATTATCTTAGAAAGATAATATCACCTATCTTCACCTCAGTTTCTGTAAAACAGGGAAATAATATTTATAATTACTGCTACTCTCATGTACTATGAGAGTACATCACAGCACTTTAGGGAAGAGTCTTTTGTTTTCCATGGGTACCAAATTTCAAGGTAGAAAGCAGAGCCCAGATGTGCACAACAGCTTCGGTCAGCAGAGTTTCAGGTTTTGGAACATCTCTTCCAGTGGCACAGAGTCTCATAAATACATTGTAAATACAGACCTGTCATCAGTACAAAACATGTAAACAAAGTTTGTGGAAGGAAAGAGTGGCTTACTTTGCTATTTCTCTGGCTCTCCCAGGAGCAGGACTCGGCCTCCTGAGGAGCAATCCCTCCCTGGAAAGGGTGATCACCCAGGCAGGTCTGGCAGAGCGGAGGCTCGAGCTCTGAATCCCCTCCAGGTAAATTCATCACAGTGGACCCCGGGTATTTGAGGCTGGCATGTGGATGCTTTTCAACGTTGACCATGGGGCTCTTAATCCACCTTCGTACCTGCCAACACAGAGGGAGATTATGGACTCTCTTTGCTTTACAGCATTTGGGATGGCACAACAAGGTTTCCAGTGAGGACAGTAGCACAGATTGGGAAAAATAATCAGATAGGAGGCTCAGGATCAATTTTCTGTAGGAAAAAGTACCAGGCTAAGTCAGGGTGAACACACATCATCATAGCCAGGCTCTTTATGCTGACAATTTTTTGTTGCTTTGTGCAAGTCTGCCATACGTTTATCTACAAAATAAAGGCTTTATAAATATATTGAAATACACAGTAGACTGCTAAAAGAGAGCGACAACTACCCAAAGCAAGTACTTCCAGCCTAAACAGCTCAATTTCCCCATGAGAAAAAGCAGGAGTAGAAGAAAAGACTGGTTTTTCAGGAATAGAATTGTAAGACTTGCTTTCTGCAGTCCTTTCTTTCAACAGCAGTATCTCCTGTATCATGTCGGACTTCATAAACTACCTCAGCCTTTTCTGTGCCTCCTATCACTCCATTCAAGAGTCAGTTTCTCTTGCTGGCGTGCCCCAAATTTTGAACCTTTCTCCTCTAACCTGCCTGCCTCTGCCTTCTCCTCATCTCTGCAGCTTCCCAGCTAGGACCCAGTGCACTACAGTAGGAAGGACACTGGTTATGAGCATAATACACTGCGCTGGCAGGGCATGGTGTCAGCTTTGTGCACTTTGTTTGCTCTTCCTTTCACTTCTGCGCCTGTCTCTTTTCTTCCGTGTGAATCAAAAGTATTGGATTCTATGATAAGTGAAAAACCTTTCTGAGCTCTTTTTCCAAGTCATTTTGCATTATGAAAGCAAAAAGGCCACTATGAGAGCTGTGGTATATTTGCACTGAATCTGATCAGAACTCTGTCATTTGAATGCAAAGGCTGGCTAGGGGTGTCTCAGGACACACTCTCCCAGCCTGGAGGGGGAAGGTTGAGACAGTCAGGACTGACAGCCCTACTGTCCTCCTGTTGACAGAATGCAATCTCTTTGCTCTGTGATCTTGATGTCCCTGGCCTCAGCATCTCCATTCTTCATTACGAGATGTTATTTGCCATTAGAGGATGCTTTACATCAGGAAAAACCCCCATTTTATCTTACATTAGTCATGAGCAGGATGGCAAGTTCTTGATTAACAGTGGAAGTCTATATCACAGCAACTGGTAACCAGGATCATGTTCGATAAACAAACAGAATGAGACATCTCTAACTAGCCTTCTGCTGGTGACTCCTCCATGAGCAAAGTGCCTGCAATCACCCTGCTATGCTGACCTGCTGGAAATCTCAAGATTAGGAAAATTTCTCTTTCCTCTCTATGGAAACCAAGCAAACAGATTTCCTTCTGTGGGCAAATGAGCCACTTTCCAGTGCATTCCCTATTTGCATTTTTTAGTGTCAGTTTGTGTGGATAATATTACCCTCTACTTCTGTGCTCTGGAGCATCCCCACAAAATACCCAGACTGCTTTAGCTTCAGGTTGATGCATTGAAGTTGTAAGAGGGAGGGATTATTTTTTGCAGATATAATTTCAACAAATACATATTGAAACTGATCTTTTAATTCAGGCATATTTTTTAAAAAAATATTTTTGCCAAGCACAATTGATTCTATGATTGTTCAGCACATCGTTAAATATATTATTCTCCCCAAATAATTACATGGTTATGTGTCTTGATCTAATTTCAGACTTTGCTGTGTTGAAAATAATAATTATATTCATGGAAAAAACCAAAAAAAAAACCCCAAAAAAACCCCCAACCTTGATTTCCCGGTGAAGTTTTATTGCAGGAAACAATAAATATATTTAATATGATTCTGAAAGAAGTAAATGTCTATTGAGTTTGTCCTTTATAAGTTATACCTGGTGATCAGTTAAGTGTTTTCTGACCTGGTTCTTAATTTCTTCCTTGACATCCTGCAACTTCAGTCATTTCACTATAGGTGCACACAGTGTGCAGAAATGTGCGTGAATAAAGAACCAAACTGACAGAAGGAAAGAACCTGCAATGAGCTGCAGGTTCAGTTTTCCTCAAAAACTCAGGAAACTGAGGCCAGTCTTCTGTTCGAGGCTTCTCAATTACATATGGAATTCACATGTAAGTGTGGATTTAAGGTTTTATCAAGATCCTATGATGTTTGGTTTTGTGATATCAAATTCATGACATTTGAAATGATACAGTTAAACAATAATTTCTATTGTAACTTCACCTTTTGTTTCAGTCTTGTGTTTCCATTTACATGTCTCTAGCCTGCCCGTGTATGAAGAAGCATTCAAAACGTGACCTGGGTACTTCTGATACACCAAAATCTGTTGGTATTGAATGATCTTGTAGCTATACCTTTTAATGGCAATGAAATATACATTCTGCAGTATAATGATCATAAATTAAAAATTAACTACTGGTGTTTTAATGATGAGGGAAAGTAAGACAGAGAGTGCATGTTAGGAAGCTGCACACACGAGAGTGTAGATGGCATTTCTCTCTAGAACCAGCAAGTAGTTTCTGAGTTCACACAGAATTCTAAAGAATTTTTCTTTGTTTATTATTTATTCCAAGCTGACTTCTGATTTTAAGTCAGACACACATCTATTTTTATGGATTACTTATTGCTGTTTAAAATGTTGGGCTAAACTAAAGTTTTCACATAATAGGTCCATATTATTTATACATTATAGCCTGTACTGAGAGGTGAAAAATAAGCATGATCATGAACACTGCTGTGGTCATATTGTTGTTCTGTTAAATGAAGCGGAGTTTTGGGGAAACTAAGGCGAAAAATTTCAGGAGCATCCAGCTCTGACATTGAATGGACCAGCAGGATTGAATGGAACATACTGAATTTTTTTAAATGGTTGGAAAAAGTTCAAATAGGTTAGCACACCTACAAATGAGCTGTCAGAGGAGAGCTTTAAAACTAGTTTTTCTTCATTAGGTCGGACGAAGTCCAGGTTCATGTACATCCAGCCACGTGTGCTCAGTCCAGGACACAGTGCTGACTCAGCAAGACACAGGTAACATTTCAATAAACTTGACTGAGTCACTCTGAAAAGTAATATATAACCAACAAACGTCAATAGAAACCCAAGGCCCGCATAGCTAAGCCGAGGGAAGTTGTTTTTCTTTCCTGGGAAGCCTTTGGCCCGTGTGAGGCGCCGGGTGCACCCAGCCCTGCCCGGCAGCTGCCCACTGGGAGCCGCGCTGGGGCTGGGCTGCCAGGGAGCTGTGCCAGCGCCTGGCATGTGCGGCTGCTCCTAGGGCTTGCCTACTTGGATGTGCTAAAGTCTGCTCTCCAGTCACAAGCGACGTAAATACACATCCCGCCCTTGTGTGGACAGCTTGGTTAAGAATTATGGCGGGGTTAATTCGTTCTACAGCCATTAACTCCATTTATCTAAGTTAAAATTTCGGGGTTTATTCTGAATTGAGACGTTCAGGAGGAATTTAATGACATCCAACTCCTCTAATTTCAATTCTTCAGCTAATTCAGACCCCTCAGTATCCCTTTGCAGACAAACCCTACATTTGCATTTTGAAATTCACAGATTACACAGAGTAACATGCACAGAAGAGTCTAGAAAATTCAATGATTCACCACTGACTTTCAACATATATCCACATCCAAAAGCATTGAAAATACTAGTTTGAAAGTAGGAATTGGCAGCAAGGTCAAGATCAGACTTTGGAAGAAAACCAATTTCCCTGGCCATTGCTATGCAGGTCTTGGGTTTCCATTGATGCTTGTAGATTATATATTACTTTTCAGAGGGCCTCAGTTAAGTTTATTGAAGGCTATGTATATATATTAGTCACTGAATTGTAAGCCTACACTATAGTCTTTTGTCTAGCTTTAACCTTAATAGACTTCAAAGATTTTTTGAGGTTTTAATATTTACATTTACATTAGACAAGTGCCTTAGATCTATAGCTCTGTTTGACTTGCGCTATCTTAAATGTCACTAAAGGATTCAAAGCGCAAACATTCTTTTCTTTTGAATTCACTTCCAATAAAAAAACTCCTACACTGAATTGCACAAAAATAAAAAGAATTTTTAAGGAATTTCTCAGAGTTTCTTCCCTGATTTGATAAATTAAGATTAACAAGTAGCAGATGCGGGATTGCTGTTTAGCACATTATATGATTACAGATTCATGGAATGATTTGGGTTGGAAAGGACCTTAAAGACCATCTAGTTCCAATCTCTCTGCTGTGAGCAGGGACACCTTCCATAAAATCAGGTTGCTCCAGGCCCCATCCTGTCCGGCCTTGACCACTTCCAGGAGTGGGGCATTCATAACTTTTGTGGGCAATCTGTTCCAGAGGCTCCCCACTGTCATACTGAAAATTTTCTTGCAAATACCTAGTTTAAACCTCTTTCTGTTCGAATTCACTCCTTCTACTGTCGCTGCCTGCCCTAGTAAAAAGTCTCTTTTTAGACTTCCTGCAGGGCCGCTTCAGGTACTTGAAGGTGCTGTAAGGTCTCCTCAGATCTCAAATACAAATGTGCTAGGTGCATAATTCTTTGTGGTACTGTAAGGAGTATTTTATTATTCAAATACATTAATTTTTTTATTCTCATCATGGTATCCACTACCAGCAAATAAACTAGAACCTGCTCCTAACTGCAGGAAGCAATCCTCTCCTGAACTTCCTCTGAAGACTTGTGTACTTTTGTTTCCAAGGCAAGGCCCTTAATCTTGCCCAGCAATTTCATCCAACATTATAGAGTATAAGCAGTAGACTCTAAATGTGTCTGAGACAATCCAAGTGGGATTGAGCAGAACAGAAAGAGCTCCCAGTGTCTCTTGCCCTATCATGACTGTAGTGTCTTTGTGCTTTCTTCTTGTCAACAAATCCCATCTGCTAGAAACTGCTTCTACTACATGCCTGTTGTGGAGCACCCAGCAGTTTCTGGCTAAGCTACGAGTGCATGCCTGAGAATCGCTGCTCTCACATTGATTCTGTGAAGGGACAGCCTGGCAGGTCTGTGCAGGTGGGCAGTGGTTTGCTTGCCTGGCCGAGCGTGCTGAGCAGCAGCTGCACTCTCACACTCAGGGCAAGGCTTGTTTGATGCTTTCTGAGGCTGACCAAGAGACCAACAGTACCTATCTGTGCAGACAGGCTCAAGATTTGTCAATATCACCTTACTGCTGTTAGCTAGAAGTTAATTCAAACGCTTCAGAGAACCCTTGTCTTACCTTGCTTGGAGAGGGTGAAAAATGCAAAGCAAGAAAATGAAAGTTTACCAAAATTTTCTGTGAAACCTAATCAGCTTTAATAGAAATATTTATCTGAATAATTTCTTAAAATAAAGGGTTTTGAGGATGTCAAAGCAAATAATTTCAACTTTTCCAAAATCAAAAATTTCACATTTTCAAGTCAAGTTATATTTTTACTTTCTTTTTATTATTATTTATTATTGAGATAGAAAAAATTATTTGGAACAAATGTAGTCAACTTCACACTCACAGACTGTCATGGATAAACACTTCTCCATGCTGTCACATTTTAGAATTTTTTTCTATTATTGGTTTTCTTGGACCACCAAAGGAGCTCTGGAACTAGTCAAATTTATTTGGTATTTCTGGCATTTCTTGCAATGACAACAAACAAAATTGATGAAAATTTTCCCTGTTCTTTCAAGAAAAGTGAGTTTAAAGGAATCTTGTGCACCCTTCTAATATGTAGCTGTGTTTCACTAATCCCAAGCTAAATTGAAATGTGATTGTTGTTAGAGAACAGCTCTAAATACCCTTTTCTCAAGCATGGCCTGTAGCATTGCTGAAAGGTGCACAAGTATTTTTAAAGGCTCTTTATTTTCTGAGCCTTGTTTGCTCAAGTTTCTTTGTTTGCTTTACTTTCTAAAAACATGATATCCAACAGTGATAATCTCAGACCTGAAAATTGCCAGATGTGATTAAATGAGATTTGCCAAGTTCCAGGATTTTTTTCACTCCTGGTTTTTCCTGTTAAGTAACAGCAAATAGATAAAGCTTTTAATTTCATATGGCTCAGTTGTCAATGACATCAGTCGACTCAGCACATTTTACACGTTAGTCGGTCGACCATAATCCCCTTCACTGCAATAATGAGCAACATTTTCCATGAGAGAAACACCAGCCTGTTCTCTGGGGCTGCTACAGATGTAGATGTGGCTTTTGCTCGGAGGAAAAAAGATGCCGGTGGTACCAGTGACCGTCCTGGCACATCCTCCCTATCTATGGAGACTCTGAAAAACCTGGTGCTTCTCAGGACAAGACAAGCTTCTTTTCTGGCTTCGCAGCTGAATATTTGACCTTCAAAACTGATGCATACACAGGAAAAGGCAGCTTATACAGGGACATAATGTCTTGCAGGATTAGGCCCTTTGTGGATGTGGCAGTCACTTCACTGCATTAAGCCCCAGTGTCTGATATAGACCATGGATTTTAGTAGGATTTGGCAACAGGGTGGGAAGATACATATCCTGGAGTAATATTTGTGTGAAAGAAAAAAAGGCATGAGTTTGTAGACAAATTTTATAGGCCATTAGATGTTTAAAATTGCAGACATTTGCTGAGGACTGAGCGTAAACTGAATGATGGGATGGCTTGAGGGAAACTGTGGAAAAAACTGCTTGGAGGTCCAGTATTATCCGGCAGTTCTCAGTGAAACCTCACACTCATCAACACAATAGTATCAAATGCAATCTGACAGCCTTTGCAACCATGTGCTCTGTACAGCAACATTCTCTTCCTCCAAAACTTTGGACGGTCCTTTTTTTTTTTTTCATATTTTTTGTGGGAATTGGAATAAACCACTCTGTGCCCTTGAACTTTTCTGTACTTAAATGTCCTTTCCTCATGAAAATTTGTTTGCATCAGTTATGGGTTATTTTGGCTCTTAGTCAGCTCCTGTACTCTGCATGTTGAATTTCAAAGTCTTTGGAGATTCTTTTCCCTACCGGCCAATACCAAATGCCTCGACTGTGATCTAGGTCAGTGTATGTGCCTGTCTTTGAGTTCTGCCTCCCTCTGATATCAAATGTACATTTCTTCTCCTCCAGTTACTGTTCATCCGATCCCTTCTTTCCTTTTCCTGACGTTATCTAATTGCACCCTGGACAAGGATTTGAATTTTCATCCATTATGTAAACCCGAAGTGGACACGGAGCTCTTGGAATCATCTCCCCTGCAGTCTTGAGGGCGACTGTCAGGAAACCTATTTAAATCACAATTAGGGAGATGAACGAATGAAAAGCTCCATTGTTCAAACTGTATACAGTCATCTACTTAAGTGGAAAATGGTAAACGAGGGGCAGGCTGATTAATGCCCCGACTCAGATCTAGCACTACTCTCTAGCTGGCTCTGACATTTAATTTGTCATGTCCCAAGGGAAATGAGGCACAGCAAAAGAATCAGTTTGTCAAATCACCTAGAGCTATTTTTTTTTCCCTGCAGATCCCTGAAATACATCACTTTGTTGATTAATAATCACATTTTATTTTAAAAGGGAAAGTGAAGGGCAACTCGCTGCATAGTCATCATTTGCTGCTTTCCCTGCAAAGCCCAGAAACTGCTCGCTAAAAAGCAGATGGAGGCCAAATAGCAGAGCACATTATTTCTGTCCAAGCTTGGATGTACATGGCCTGGATTCATGGAGAGCTTAGTCCTCCAACTGTGCCAGGAGAAAAGTTACCTACGTGTGAGGGGGATCTGGGGAAGGACAAATTGGGGCGGGGAAGTGCAGGGAATTACAGTGATCTTCACAGGAGCCCCAGCACACTTTGGTATTGCAGGGGAATATACAGCATCTGGCAGGAATCAGATCTATCTAAGGGAAGGCAAATTTTTCTGTACTTGTTGTCATCACTTGCAATGTTAACACATCAAGTAAATATGGCTGATTTTTTATGATCTTAAGTGTGAGTGACATGTCTCCAGGCCACAGAATAAGGTCAACAAAGGCAAGATTCTTAAAAATATATGTCAACATGTGACTGCATTCAGGCACTAATCCCAGAAGTTGATGGGTACCAAAATGACTCAAGGAATTTGGAATCCTCTAAATATGGGTTTGAATATTTCTGCTGAACAAGTCGTAAATCATGTAAGTCAAGGCATGAAGTGTAGCAGAAAAATTAGGCACATCAATATTGTAAATAAGTAGTGTTAATGGGCACACAGCAAACTGCTTGGTTGATTTTCCTGTTCCAGTAAATGGGAAATCTCTTGCCAGCTCCAGTAGTGCAGAAGAAAGTTTGTAAAACCCACACCTCACATTAATAGTTAAATTAACTTCTGCTGTGCCCTTGCACTGATTTTTTATAATGTGGCACCAAAAAAATCTAAACAACTGAATAACCCCCACTTGGGATTTTCCTCTCTTGCTTCCTCCCATGTTGTCCTTGATAACAATTACTAGTGTCATGGGATTCTTTTCTCTGTGCATAAATAAATAACTGATGTGTTGGAATCAGGTAAGAGCTCTTGGATCAATTGCAAGCACTGATGGCACTTGTTACTACATGAGATGAGACAATAGATTCATTGTCCATTCTGGTGTATAAACACCCTCTGCGTATTATGTCAAAGAGGCAAACAAAACAAAATGAGGTTTATTGTGTATGTGCAAGTGTAATCTTTCCAGGCTACCAAGTTAAAAGTGCTTTTCATCTAGATCAAATAAAAACAACATGAACAATACAACCCGACATCCTATCCAAATAGTCCGAGGCTGCTCGCTGGTACTTTCTCTTCTCTGTTCTCTGTTTTATGAGAGCAAAGCCAATTGTCAGTAAACCTAGGCAACGTTTATTTTAACTCCTGCTCTGATAAACACCACATCCCACATCTATTAGTCAAAGCCTCAAATCAGTCCGCAGCATACTGTGAGCACCTGGTCCGGGCACAGAAGCCAGGGAATGCATGCTTGGATGTGAATGGGCAGCAAAGTTAGGTGAATGAAAAAATCCCAGGCAAAACAAAGATACCTCAGTGTACTTTTTACTCCATCTCAGTCTCCTGATGCAACAGTTATTTTGCATCCTTCAGTAATCTGTGTTGAAATAGCCCAGCATTATAAAGTTTAACTGCAGTGCAAGAATAATGACTGCAGTGGCAGAACAGTATGGATGACTGGTTACAGCACTAAATCCCATTCAATACTCATCCTTAACTATTCAGAAGCTTCATAATGTCAGAGCAGGGAAGCATATTTTGTGTGACCTGAAATTAATAACTTTCCTATTTTAAATTTGAGCCTAACACTGCACTTCACTAATCTCCCTTTGATTTGGCAGAAGGTGACCCTTCTAACTTGTTGTATAACTTTGCACAGCGTCCTAATTTTTTGTCAGTCTTTAAAGCAACCAGGACCGCTAGACAGGCTGATTTAGGATGCCTGGTCCTCCTAGCCCTGTGAGAGACACATGCCAAAACATTCACAGAGCTGTGAGACAGACCATATACCATGGAAAGCTGCAGTATTCCCAGAGGGGTTCCTGATGAAAGATGACAGTGATTTTTTACAGATCAAGCTCCTTGGCCAGGCAAGGCTGGGCTGGGACCTGGCAGCAGGGACTTCAGCAGCCTGTGCAGGCCCATATGTAGTGTGTCATGGCAGTGCCATGGGGGAGGCTGCCACAGCCTTGGTCAAGGGCATTTGAGGATTGTGTGGTGGTCCTGTCATCTATCAGACTGGGTGACGCAGACACGGCAAATGTCTTTGCTTTTCTGTTCCAAGTCAAAGGAGACATTGAATAATAGAATCATAGAATAGGTTTGGGTTGGAAAGAACCTTAAAGATCCTCTAGTTCTCAGTGCTCTGCCATGGACAAGGACACCTTCCACTTGACCAGGTTGCTTAAAGTCCCATGTAATGTGTTTGCTCAAAGGCATATCTTTCAGGCAAATACCCACCATTTCTTTTCCTAGCTTTTTTCTAGTGACCAATTTGCCTTTGCTAGGAACAGTGTTTGAGAAGAAAAAGAAATTCCACATGACTCAAATTAGGCATTTCTAAACGGCGTCCCAGCTGAGATGCAGTGTGCAAAACACCAATAAATTTCCATCAGGACCTAAAAGACTATTTTATTCTGAACCATACAAGAATTTATGACTTAAAACACCATCATCAGCAGGGATTTAAGCTAGGAGGAAGATTTATAGTTCAAGTGTTTTGACAAGTTAATTCATTGCCAAATGTGACCAATTCTTATAAGATCATTCACTGATTTTCATCACTGATTTTTTCCCCACTAGGATGATAAAATGAACTTATGGAAAACAGACCACTTGATACATACTCTGTCACTGTAGAACATACAGTCTTGAATAATTTGAAGATAAAACATACATCTTTGTTTTGACACAGACTGAAAGTAAACCTCCTTGCTACAAGAGACTCTTCTGGGGTTAAAATTTGTTGGTTAATAATTCAAAATTTTTCTGTGTATGATATTCTTTAGAGATACGTAATGAAATCTTAGCTCAGGCTATCTGAAAAGTGGACCAAATATTTAGAGCATCTCCTGCTCCAAAAGCTGCAAACAACATTTATTTGTATTCCCATGAGGAGAAACCCATTATTTTCTAGTTACATTTCAATCTACTCTGAAATCTGTTTGAATTTTACAAGCTTCCCAGCATTCTGTGGTGACTAGATTCCTCCTCCATTTGAGAAATAGGTCTTACAAGTCCTCCTTGGAGAGGGGGAAGAGATTCAACGCTTCAAAACCAAAACAGCAAACAGAAGATGAACTAACAAATCTGAAACCCCATCCCATTTCAATTTCATCACCTATAAAACTGCAGCTGTTTCAATTTGTGAAACTAAGCAATTTCTCCTGCACCTGTCAAACCTGTCTGGCATTTCAATAAATTGTTCCATGTGTTGTTTATGCTCATGCTTTAAAATAGCTTGAGAAACATGGCTTTAAAAAGGGCTAAGTACAGACAAAAAGTACAGTTAATCAGAGTAAAGCCACATTTTCAAAGTGCCAGTCTAAACCAGTCATTCATATGTATTAAAGAAATAAGTATTCTTAAGTGAAAAATGTAGCAACAGATGCAAACCAGACACACTCTAGAAATATGAAACAAGGGAGGCTTTCTTTCTGCTGTTTACATGATTTCCTTTCTTAGCTTAGTATTTTTCCAGGGGCACACTCACACACACAAGAAACATATTACCCAGCACTTTTATTCCTTGTGGTCTTCACTTTATTTATAAGATGATGGCAATAAAGAGCTTTGTTTTAGAAACACATTAAGACACCAGTGCTGACTTAACAGCTTGTGGGTTGGAGTCTCCCACATGTGTAGGTTGTTGGTTTTGTGAAGACTGTGACTGAGGCAGCTTGTTTTGTGTCTCTTATTCCATATGCTTGGTTATGTGTGGATTTTCTTTTGCTTAACTCTTGGAAGTAAAAAACAAAAAAAATATTCTGAAGTCATTTTGGGCAAAAGCTACTGGAAGCTAACACATTTTTCCTCTGAGAATGCCAACATTTTTTGAGAGTTCAATGCCAAACAGGTTAAATATGACATCAGAGAAAATGTTAAAAATACCCTGCAGGTAGGATAATTTACATAGTTTCAATTTGGTGTGCAAATCCTTTTACAGAACTCCTAGTCACCAATATAAATTACTATGTCAGAGAATAAGTGAAATGGAGAAAGCAAGCAGAAATTGAAGAAGGCAAGTAGAAGGAGAAAATACCTGATACAGATAAGTTTTTAAATGGACCGAATAGTTTTCCTAGTCATATGACCATGAAATAAGAGAAATCAGATGATGGCCTTGCATTGTTGACTTTGCCAGTAACTTCTTTACTAAAAACAACATTTGGAAAAGCAGCAAATGCACCCATCTCAGCTCCTTTCCATCCATGTGAATCATTTCTCTCACTGGCAGAGCACCTGGGCATGTGGCACACCTGCTTTTGATTCACCTGCTCAGACAAAGTGAACCAATTTTTAGGTGGCAAACCTACACTGGAGAAACCCAGTGTGGTTGTCTGGATCCCCTATAAACACACAGATCTGCAAAGATGTTTGGGTGCAGAAGCTGCTCGAGTTTTCCAAGGCTCACACAAGTTACTCCAAGAAGTTCATAGAGCACACACCTAGGCTGAACTTGCTAGCAGCCTGCAATGGAGAAGCAGCAATCTCTCCCTTCAGGTCTGTATGGGCCTGTTCAGTTTGCAGGCTACTATAAGGGAAAGATCCCAGTTGATTACCCCTTGGAGAAAAAAAAGGGATAAATAGCATTAAAATATGATGAACAGAAGAAATTTTGTGAAAAGAAGATGATTTATTTATACATTTAACTTCTGGAGGACTGCCAGTGTGCTTGGAACTTCACAGAAAGAGAACCTCATCAGGCTTGTCCCATATCTAATTACAGCTCTTTCAGGCTTAGTATATACAGAATAATTGGGGAATGGAATGAACAATCTCAGAGTGGCTCTGACCTTTTTTCCCTTCAACATTTCTTAATTAATCTTAAATAGAGAGGGAAATAATTTATTTAGTCCAAGCAAGATATCCCAGAGTAGTCACCTTTGCTCTCTTATCACTGTACAAAAAAAAAAAAAAATGCAGCACAAAAGAAGAGATATTAAAACGAAAGGAACTTTCGAATCTGAAATGAGACCTCTTCTTCTCACAGGGAGCTGGTGGAGGGACACCACAGGCTTAGGAAAGAATGGACACTAATGAATGCTTCTTTCTGACAATCAAATCTCACAATCTCTTTATCAAAAATATACATCTCCCATCTCCACCACATGCATCGTAACTCCTGATGTTATGCATTGGGGAGCCCCCAGCTCTTCTCCAATCAGTCATATAAAAATAACTTTGATGGCAACAGTAGCCAGTGATTTTGACTATCTTATTTGTGTCCATGAAGTCTCAACTGAGATTTGAATCTGAATTGTTTAGGTGCTGTCAGTCCCTTTTTCTCTACCCTGAAGAGCTTGCAATCTACAACTGGCCAAATGATACCTCTTAGGAGAGTTGAGGTAGATTCCCTGGGTCAAATATTATGCAGGAGTCTGAGTTGCAATGAGTTTGTTTCCCTGCATACTCTTTTGGCACCCAGTATTGGTGCAAGTTAGCTCCTTAAAAATTACCTCCTGAAAAAGTCCCAGCCGACAGGGATACTGAAAGAGTCCTGATGTGGGCAGGTGAGAATTAAGCCTTTCCAGAATGGGAACCCCAGGGTCATGGTCCGTCCCTGTATCACACCTGTAGTCAGCTGGCAGTGGACACAGGGTTCACCTTCCTCCTTTTGAATATGGAATGTTTTCAGAAAAGTCATCATGTGTACTGCCTGACTGACAGGGATTTTTACCATGTGTAGTCCTCTGGGTCTTTTCAAAAGACAACTGAACACCCATGGCACGGTTTGCACAGTGTACAAATACATGTGGCCCAGAAGAGCACAAGCAGACAGATTGTTGGCATCTGAAAAAGCAGCCCCTTGACTGCTGAGCTGCAGCATCTGACTGTACACACAGCTCCTCCATCACTGGAGGTGGGACATTAAATGGTTTGCTGCTGCTGGTGGTGCACACCAAACCAATGTCTGTGCACACCTACAGCAAAAAGAGGCTGTCCCTGCGCCGTGCACAGCTCACCATCTGTGTTCCTGATGTTATGCAGAAACTTGGTTATGGGGGTTTGCTTGTGGGAGACGCAAAAGCAGTGAAATAAGCACTGGATCATGGAGCACAGCAGGCTCCAGTGTCAGGCTGTCACCTCTTCAGCCATTTCCTGATGCGCCACAGTATGGGAACAGGCTTGGTCATGCTGAAAGACACTTATAACACAAACATGCCCCTTGGCACTCTTGACTCTGCAGGGCAGGCAGAATCTCAATTTGTGAGGCTTTTTCCTTTTTCAATTTTTTAAATGAACTGAGTGTAAATAATAGCTTTTCAACTTAACACAGTATGTAGCATCTTCTGATGCCACTGCCATGTCAGCAAGACTATATTAAACACTTCTGACCACTTGAAAAAAAATTATTTTGGTGCTGTTGTTGTTAAGATGCTCAAAATGCCTGCATAAATTTCAGCCACACAAACCCGAGCAGATGTTTGCTGCTGCTCTTTCAAGAAAAGGAATTTTTTATTTTAGTGGTGGAAACTTAGAGTAAGGGTCAGGAAAGAAAGAAAGAATAACTTTTGTCTTGTATATGAATTTGTATAACTGATTGAGTTACCTATTTTCTCTTTGTGCACTTATCTGTGAAATGGGTATGATTATTCTACCTTGTAAGGATATTTTGAGTCTTGGTTAATTGCTTGTGAGCTCATCTGGAAATCTCTCAGTGCAGTCTTCAATAAACATTAAGATTTATTGCTGTTGGAACAATTGTTTTCTTACTCCCTCTGTTTAATCGTCTTGCTATAAAAGTGACTGTTGTAAATTACAACCATTAACAATTATTTTGTGATACATGCCATTTATTAAAAAAAAAAAATCTGTGTTATTGATTTGATTTTGCAACACTGTTTCAAGGGTTTAGGTTTTGCTTGGTTTTCCACTGCTTTAGCATCTGCATTTATATGTTTTTCTGCAGAGATGGTTCCTGTCCTCCTGTTTTCTTCTTTACATCAGCCAATTTGTTAGAAAGATATAAGCTTTCCTCTTGCTTTCAGTTCTCTGATTCCTTTCTCTACGGACACAACACTTGACCTCCCCTGAGCTTGTAGCTCTCATCAAAGCGATGTCTTTAGGTAGCAGATAGGGTAATGTATACACAGAGTTGCTCCAAACTCTTAGTCCTTCCCAGCCCCTGCAGATCATATGTATCAATCTCCCCATTTGGCAGAGGAATCGCATTGATTTTTCAGCAGACACAGCTGTCTGCTTTCTTAGTATCTCAGTTTGCATCATCAGTTACCACAGCTAAAGGTGTCCAAAACCTTCTGTGCTGTTCTTCTGGCTGACATTTTCTTGAATCACAGTGTTTTTCAGACAATTTGGATGCTTAGACGAAGGGTAAATGATACTGAGCTGCTGAGCTGAGTTATGATAGCAGTGACAACATTGTGTCCGGGATAGAATTGCTCTAAGAATTTGACTCCTGACTCTGTGGCATTTAAAACGCTGTTAAAAATGCACTTGGCAGAAGGCTGGGAGATCTCATAGCTGGCCCTTCCCCAAACAGAAGCCATGCTCAGCTCTGAAAGCATGTAATGAAGGCAGACCAAAGCACTCTTCTGGCTCAAGCAATATCTAATCTGATCTTGAGAGGAATGAGCCAGAGCAGGCCCTCAAAGGAACCCTCCCCCCATTGCTATTTGATTTTAGTGATGGTGGATAATGAGGACCTGAAAGTGGTAAAAGAGCTGAGAGTGTGTTTGGAAAAATTCAGTCAGAATCTGAAATGAAAAAAAATAAAGAAGTCCATTTCTCAGAAAGAGTGAGGTGAAATAAAAGATCAATCCTTAGATGGATTCTGTGCTCTGAATTTTCCAGGAAGACACTGATGTACAGCATAGAAGAAAAAAACTTATGGGACTATGTGAACAGAAACAAAACTTATCTCATCTGAAGGGAGAGCAAATTTTAAAGAGTTCAGTAGAAAATGAGATAACATGCAACATGCATTTACCAGTATGCCAAACTTTCCTGATGTCTTCCTTTGATGAAGCAAATGGAGATAATCTAATCCATATGGTCTTTGGTAACTCAGTAACATAGTGATAACACAGGAGAAATAATTTAAAACGGAGAATAAGAACGGTCTTACAAACATAATCATGAGACAAAGGAATACGCTAAAAGTGTATTATAGTCAAGAGGAACGTTACTACTGGAGATGGGTATGATACAGTACCTAGGCTTGTGCTCAAGAAATTTGCCAATGACACGTCGATGTGTTTAGCAAAAGAGGACTAGAGTGGGAGGAGAAGAGTGGGATGGAGGTTAGAAGTGTATAGCAGACTCCACGAGAAAGAACTTTGAAAGAGGACTATATGGATACTTTGGTAACCCCAAAGAGATCTCTTGGCCAGCAAATATGACAGCTGCCTCTGTCTGCTAAAGTTACTGGGCAATGGAAAGTCTACCCTAAAGGAAGTGTCTAAAGGAACTTATATTCTTTAACCAAGACAAATACAGCTGAAAGAAGAAATTATTGCTCTCTATAAATACACCAATGGTTGTATATATGGGCAAGATCTGTATAAGTGATTGCTTTGTGTTAGTAAAAGAGCAAATGGGAATAAATTGGTCATGTGTAAAACTGGCTGAAAATGAAAGGAGGATTTCTAAATTTTCAAGCAGAGTGGTTTTTCTGAAACTAGAAGAGAACTGGGAAGCTTCAAGCATTAGCTTGACAAATTTGTGGTAGGAATTACGAGATGTGTTTAGGAAAGAAGATCAAGCTTAAGCTTAAGGAGTACGGATGTGCTTTCTAATATTACATTTTTTATGAAAGAGAAAGGAAGAGGTTAGAGGTAGGAGAAAGGAATAAGAAATAAGAAGACTTGCCCCCTCTTGATCTTCTTTCTTTCTTTCTTTCTTTCTTTCTTTCTTTCTTTCTTTCTTTCTTACACTGTTTCTCACCCATTCTCATATTTCATCCCATGTGTTTTCTTAGTAAGCTTTTTCAGGAAACAGTTGATAGACAGAAGATGAGAAAACTGTTGGTCAGCTCAATGACTGTAGCCGGTTTGAAGCCTGATAGAGGTATAAGGCCACCCTCATCTCAGTTACCTTAAAACCCCATGGTAGTTGTGGTCTGCAATGCTGAGGTTATAGACTGATGAAGGCATTTGGGGCTGTGGTGGGCAAGGCTGAGTGCTTCCAGCTTTGGCTGATGCTAAGCAGAGCCACAGATGCTCAGCACCTCTTTACACAGAACAAGTGAGATGGGAAAAAATTCTCTGCTGCAAGTCCCTGCCTTACTTGCAATCAGCCAGGATCCTTGTCTCTGGAAATCAGCTTTAAAATTTATGTACTTTTGTGACATTGGCCCAAGCAGCTAAGAAAAGCAGCAGCATAATCAGTCATCCCATTTAAAGATGAGATTTTGCCACGGTACAGACATCTTGTCCCTCATTTTCTTCTAGGTAAGCTCCCAATTACCTTGAATAAAAGAAAACTACAGCCCTGAAATGTGTTTCTAGACTTGTAAAAGTGGCAGAGAAGAGAGCAGCACCCCCACAGCACAATCTACCAGAGGGACCATAATCTGTAGGAACTCAGTTGGAAGTACTGCATTCAAGGGCTTTCTGTATCATTAAATTACTGAGGTCCTAAAATTGGTATTCAGGTAATTCTGCAGTCCCCTCAGCCATGTATTGCCTTGAGCTCTAATGCAGCCTAAGCTGTAATCTTCATGCATGGTGATGTTTATGGGTTAGTCTCTTCAGCTTGTATATGAAGAAAGCTGCTGGTATGTAGTGCCATAAATATCAACCTAGAAAGGAAAAGGACATGGCTTCCACAAAGTACTTGTTTGAAAAAAACTGCATAGAAACAAAGGTTGCTATTTTCTCTTTATTATTTTGCGTTCATTTTGGTTTGACCTAAATTGCTAATTAATGTAAATTTTCTCAGTGAAAAAGGATTATGGATATTCTTTCCCTTATCAGGTTTCAGACTAGCAAATCCTTAATCCCTGCAATAAACTTCCTCTCTAAGACATGCCCTGTTTCTTTTTTTTTTTCCTTTTATGGAAGACAGCTATTTCTTTTCCCATTTATCAGTAATTTATCTTCTTCACATTCTGAATAAATTTGTATTTGGTCTTGGTCCAGACATAAGAGGATAATGAATTTCCATATTCATTGAGGCTACCATATCATGAGTACAGTATTTAAGCGGTAGGGACAGTTCATCATCACTCATCCTGGTTTAATCATGTTAGTTTGTGTTGTGATATTTGACATGGCATGTTATTTGGATATGAAGGAAGTCACATGTATTAAATATTATCCAAAACCTTTATAAGGTAGGCCAACGCAACAGAAGAGGCAGTGCAAATACCAGAAACACCCACTTGCCAAAAAACATCTGGCAGAAATGGCAGGTGAAAATGAAAGGCCCCTCTGACTTGGGATATCACTTTGGCTGAAGAGGAATAGTGGTAGCATCCTGCTGTGTGGGCAATTCTGCATAGCTCTGAAGGATGAGACCTGTAAGCCCCTCGCAACAGAGGGATGTGACTTCTGCCAATTAACAAACCATTTTCATTTAACTTTGGGAAAGTCAAACTGCTGCCAGTATATGAAAAAGAGAGATTTCCCAGACATTAATAAATAAACTGCCAAAGCAATTTAATGGGTTATTTATATTGGTATCCAGTATGCAATGTCAGTGGACAGGGAAAAGGATGGTAGTAAAAATGAAGGAAATTGTGTGTTATCACATGGCAATGTCTTTTAACTTCCTAGCCTTGTCAGGAGATAATCCTTGTATACCATGACCCAACATTATTTGAACAATGGTGTTTATAATTTATCTTCATTGGATTAACTTCAGATTTACCCCTTGTACCTATATATGACCCATCTTCTTCTCTCCCCTCCTCTTTTCCGATTTATACCATCTTTAATTAAAACCCAATATTTAACTATTAAAACTTCGATTCTAGGTGCAATTGCTTGTTACACCTCTTGCAATGAAACAAAAGACAGGCATTGTAAATCTATTCTTCCAAGCTGCTCCCATTTTAAGTGGATGAAGTCCCTATTTTGTTATTCTAACCCTGTCAGAAGTGAGTGCTACAGGCTATTCTGCAAAACAAATAGTTTCTGTTTTCCCTTTTACTTTTATTAAGTGTGCTGCACTTTAATTTCAGCCTTTCCTTCCTGTTCTCTGACCTCTGGACATGGTTAGCCCATACCCTGAATCATCAGACATAGCAGGCAGCATCCCAGAGGGTCAGTACTTTGTCATCAGAGAATAAGCCAGGCTTAAAAAAATCTGTTCCTCAAATGCAAGCCAGTGTTTGAGTGCACTTTCAGCCTAGTCTAAATCCACAGAGCTCTGCCAGTCCTTTCTGCACTCTTAGACACAGTAACAAACAGGATTGCAATTTAATGAAAGCATAAGTCTCAATAGGAAATGACAACAATGAAGATACATCTGACACTTTCTTCCAAAAAAACATCTAACTGAGTTGAAAAAATAGCAGCATTTCCCAAAATTTAGTGTGTTTTACTCTACATTGATTTGGATTTTCTAGAATTAGACTTGGAAAGTACCTCTACTAGAAATGTGTGATTTTGAGGAGACAGACACAGCAATTTCAAACTGGAGAGTTTGAAGTCCCATCCCTTGTTTCATCGCAGACCCTGCTGGTGATCTGGGAGAAGCCTGCACAGTACCCAGATAACAAATCTCCTTCTTTGGGTTTCAGGCATGTGTCAGTAAGGAGGGAGAGCAATACCTCACCCAGCAGCCAGGACTGCCAGGCTCTGCAGTGCAAAACCTGCCTCTCACTCCAGGTGGGGGATGCATCCACTGGGTTGCTGGTTATGGAGCACTGGTGCTGTGGGGATGGCAAAATGTCAAACAACTCTGCCACACACTCCACTCAGACCAAGGAACCTCGCAAGTATGCTTCTGTGCATGCAGGATTCTGGTGGTTGTTCAGTGTCCAGATCACTGGCAAGGGTCCAAATCAATTACTGAACCATCTCTCCCTGTTCTTCCAGTAGTTAACATGTGTACATCACCAGTCCGGCAAATGCAAGATATATTTCTGGAAGCCAGCAACACTTTATGAACAGGTAGCTTTTTTTGTTTGTGTATGTTTCAAACACTGACATTGGACAATGGGGATTTTCTTTGAGGAAGGTAAGAGGGGTAAGAGAAACATCAATGAACACAAAAATCTACTAACAGAAAAGTATAGGGAGAGAATTCCCTTATTTGTGTCTCTAAACTGGTTTTACTGATTTCATCTGTCTTCATCACAATAGCAAAAGGGCAACATCTGTTAAAATGAAAACCTTCAGAAATCAAAGACAGTTATTTGTCCTGATCCACTGTCCAGGACTGTATCATTATGCTAGTTTCTTCAGTTATGACAACAATTAACAATCTCGTTCAACTGAAAATTCACTGATAGCTCTGGAAATTCACTGTAACTCTGAAAAAAAAAACCCAAATCACAACTTTCCCTTCTTCTAGAACAAAATTAGGTAGAGGTTTCAGATGATAACTTCTCAGTGGCTCTAAACAAAGATAGAAGACAGTTGCCAATATAGGAACCTTAGACAGGAATTGCAAGCCCAGTTACTTTCCTCTTTAAAAATACAATCATGATAAAACCTTCAAGCAGTTTAAAAAAATCCCAAACAGATAAACCTTGCTGGTAAACTGAGTATCAGACATACATGTGCCAATAGTAATGTACTTAAAATGAGAACCATTTTTATAAGCTGAATTTACATGCTGTTTGAGTTATCAGTTTGCAGCTTCTACAAACCACCTTGGAAACAACAATTATTGGCTAACACTGCATTTTTTTTCCTCTGAGTGACCCAGCTAGTATTCTCCACATCTGCCCTTAAATGCAGCATCTTGATGCCCGAAAGGGTTTGACCTCAGCTTACAAATTAGTTACTGGTCTAGGCTTAATTTTCTTTGCCTGAAGGGTTAAATGGACTGACCATATTCTTGGCAAAATGGAGAGAGAGAGAGAATGAATGGGAATGAATGAATGAATGAACTAATGAGTGAATGGAGCGGCTTATCTGCTCCTACTCCAGCCTGTTTAAAGAGAGGGTTGTTGTTTTAATCACTCAGGAAATCATTTCCATAGTGTAGTCCCTGCTAACCATCTCTTTCTGATGCTTTGCTTCTCCTGTCTGGGTCTACCCAGACTTACTCAGAATACCTGTCCTGTTGCCACATGGAAATGACTTTGTTGCTCAAGTTAAATAAAGAGTGTGCAGTATTGTCACTATAAAAGAGTCAAAGAAAGAGAAAATACTTACCTAAAGTGATGAGCTAGAGCTACACCTGCATTTCCTTGAGGAAATAATCAAATCAAATGCATAACAAATATTTTCTAAATCCTGATATATCTAAGTTAAAGAATATAAAAGAACATTAAAACCAGATGTAGCTCAGTCACTCTTTTCTCCTACATTAATTACGATTACAGGCAAATTACAAGCTGTGAAGTATATTCCTGAGCTCACAAATGCTTCTTTGTTCTCATTTTCCCCCTACTTGGTGAGATTATGAATGGATGTGGGTAATGCCACTCTTCAGGAAACTAAATGGAAGGTGTGGAGGGAGTCATAACCCTAGGTGGATGTGGAGGAGCGAGTCAGAGACAAGCTGCAACATCCCTGCACTCTGCTTTGGAGTGCATTATCCCAGCCTGAATAGCTGCCTGTATTGCGTCAAGCGCTGGGGTCAGCTGTGACAGAGACACACATTCCACAGCAGAGTGCTGATGTAATGCCTTTCGAGCCCCCAGCCTCGTCCCCCCTGCCCAGCTCCTCTTCACCTACACTGCTGTTGCCCTTGGCGTTCTGTAGAATTGCCCATGCCATGGACTCTGAAAAGTAGGAGACAAATGTAAGGCACTTTCCTTCTTCAATGACTTTCTCTCTGCTCTGGCTAAGTAAGAAATGCAGCAATAATAAAAATAAAACAAACAAACAAACAAAAAGTAAGAAAGAAAGAATTAAAGGAAAATCTTACCCTCTTTTTAAAAAACTGAAAGGCTGAGCACTTCTTGACTGGAAATCCATTCATGTCTTTGTTGACCATTTTCCACAGTGAAGGGTACACAGTGATAGATCCAGTGTGCCAGTGTGGCACTTGTTTAGTGCAATCTGTTTTCCTCTGTATCCTTTCAGCTAATGAAGACAGAGCAGGGCAGGAGGCTCACCGGCACGGCTCAGGCAGCTGTCCTTTACACATTCATCCTGCTGCACCAGCTACTGCAGCAGCAGCAGCAGCAGCGGCAGCAGCAGCAGCCTTTTCCAGCTTTCAGATGCAGCTCTCTATTAGCTTGTTAAACACATCTCCTAAATACACATACTCCTGTAAAATCCCGTGACAGCTCTCAGATCACAAGCAGCAGACCACAGGCTAAGTGGGTCTCACATAAACCCAGGTCCATCCATCCTGTGAGAGTTACTGGTACCACATACTGTATAAGCATAGAAGATACCGTGCTCAATTTGCTATTCTCCTTCTTCAGGTGGTGTAATTCACTGCTGTTTGAGATGAGAGCTGGGTTTGATTGTGCAAATTTCAGTGGGAGCTGCAGTTCAGCAACAACAGAGAGAGAGAGAGAGAGAGAGAGGGAGGGAGGGACAGAGGGAGGAGAAGCGGGGGGGAGGAGAGAGAGAGAGGGGGAGAGATGCACAGGCAGAGCAGCTGAACACAAATAACCATACAAAGGATAGTAGGAAGGTTCAGGGAAAGAAGTGCTGAAAGGCAATATCTTTCCCTTGGGAGAGTGACAGGGGTAGCTGTCATTTTATATGTGAACAATCTTTGAGTAAGACGAAAAGAAACACAGGTCAATTTAAAAAAAAATGTTTTTCCTATGTTGTTCTGATTTAAACAGTGCTACTTTGGAAAAGAGCCCATCCGATGATCAATGCAACACTGGGTTATGTGACAGGACATGCTGTAGACAGTTCAATGAGCTTAAAGGAAACCCACAGTTCCTATAAAGTACATTTCATATACATGACACAGATAAATGTGAGACAAGCAGACACAGACACATTTGTTTAGATATTTCTGTAGAAACATAGATATAGTTTGAAAAACCAGAGAGTTATTTCATTACAGAAAAATAGGACAAAAGAGTCTTGAAAGGACACATTTTTTAGCTTCCTTTTATTAAATTCAATTGAGATAAATTTCACCAAGTCCAGTGAATCCAATATGTGTTTAACTAAACTGTAAAGTATCTTTTAATTTAGCTACATTTTCCAGCAAGGTTTCGAAAATAAAATAGGGTTTTCATGACCTCCTATCAGCCTCTGTTCCAGGTTAATAGACCTGAATTTCAAGAAAGGACCTAATTTCTAATATTGATCTGGCTTCTGGTTCTAGCTATAACTTCCAAAATTGGTCAGCCCTGTGATATAAGGTATACTTGAGGATACTGGTCTAATGTAAATCATCTCTATGTTTAGGTAAATAGACTAAGCATTTCACATTTTTTCAGTGGAAGCCATTTTCAGTAGGATGAAATGGCAGGATATTGTGTCACTCTTCCCTGTCCCTTTTACCTCCTCTTTTGAAGAACCTTTAATAATAAGAGCTGTGTATCCTATCCCAGTACAGGTTTCCCCTTATTGCATGTAGAGGTCAAACTGTGAACTTACATCTACAACCATGGCTGCTCCTCAGAGGATCCCACAGGTCTTTGGACCTGTGCAGCCTGCTGGAGGCCCCAGGCTGAGCATCTTGTAGGCTATGACCTTTTTACAAGTCAACAACATGTATTTTCTCACTTTGTACCTTTAGCTCTCCATCACTGTTTGTAAACAATTTGGCTACTCATCTTAGACTTGGAATTTCTTAAGGATGTAGTACCACAGCGTTCATTCAAAACCTCTTTTCCTCATACCTATTTCCCCATTTTTTCCCTTTTCCTTTCCCATCCTTTCCCATTCTTTTTCTGTCTTTTCCTGTCCTTTTCCTGTCTTTCCCCTTTGTCTTTAATTGCAGCAGTCACAGTGGTCACAATAATACTCTGAGAAATATTTCTTGGGCTCAGGTTAAAAATTCTGGTCACAACTATGAGGGGAAGGTACAGCCTGATCTCAGGTCACAAATGAGAACACTCATTGGGAAGCTCAAGATCCAAGCAGCACAAAAGACATAATTTTGTTGGATGTTCTTACAGGACTGTCTGAAGCAAGGGCTGAAAAGCCAATATCTCATCAGAATTGTTTCACTTTATATGACTAATTGTCACTGGAGCAAGGACAGAGGGAATTTTCCACTCTGCTCCTCTGTTTGGGGCTAATGGATTTTACCAAGGAGCAATTCAGCCCAGCTCTTGAAAACTGATCAGCAATTCAGAGTGCCCAGCTAGAGGGACATTGAGGAGATTTTTAGAAAATATGGAATTCTCAATATGCCTCAGCCAGGCTTCCCTGAAGTGAGCAACACCCTCCTCTACCTTGGAGGACTGAGTCCCTCAGCCTCATGGATCTCTCATTAATCCTCTGCTATGCTTTAGAGCTGTCAGAGCTATATTCTGGTGGTTACAGAAGGAGATGTAGACAATGGTGAGTGCTCAATTTCTACTGGTGGCATCTTTCAGTACTCTATTCTGAGCACCATGGGCTTTGTTGGCTAATGTGAAATGCAAGAAAACGATTGTCAAAAGAATGACTCTCGCTCAGGCAAACCAGGCAGCTTGCTGTGCACATACATTTATTTTTGAGATCTTTGATCTATTCAGCCACAGCTTTGATCTGTCTCTCAGCCTCAGATATTTCTCCTGAAATAAGCGGGCACTGTCTTTTCTTTCACAAAAGCATTTGTGTTGTCTCTACCTCCTCCATAAGATTTCCATACTCCTGACAGAAAGACTGTTCTCCGTCCAGCCTTCTAAACCTGGCAGCCTGCAGACTGCTGGGGGTGGTGACTGCCCCTGTGAAGACGTGAGTCCTAGTGCCAGGGCCTTGACCTCCAGACCTTTTTTGCTGTTTATTTTGTTTGGGTGTATGCACTTAAGCATATTTCTATTAGAGGGGAAAATGTCCAGTTGATTTTAAAGTACCCTGATAGCTTTAAAGTACTGTAGGAGTTATTTTTCAATGTAGGTGAGCTGCTGCAACGAGAATAACCTAAGGCACTATCCCTGACTCAGAGAGATCCCTCCTTGGCCTCTCCAGGATATCCATATTTTGATTAGAATTATTCTCAGTTGAAATCCCATTGGCTCTGTGGCCTCCAAGGATTCTATTTGCAAACATTTTTTTTTTACTGCAGGTATCAGGTGGCGACTCAGTGCATTCAGAGCTTGTATCTAGCACAGGAGATCAAAAATCTAAAAGAGGGGGGAAAAGGGGAACATCACATATTTGTTTTTATAGCATAAGCCAAAGATTTAAAGCCAGAGATATTTTTCCAAGAAAAAGTGTTTCACTCTTTTTATGATGTCAAAAGCATGGCTTCATAATTAAATCTAAAATGAGCATAAAACTCTGTGTTCACTGCATTTAACTTCAATCAAAAGGCATAAAAATTGAGTAGGAAAATAGGAACTTCAGCCAAGCCAACCCACTCAGCTGTGCTTTATTGTGATTGTCATGAAACATCAAGGGCTTTCATCAGCTTGGTGGACTGCCAGATATACCAAACACTTTAAACAAGTCCTGCAGGTACTTCATGCTTTAACAGCCTTTAGCTGTTCCTATTAAATTGTCATATACTCCCCCAATGGTAAAATAAGTTTTTTTATTAGGGCAGTCAGGAGAGAAATACACATATATTCCAGCTACAAAATTTTGGAGAGCTGCAAAACACATGGTAGCATTTGAATCCCTGTGAGGCAGCCCCAAAGGGAGTGCGTTAAGGTGTTTTTGTCGAAGATCTTCTTGAAGAAATAATATAAGCTTAGACTGATATAGTATACAAAGGGCACTAAGCCTGGACCAGAATTCTCATTCTGTTGTGCCTCTTATGAACACAGCATACCAATAATTTTCCTTGCTTTTAAATGCTTACAAGTAAAATGTAACAGATAACAGGTGGTGAATCAGTCCGGGCTTTATCATGGAACAAGTAGATTACATTGATGAGTTTAATTAGCTATGACCTTAACTGGCTAAGTCTTTTTCTCCCACTGACTAAGAAAAATGCTCAGTGTGAAGTCACAGTTTTTAGTATCACAGTCCTTTTTTGTGGTTCCCTTTGCAGTGCTTTCAAAGTTGCTTATGCCTCCGTCAGGGGTCAAAACCACAAGTGGCAAATAATTTCTAGAATGTTACGGGTTCTCACACAGCTGCTCAGTCTGTGACTGCTGCTTTCCTCACTTCCTTTGTGGGCAGGGAAAGGTGGATAGCTTCCAGCACCCATGACTGATATTTTACCCTGGTATCCCATGATGAAGAAGGGCACAGCTCATTTACCAGAGTACCCCAGGACCAGCTCAGAAAGTAAGAACAATAACAGAAGAGAGAAGAATGGGTGTTTGAACACTTTCTAATCCTTATGCTGTCTCCACAAATAAGACTAGTTGAATGTCCATACAGCCCTCATCTCAACTCTGCCTTAGAGCAGCTCTTAAAACTTCTGTGGTTGCTCCTCTAGCTATTGGCCTTGTGAGCATCGACCTTGAAATCCTGTTGTGTGGACACTACCCTTAGGCCAGCTCTCAGGTGTTCTTCATATTGTATTGCTCACAAGCATCACTTGTCCCCCTGTTTCTACTTGTATTTGCTGACCCTGCCCCTGGCCATATGCAGCTCAAGACCTCATGGACTGCGTGGTGAAGCTTGTCAGCCAGATTTTCCCACAGTTCTTCCTCTGTGCTTTCTCCATGCGCTCCCAGTCACTGTGAGGAGTGGGGCACTGAGTGACAGGGTAACAGCCCCAACCAGCTGCCACCACATTCACATGCCAGAAGTTAAAGCTGGTGATGCAATGCCTAGCAATAAAAGACTAACATTAATAAAGTTGTTGGAAAGAAAGGAAAGCATTTTAGCACTTTGGAAGCTTGCTCAAAACTAGCACTAGTTTTTTTAGGGAAAAACTAAGGTTAGGATCCTAGGGAAGTTATGGTACTTTCCTGCAGTAAGATAACATTCACCGTATTTTAGGAAGACAGGATGTTTCTTCAGTTAGGAGAAAAGAAGGATGAAGATCTTCCCATACAGTGCTATCCAGAAATAGGGCACAGCTAGAGGTCCTGAGCTGGGCCCTGCCAGAGCACTCCAGTCTTTCCTTCACCTACCCATATAGACTGTCGGTCTTTCACAGCTTGTGCTGGTTGAATAGAAAAGGAAATCTAGCTCCTCTCTAGCACTTCAAACTTCTTAAAAATGGCTTACAACACTTCCTATTCATACACAATATCAGAAGCAATTTGAAGGTCTGATAGTCTGAAATCCTTCCAGGCCTGGAAGCAATTGTTCCATATTTCATAGGGGAGCTGAAATCCCCTTCTGTCCAGCTGTATGTAGTTCCCATTTCTAGCCTACAGAGAGCAGGGGATATAAAACCTATTCCACAGGAAGAAAACATCAATCTATATCCTACAGGCCACAAAACAATCACCAGAACATAATGAACTTTGCTTGCTGCTGACCTGAGCAGAATTCCAACTGTGAAAATTTCCATGTCCAAGATGTCAGCTCAGCTCAGCTAAAGTGCCTAAGTGAATTTAATTTTTGTATACTTGACTTTCACTGTTTGATTATTTCAGGCATCTCATTTCCTCGAATATTACTTAGAGGAGGAATGAAAATAAAATGATACGTGAAACCATGAAATGAAATAAAACTGACATTCACAAAAGAGAGAGGAGATCTTGTTCTAAAGCAAGCAAAACTTCACTGGAATAGACAGAGGTGCTTTGTTTGTGCCAGGACTCTTTTTTCCCAGAGAAGTCCAATATAGAAAAAAAAAAAAAAACAGGATAGAGGAAGGTCATCATTATTACTGTAGGCCCTTAATTTGATTTCCTAACTGTACCTTGATCGATCTGCAAGGTTTTTAGAGATAGGGAGCCAAAAAGCATTAGGGGAAAAAATCTAATTTTATGGAAACCCTATTGAGTCTATCATTTTCCCTGGCTTCTTTTTCCACTCCTTGAAACCACTCACAAAGTAAATCCTCCCTCCATCCCCAGCAGTGCCTTCGCTGCAGCACCTGCCAGAGTGGGAGCTGGGGCTGAGTGAGCTCCCTGTGCCCACTGTCCCTGCAGCTCTCACTGCCTCCCCCACGGCCCCCAGGCCACAGCTCTCCTGTGCCACAGCCCCGCAGCAGTGGGATTTTCCCAGCCACCAGCAAGCTGCTGCTAGGTGTCCTATCCCGGCCAACAGATACAGCCTGTCAGGTAGAAGGAAGCCTGCAGGGAAGTAAAGCCCCTGTAAAATACCTTCACAATTGACAAATAAAAAAGAGGCATTAAAACTAATAAAGGTCTTATCATGAGAATATTTAACTTATGCTTGTTTCCCTTGCTATCCACCAGGATAAGGTTGTGTCATAACATTTACAGGGATGGGGATTTATGAACCATACAGATACTGAGTAGAAATTGGTAAAGGTCCAAGCTGGGACAGATTTAAATAAATCCATGGTGTTTTGAGAGTGGGTTAGCAGCTGCTCTGGACTGAAATCCAGGACTGAAAATCATTAATAATACCTAGTTACACACAGAAGACTTGGTCTTAATCCTCCACCACTGACAACTTAAATGTAGAGTCATTACTGGGTTTAGATGACATTACAAATATGCATGTTTTGTGGAGCACATCACAGTTTTGTACGGATTTGGTAGTCTAAGCTTCCTACTGCAGGTTCATTTAAAAATGCGCATTTTACTTAAAAAAGGAAAAACAATCACATCTAGGACACACACTTCTCTAGGACATTTGCCACTGCTGTCAAGGTGGAGGTACTGTTCATTTTCCTCAGCAGGCTCAGCATGCATGCTTGAGTTCTCATGCTGTGGAAATCTGCTCACTCTGACTAGCAGGTGGAGAAATGAATTACTACCACCATCCCTCTAGGCAAAAGAAAAAAAAAAATCTATAGCTTGTCACAGCAGTTACGTGTGAGCTGTCATTGTCCTTCACTTTTGGGGGAATTCTTTTTGTCTGCAGATCAGCTATTATTACTATCTATTCACTTCCTAGGATGTTTTATCTCAGCTGCCTTTTTCACTCATATCACAGAGCCATTAGACACAAACTGTACTGGATTGCCTAATGAAACCCAGTGATTGCCACCCTCAGCTTTTACTCCCTCTCCGTAGCCAGCTGGCCCTTGGGTGAGTACCTCTAGACATTTCCTTCTTGATTCCTCTTCACCTATTCTAGGTCAGTGCCTCAACACTCCCTAAACTATAGCAATTTCCCTGTTTCTTTAAAAAAAACAATTCAGTAGAATGGAGTTTTCTAGCTACTTCAGTCAAGTAAGTAACTACACTCTGCCTTGCCATGTAGAAGCAGAAGAAAAATGCAATGGTACAAAATCAACGTCTTGTAGACAATAGTATATAGTCCATCTGAAATGGGCTGGCCTATGACACTCTGGCACAGGGGTGAGAAGAGGATTCTGGTATGACCAACATCAGCTTAGAAATATTCTGAAGAAACATGATCTTGCAAAAGTATCAGATGAGTCACAATTGCTCATTTGCTCCTTCAGCTGGTTGGGGAGGGGGAAACAGAGAAATAGCTTATTAATGCTGGCTCATAATATCTAAAAATTTCAACAACCCACATGCAGTACAGTTACAGTGCCTGTCATGTAGGGGAGACAGAGCCAAGATCCACCCAGTCTCCATTGCTTCTCTCCCAAACTTGCAGCTCCACTGTTTCCCATTGCAGTCAGACCCGAGGTACAAACTGTCTGTGTAGGAGTGTTTGCAAGTGGTATTTCTCCAAGGCAGTGTAACGCTGACACATTCTGATAAGCCACATCATCATCATCCATCCCTGCAAAAGGGCAACTAAGGATGGCTGATTTTTGCATTATAGCTCCAGAGCTGCCAACCAAGCTCTGCCTGTTCATAAGACCTGGGCTAAGCAGCGGCAGGGTCCAAATGAGCACATGGCATATTCTCAGGAGGAAAGGGGGATCAATTGCCTATCCAGAAGACTATGCTTTTAGTGATCTGAAGAAAAAAGAGGCTGGTATCAGAAAGTATTTGCGTACAGACCATTTGAAAACATTCAGGTAATGTTATGACTGAATTACTTGATTTGATTTTCACAGTAAACTCTGCTATAGCAACACTCCCTTTACTGCAAGGCAAATTAAAGTCACTAATTGTTTCATATGTGCAATGTGGGAATTGCAGTTTTATTTATAATGAAACTTTGATTGCATTGTAATCATTCTAGCAGAAAAAATATTCCATTTTCTGAGGCTTCTGCTGTGTTTTCAGATTCTGTGTCTGCAGTAATTTTTATATTTCTTGACTAGCATTGTGTAATCACACATCTTTAGGCTTCCCTAGGACTGTGATTCATATTGCCTGATTCTGAAATTCTGGACAAACTCAACGGAAACACTCTTCTTTAGTTGGAAAAACTATCAGAAATGCAGTGTTTTGGATAGCCTGGTAAGTCCTGACCATTCTGTGTAGAGTCCCAGGGGAAACAGCAACCCATGCTTTTTATTCCACTTGAAAGCATTCTGCACTTGATATGTCCTCTAGTGCTTTTCCTGTTACAGAAAGCCACTCTTCTCTTCCAGAAGGTGCTTTCATGGCTCCCTACCAGAGTTTATTTGGTAATTGCCTGCAAAGTGTAAGCGTGCCTGCACTGCACATCTGGAATGAGAAGGCATTGAAAAGACCTTCATGAGCTTGTTCCTAAGGTAATTAAATGCATGAATCCCATTTCTCATTACCTTCTCCCCACTGCAATGTTTTGCTTCACACTCATCCATGAAGATCACCTCCAGGTGGTTATTGGAATAACTTTGACTGTTACAGTTGTTGACATTTCACCTAGGTGTTTGTGCTGGTGAAAGAGTGGTTTAAGACTCTGAACTGTTTGTAGCAGGGTTCCTATTTTCTTGGATTTCTATGTCCAGTGCCTACAGGTCTGAGAGCTTCATAGAATAATACATAGTAATAAGCTGATGTTTATCACTTCTGCTTCCTTTACAGCTTTTCCAGTGTCCTCTCCTATTACAAAGGAATATCACAAAAGCTATCAGGTGGCATTGGAGGGAAGCAACTCTACACCTTTAGTTCCTTAGAAACCCTAGAGTAATTATACATTTTACAGCGAAGGAAGAAGTATTTGTAATTAATGTCAACAGATATGTGCATGAAGTGACTGACAACAGTGTGCAATTGTGGCCCAAAGCAGGGGGACTTGCAGCTGAGACCAAGGGTGTTGTTTCCATGTCACTGATATCAGGACCTAACCGTGAAGTGAATATTCACTTCACTGGAGTGAGAAGTATTCAATTTCCTCAAGATAAACTCTCTGTAGTTTGGAAGTGTGAAGAAGATGTGCGAGGTCACTTTCTGGACATCCTTTTGTGAAAATGAAACAGGTTTTCAAGATGAGAAAATTAACACCTCAGAAAAAGCTGTTTTGCCAGATGACTTCAGCCTTTTCATATTAAACACTCCTCCATAATAAGACTTGAATTCTTCTGAGTAACAGTTGTGGGCCTCAGCAGTAATGTCCTTTAGCACTTAGCTGGCATTACTAGTGAATTTTTATGCGTGACATACTTCTGGGTGGGAAAGCTACTATATGAACCATTGAAAAGTGGAACCATTTTAACCTGGATTATGTAGAGGCTTTTCCTATGATTCCATTTTATAGATACTAATGACATGTTCCACTACTCGCGTTATAAATCATCCACATGACAAAGGCATTCACTTCTAAATATTTGAATACTGCGCTGAACAAGATTTGTCACTATTTTTGATCTCAGTGCTCTCAGTTGGAGAAACTGGTACTTCTAAAAGTCTCTTCATCCCTACATAGGACATGCAACCTTCTGAAAATCTCAATGATGGAAGTCTGGTGTCATTAAAAATATGTCTTCAAATTTCTTCTTGTACTTTGTGTTTTACTCTGAAGGTTTTTCCTTTGTCTTATATATATATCCTTGAAATTTCAGTAATTCGGCCTACACAGAGTCTGAATTTAGAGTAAATACATCTCCATCTTTCAGTATGTCATGAAGTATCAGGTAGGCTAAAGAAATCCTTTGATCAGTTATAATAAACATCTTGGTTCAGATAATTTTGAAAATATCTATTACAAATAACATTAGTGCTGAGATACATATCATAATGGATTATGTCCAACCGTATTCTTGATCAAACATAGAGACATCTGACGATGCTGGGAAAATATAATTAGCAAATTTGATTTTAATAAATCATAAACAAAAATAACATATGGAAAATTATTCAGATAGTGCTTTAGGAACCTAAAGAGAATTCTTATTATATTACAATGTCATATGTCAGACATCGCCATGAAAAGAAAGAAAGATAAAACTAATTAGAGTGTTTCCAGTAAGAAGCACTTTTCATTACAAAGTTCCATATGTCAAAACGAAGCTATTCACAGAAGGGGGTTGGTTTCAGTAAGTCCCAGGGTAATTTAAATTTGAAATTGTCAAAATATCCCTTTTGGTTCTTTAAAGCAAGAGTCTTCTTTTCTGACATAAGATTCTTTTTTTTTTTTTTTCTGCAGCAATTTTCATTACTGTATCATGAAAAAGATTATAAAATAAAAGTCAGTTATCAGGAAAAAAATCATGTTTTGACTAAACCAGTCTTTTTTATTATTATAACATCACACAGAATTTCTTTTCCCTTTCTCTTTGTCCTGAAAGAGCTTAGAAATCTCAAAAAATTCCTACAGATCAGAGACCTGCTTTGCATTCAGCTCTTGCACAGATGTCAGCATTTCATTAGCTCAGGTACAGTACCATTGGTTTTAGTAAGGAGTCATGAGAAAATGTCAGTGTTGTGAAACCTAGCCAAACTTACAAATTCTTTATTTGAGTACATATTTTTTTAGCATTTCTTTTCAGGCAGATGTGAATTTAAAATGGCTAACATTTTGCACTTTTGTTTCTCCCTAGACCTTTTTACATGATAAAAATAGCTATTGTCTGACGTTAGGCCTTTCTTTATGATCCAGCAATAGACAGCTGATCCATCAGTGCGTATTTCATGTGCAGATCCTTTGATTTTCTGTTATACAGTTCCATTTCTGGTTCCATGATTTTTTAAATGTCATTTCTTTGATCTTAAATAAATTATTTTGGAATCACAAGTAATTGACTGATTTTCCTAGCATTTAACATATTACTTTTTGACCTCTTCTCTCTCACATCCTAAGAGGAATGTTAAAATTCATACCACATTTAGCAGAACAGCAAATCTGGGCTTCCCAACTACTCACTGCTTAACTGGATGTTTTTAGTTAATACCTACAGTGTTGTCATGGTCAAAAAGAAACTGTCCCTTCAGTAACAGTCCTGAAATCTGTGCAGGGACTACATGATAAAAGCAAAACTTTGGCCTTCACATAGATCCTTATCATGAGCCAAACCTGAGCACCAAAGCAGTAGTTCAATGCACAACTGAGACTTGAGTCAGAGGCAGCTCTCTGCTGTATCAGCTTCAGTTTTGCAGGATTTCATCATGAGCAGGAACGTGCCTGTTCCCAAAGTGACTAAGACTTTTGGTCAAGAGTGAGGCAACACCTGTTGTGTGTGTTAAGGCGAGACACAGGGTTCCTAGGTGACAGATATCTGGAGGCCCTGAACCAGTGCTGTTATCCAGTGCTACATCTTGGCTTTGAGCTCCATGAGTCTATGGCTGTTCCACATTTGTTTTACTCAGAGTGCAGACAAAGCAACCTCCCTGTATGCCATGCAAACCTATCCAAAGGGACTGCAAGGAAGGCTTGTACCTCCTTCACCAGCTCCAGATGGAAAGGTCCTCACAAGTATAAGAGGACCAAACATGAAACTCTTGACAGCTGTTCTGCCAGCCCTGTAATGTAACTCATTCTTTATCTGTTTATCAGCTATTTACTGCTGGCAGGACAGTCACCGAATCTGTGCAGGTCACTTGTTTTGGTGTGTGGCATGGCTCAGAGCAGATGGAGCCAGGAATCATTAACATACTGATACATATCTATCACTTATTAATGGAGTAAGACTCTTATGCATGTTCAACAGGACAGTTAAGAGGTCATAAAGCCACACAACAATGCTTTTAGGGCAAATGCTGATCCTCTCAGGCATCTGGCAAGGAAAGGAACAAAGGCTTCAAATCATCAAAGAACTCATTTAGGGTCACCTTATCAGTTGCTGACAGATTCTGCTGATGTCTACACTTAGCTGAATTAACCTAACTTTGACTTGGATCAAGGTCTCCATTTCTATGACCCATATAGGGAACCTTGAACTTTATCTCCAAATAAGCAAACCTGATAGAGTTTTCTGCTGGACTGGGCAGGCTTGAGTTGGGGCAACATAGAATTTAGGTTCAAGTACTTCCCCACGCTAAATAACCTTTCAAATCTCCCTGCAAGTCTCTTCTGAGAGAGAGAAATGCTCTCATGGTGCTGTGGGAGCTGATGAGAACTATTTGCAAAATATGTTACCAGTGAACTTCACTTCTTCTGAGTGCGGATGGACGAGTGAAGGGCAGGGAGGACACAGGATGAGGTGTAATTGTGGGGGATGTTAATGTCCAAGTTAATGTAGGTGCCCCGACTCTGGCAGCTGGCATACAGGATAAACTAAAACCCAGTAAGTCCCTATGTTACTTCACTTTTCTGAGAAATAAACTAGAAATAAGTCGGCTACAACCCATAGATTGTCTAGCATATACAAGAAGGAAATTGAACAGTTGCTTAATCTGTCATTAACAGAACAACCATCCACTTCATTATCTGATATCCTGTAGAGGGACCCTGAACCGTCCTGAATACCACCTGGACTTCTAATGCACCATGTTCTTAACTTAATTTCTCAGAAAAGGAGTGGCTCTATCTAAAAAGACTCACACGTTCAGTCTACTGTTTCCTAGTGAGGGGCCTCACAACAGCCTCCTTCAATCTGCAAGCATCCAGTTTGTGGCCGAAAACACTCTAATGTCTTCTTCATCTCCATAATTGCTGCTTTTAGTATTCCCTGTCAGACCAGCTGGGAAATTAGGCAAAAAAATAAAATCAAAATACATTGATATTTACCTTATTGGAACATCTTAATGGTATGGAACTACGCGTGAAGAAGAACACACAGTTACAAAGGCATGTTCACGACACAGGTAAAGACAACAATAATTTTAGCAGCTCAGTCAGCAGCAGCACATTAACAACTAAATCCAAAGGCAGATGTGGCCTTAGCCTATACTGTGGCTCACCTCCAGCCAGCCACCCTGCTATTACAGGAGATGAGAGTTTGCACCCTTACGCTCAAATTTCTCTCAGCATAGATGCCTCTCTTACGCAGGTTCTGCAATGCCCTCGAGGTTATGTTAAATATGCGAAAACTATATCAAGCATGTAGCATAATAGGAGATGTTGCAGGTTAGAGGCTTGCATGCACACTAGCCAAGAGTGCCCATTTGAAATGTATTGAAGCACAGACTGTGAGTTCTGACTGGAAGTTGTCAGCTACCTTCTACCCCTGAATTCTACCCCAAATTGATCTGTCCTTTTCTGAGTACTGCCTCCTCTGAGATACAGAGTCAAGAGGTAAGAATATTTGGTATATTTGAGGTTAATGTGGTATGACCCTCTAGCATTAGACAGTACTCACTGTTAAAAGGTGAAACCTTATCACACCAACCTCAGGACCATGCATGCAAACTTTGGGTCAATTAAAGCCAGATCAACTTTGAAATTGAAAAGGAGTTTTCCACCTGATACAGATCTAGATGTGAGGAAAAGCAGAAATCATAAAGATCAAAAGAGCAACAGCAGAAAATGTCAGCATCTACTCGGGCTTCATCCAGAACAGACATTATGTTATGCTGTGTTATGTTTAATAGAATCCAAATTCTATCTGTGACTGGGTGAGACATGCTGAAGTTTGACTACTTCCTGTCATTATGCATGAAAATTCCACTTAGTGATGATAAATACTGAGCCATAAACCTCTTCAGAGTTCAGAAGAGATCCCTTGTTTTCAGAATGTTATTCTGATGTTACAACAATGTGACTCAGGGCTCATTATGTACAGCTGTTTCTTTTAATCTAGTGTACTTAGCTTCAATGTCAATTTTAGGCACTCCCCCTGGAGCTACATGAAAAAAAGTTCTTCATCATTGCCCAGCTTTATGGAAATTCAATGCAAGCAGTCATGAGCTGAACCATGAGAAGGTCACTCTTACAAGAGTGAATGAAGGAGCTTAGTGAGAATGACTGCTCAGAGTACTGAGCAGCACGGCCGAAGTGAAGTGTAGGTGTGCTCCGGGTGCTCACTGCTTCCGTGGTGCACGCTGGCCTGATACCAACCATCCTCTTACCTCCCAGGATCCCCTCCCCGCCACACTGCCCAGCTTTTGAAAGGTTTGGGGCAGGATAACCTTTTCTGAGGGATCTTTGGTTGCAACTTAAAAAAATTCTAATTTCAGTGCTTATGTCATAATTGAATTATTTTGGCAGGAAAGAACTTAATGCCTCTCCTCCTATTTTATGTTATCTTTATTTGACACCAAGTGAAATAAAAAAGTACAGATAAAAACCCCAAAAGCTTATTTGTATTGTACTTCTCTTTTAGTGCATTTCCTTTTCTTTGCTTTCTACATCATACCTTTAAATTTTTCCCGTTTTTTGAAAAGTTGCCTAAAAGTTGAAATGGTTTTTAACTAGTGAAACAGGACATTGCAGTGCTGCAGTAATTGATTCATTTCAAGTGAATACCATTGTTATGGAACGTTTTTCAAAGAAATCCTTTTTAATTCTGCCAGCCCCACTATTCAATTTGTAGACTTGAGATTAAATAGATGTATAGCGTTCGGTCAGTCCTGAGTGACTTCTGAAGAATTAGGATGACTTGTATTTTTTTAAATTTTAGTTCTTCAGTCTTTAAGGAATATTTTGGGAACTGTTAAGCATCTGTAATTTATTACAAGAAAGAACTATTGAATGAGCAGAGGTATCATTTACCTCTTCTAGCCTATAGCAGAATTGCTGTATTACTATACTGTACGCATACTGAGATAATTGCTAATGGTGAGTGACAGAATACTCAACAGTTTGCCTATGGACAAGCTCACTCTGGGTATCACTGATACTGAGGAGTTCTCATGTACCACAGTGAAATCAAAGGAAATATTGTTTCTTTATGGACTTAGGACGTAAAGCTGCATTTTTATACAAACTGCAAACGCAGTAAAGGTCTTATATAGTATTTAAGGTGTTCAGTTCACAGGGTTTGGTTGGGGTTTTTTTCGGTCCTTATGGCTTTGTATTTGAGCTGTAAAAGCAATGTAAATGGCGACTGTTCTGCTCTCACAACATTTCTTTTGTTTTTTACGAAAGAGATACACCAAATAATTACGCAGCTTATATTTGTGAGGTGATTGGCAAAAGCGCTGCAAAAGGTGGGGCTGTATAGGCTGGGAGCCACAGCATATTTACAAGACAAAATACTTTGTAAAAATTATGTCATGTATTTTCTGGTTATATTTCACAAGAATTTATTCTATAGATCTGCTAACTTACTACAAACAGTTTATCAGCCTGCCACACCTCATTGTTTTCTTCTGGCACATAAAATTTTTACAGTTCCTCTATATTTTGGTAGGGATGATATTGAAAAACAGGGAAAAGTATCTTTTCATATGCACACTGCTTTATGCCAGGGGACTTGCCATCTAATATTAGACAGCTGATTTCATACTTGACACAGATTAGTAGTGCCTTAGACCTAGCATCTCTAGACCCATATTTGTCCATTAAATATCTCTGAATCTTTTGTAATGCAAACTAGCTGGATGATAGTTTCTCAGGCATACTGAATTGCTCATTATGTCAGTATCAGTGTCTGATTTGTGCTTTTGGCTCCAGCAGTAAATGGACTGGCAATTCCCATTTGTGCTAGATGAGTCTGCCTGGAAGGGGAAGAAGAAAATAGAAGGGTTTTTTATTTTTTGGTTTTTTTAAACTTCCTTTAGTCTTTATTTTTGTTGTCACTAAATAGTAGCTTCTACCTCCAGATAATAACATGGAAATGCAGATAATTAAATAAAAGATTTTAAAATATTCAGTGCTGAAAAGAAAGCTGCCACAAAATCCATTTGGACAGCATATGGAAAGAAAAAGAACAAGTGCAATGGGAGAAATTAATAAAACTTGACCTCTGGAATCTCAGAGAAGACCCTTGAGTACTGGCTCTGCATGGACCTCATGAGGCTCAACAAAGCCAAGTAAGGGTCCTGCAAATGGGTAACCACTAGTGTCAATACAAGTGGGGGTGAAGAGACTGAGAGCAGCCCTGATGAAAAAGATTAGGAGTGCTGGTGGTTGAAAAACTACACAGGAGCCAGAAATGTGCACTTGCAGCCCAGAAGGCCAACCCTGCCCTGGGCTGCTTTGAAAGCAGTGTGGCCAGCCGGGTGAAGGAGGGGGATTCTGCACCTCTGCTCTGCTCTGCTCTGGTGAGACCCCACCTGGAGTGCTGTGTCCAGCACTGGAGCCACCAATATAAGAAGAACATGGGTTTGTTGAAGTGGGACCAAAGGAGGGCCATGGAGATGACTGGGGGTTGGAGTAGTCTCCTTTGAGGAAAGGAGAGAGATGGGTTTGTTCAACCTGGAGAAGAGAAGACTCCAATAACACCTCATTGTGGCCTTCCAGCACCTAAAGAGGATCTACAGGAAAACTGGAGAGGGACTTTTGAAGGGACAGAACTAGGGGAAATGGCTTTAAACTGAAAGAGAGTAAGTTTAGGTGAGAGAGTAGGAACAAATTCTTCACTAGGAGAGGTAGGTGACACACTGGAACATGTTGCCCAAAGAAGATGTGGATGACTCATGCCTGGTTCAAAGCCAGTCTGGATGGGGCTTTGAACAACCTGATCTAGCTGAAGATGTGTCTGCACATTGCAGGGGAGTTGGAACTAGGTAACCTTTAAAATTCCCTTCCAACCCAAGCTGTTCTATGATTCAAAATGCTATGGAAATTCTATAGGGTCTGATGTACTGAGCAAAGTAAACTTCTAAGGTTATGGCTTGGCCCTAAATGCATAGGATTTTAAAATTATGATAATATTATTCAATATTATTCAATATTATTCATCCTCCTCTCTGCACACTGGGTATGCAGGATGGATTCAACCCAGATTGCACAGATAACAGTGGGCAGCCATGAGATCTGCCTCAGTGCACACCTGCAACTGCCGACTTTGAGCCAAAGCTGCAGGCACATTCAGCAGATGGCTGGGAGCTTCTAGGGCATGACAGAACACATGGAGCCATTGTCCACATCTAGACACAGGCAAGTAAGAGAGATTTTCCCTCTTGCACACACACAGAGTCTATTTGGGGAAATAAAAAGAAGATTTTAAAAAAATCCAATCCAAATTTGATAGATAAAATAGGGCACTGACACCAGAAATGAAGTTACCACAGGAGTTTTATATCAAAGGTTACCCCTAAATAGCTCCAAGTTGCATTAATATTTTCAAGTTTGTATTCATACTCCTCTAAAAGTCTTACTGCTTCTTTTTCTTTTTTAGCTTCAGACCGTCACATGCCTGTGAAATGTTTTGCTTGACTTGGGAGGGAAGTACACTCTTCTGCTTTCCTATGCTAGATTATGTTAAAGGCTTTTCTGCCTACTAATGAGAGAAGGAGAGGATGAGCTTTCACTGAGAACTTTTCTTTGAAGTTGAAAATCTTTGGTAGAGCCCTCTCATTTCTAAGGACACTATAATCATCCTGATGGGAGAAAACAAAAAAAAGAATTCTGGCTCTGTACCTATCTTCCTCCCACTCTCCCTCTCATTTTTTCTCTCCCTCTCCTTCATGCACACGTACACATCCACACACACACACACACACACACACACTCAGTCTCTTTCTATGGGGTACAGAAACAGCAACCTGCAATGCATGTGGTTTTTTTAACTGCACGTTTACATCTACACAGGTACAGATATTTTTTAAAAATGGCTCTTACCTGCAGCACATGCACACCAACACTCATACACCATATTTCAAAGACTTTACTTTTATCCTTTTCAGTACACTTTTATGGTTTTGACCTCTATTTTCTGCACACATCCTGTCAAATCTTTTGCAAATGAATTTTATAGACACAAATATTTGCTCTAAAGGAATCTGGAATTATAAACACCCACACTCAAGGAGACTTTACTTTAAACATGAATACTTTGCTATGGAAATACTTGCATTCTTCACTCAGGGAATAAAATCTGCATCTTGTGTGACCGCTTCCAACCAGACAGCACAGCTCCAGTTACAATTATGCACCATAATTCCCTGTGATAGAAGGATAGTGACAATAATCAATTCAAATGCATTCAGATAAATAATTTTAAAGTAAATGCACAGTGCTGGAGGATGTTCAGCAAGCAGAAAAAAAAAGCCCAGTAGCCTAGTATGTTATTTCTTGGGAATAGTTCTGTCTGCCCTTAGGCTGATATATTCTTTGGGAACACTTTAATGCAGTTCCGATATATAATTAGCGACTACTTCATAATCACCTTCCAGAGAATGAAATCTTTCTGTAACACTCGGGTGCGCTTTGAAGGCATGGAAGCAAAATGGTTCTTGTATCAGCAGAAGCAAGGTTGCTGGGCAGGATAGGCGGGGGCTTTAGAACGTTGCCAGGAGGCATCAACATCGTTTCACTGCAGTAGGCTACACCTCTCCTCTCTGAGAAATACTAGTGAAATCCTGGTCTCACTGAAGCCGCTGGGCATTTTGACAGCTGCTCCCCCAGCAATCCAGCTCGGTGAATGACTTCATTTGCATTGCGCAGGGGTGGGGGAGAGGTATGTGGGGACAGAGTCAGGTGCTCCTTTCCTTACCTGGATAAGGAGGTCAGATGTGGGCTGGGTCCCTGGGGAGCAGCTGGCAGCTCCCTCCCAGCCATTTCCCTTGTGCCCTTGGGCCACTCCTGTTCTGCCCCTCGCACCCCTCTCCTGCTCGCACCCCGGGGCTCTGATGTCTGCGGGCGAAATGTGTTCCTTCAAGTAAGATTAACTGCCTGTGATAGCATGGAAAGATTGCCGTGTGACTTTTAACTCTTTGAGTGTCCTGGGACAAACTCTGTCTATGGGAGCTCCCCCTCCGGCTGCCACTGCCCCTCACCACTGCATCTTCTGTTGAACTGGCATGCCAAGAGATGTGAAAATCATGTCTGAATATCAAGCTGATATACTGTCATGCTTGGTAATTATTCTGTCAAGCGTCTTATGGGAAGCGAGAGCAGAAACAGCTGTGTAAAACCAGTCAAGGACTGTTGTTGTAAATATCTTTGAGCGTGTTGTTCAGTAATTGCATAGCTGTAGAAAGGACCAGAGTTTATATGACATATTTCATTTTGAGTGTAAAATTGGCCTGGTGAAGGAAATGTCTAGAAAAGAAATTGTGCAAAAATTTTACTTCTGCTTGCGGGGTGTCTGAGAACTTAAAAAGAATAGACAAAAAAAAAAATAAATCCCAGAAGTCTTTTAATGCCATTTATTCCGTTGGGGTTTTTTTCTCTTCAAACTTGAATTTGATGAAAGAGGGCTGTACATTTACATAATGCATTAGTTGATTACAGATTCATCCCTGGATCCCATGGATCCCGGTACCTCCTCATGCCAGTAAACACCCACCAAAAATTCCCCATTTCTCATTTTGAACCAAAGAAGGCTTCTATGACATTTCATGTTAAAGTGTATTTACCTAAAATAATTTCTTCGAAGTGATCTACAGCATTGGAATTTAGATTGCTCAGGAATATTCTGTTTTATTTAGACAGTGATAGTGTTCTATGTCTCAAAACAACAGAGCAAAAAACTTATAGCTAAATGTCTCTGTGGTAATCAGATTAGACCAAGCCTTCACCTTATGTGTAATACAACACAGCTCTTTGATTTCCTGTAGAATTTCTAATGCATTCATGTTACTGTGGTTCCACAATTGCTGGAATACTTTGAGTGAAAAGGTGAAGACAACTGATCAAACACTAGGCAGTATTTTTGAGACATTCAATTAAAATATATAAGGGGGGTCTATGTTTTTCAAATACCTGAAAGCAGCTACTTAATAGTGATTTGTTCATTGTCCGAAGTTGAGGGGAAGAACATTTGTAAAACTAACCTCTCTTGCAAGGATAAGTTAGATTAATGGTTTACAAAACGTTCTGGATTGTGTAGCTCTTTTACCTGTAGGGTTTTATGTAGGCAAGCATGTGAGAAGTACTGCAGGGTTGGCATGCACTGGTCATTTAGATTCATACCTGCAAAGCTGGTAGTGATTTCATGCCATCAGAATGAATTCAGAACAGAATTCATTGCTTTTTCCAAGAGAGATAATTTTTGAGAAGCCCTCCTGGTGCAGGTTAGACTTTTTCTTTCTTTAACCTTTGCACCTTTTGAACCATATGCCTCTGAGGAGGATGATATAAGGACATTGAAGGACTTTGGTCACAGCATAAGACCACATTCCTAAATCCTAGATTCTTTGTAAACAGTACAGACATCCTGTGAGGCCTGAAGCTTTTAATCTAATTTTTATGTGCCTGAAATTAATTTTCTCTGAAATTGTAAAATTTGCCCATCTCCCAAATAGGTAGCTGATATTAAAACTTATTTTTACACTAGGATGTGACATATAGTATGGACCAGAAGTGGCTGGGAGTTTCACTTCATCTCTGCTTCTATCACACTTTCAAATTATCAGTTCCTAAGGTGTAAGCTGAGGTGGACCCAGCTCTGGAAGCTGCCAAGCTACATATTCCACTAATTGAGGTGCCAGTAGAGAGAATTGAAAATCTTCCATGAAAGCCCAGACTGTCAAGGTAGGACATGAAATAGATTGACTCTATATAGTTGTCAGAAGAGAAAGAAGGCTTTATTTACAGTTAAAACAGTTTCTTTTATAACATGCTGCACTAAAAAGGTATATTATTGGTCCATGGGACTGACACTTCTCTGGATTGGTTAAGTAATAGGAAATAACACCTAGGGACAGTTGTTATGGGAAAGGGAGCACTGTTTACTTAGCCTGTTTTGAGAAATGGAGAGATGTTTTGAAAAAGAAACTTGGCAGCTTTCCCTTGGGAAAGGAGCTAGTAATAGTTAGCAAGCTAAAACTCAGGCTCAGAAATATCGAGCTGACACCCAGACAATTAAATCATACTGTAGAGCAGAGCTGGTGTAGATGCACATGCATATATACATCTGTACATATCTATGCACAGATATCAGTCAATTAGACTGATAAACCTAAATCATTCTGTGATTCTATAATGTAAAATTAGGGTAGAATTGTTTTAGCTATGGGTTAAAATGGCCATGGGAACCAGATATTTCCCTTAGCAATCCCAGGCACTGCCAGAGAAGGTACCCTCTTAAGTATAGTAGGAGTAAAGAGCAGCCAGCTCTTTCCCTGCCCTCCATTTCCAGGACTGCTTTTCCAGAGTTCTTGCAATAAGAAAGTCTGAATTTCCACCTCAGTTGAAGGTGACTATGCTTTTCTTACCATCTGTTTATTTCTTTCACAACTTTCAAGAGGTGCAAGGGCCATGAGCCTTTGTTGTGGACAGTGTTTGCCATGTGATGAATTGCCTGGGGCAGCAAGTTCTAGAAAGTCCCATTTTCTCTTGCTACAAAGGGCTGTCATTGTCTCTTCTGCTCAGTCATAAATGTGTCTTGCAGGAGTGGCAGGGAGGAACACAGTCTCCTGCTGTATGGCAATGAAATTGTCTCCAGAGGGGAACTTGCCCATACTTAATAGACTATAATATCTTGTAGTGTTCTGTAAAAATGAGCTTGACACAAGCATCAAAAATTCATCAAAATGTGCTCTTAACCCTTTCAAAAAGAGGGCTCAAACAGGATGGGTACCCATTAAAGAGGAAGCCATGCAACACTGTAAGATCAGTCTCTGAATATATGTCATCTGAATTCATTAAATTCCACACAACTTTATAAAACTTCCCCTTCTAACTGAGGAAGGAACATGTTCCCCATTTTTTTTTCCTTCTAAAATAATTGCAGTATATTAAAACACACCAGGTAAGCCAGAGCAAAGTTTGTTTGGAGTTCTCATTTCAACTGAGCATTATGCACTTGCATTGTAATATATTCAAACTGACAGCTTCATTATGGAGAATTAATCTAAATTATGTCTAGACATATATTTGCAAGAACAAGCATCACAGAGGCCATTTGGTGACTGATTGTTCAGAGCAATTAAACAAGAAAATCCTAGGCTTAAACCTTACAAATAAATGGTTAAATTGATAAACAAAGGAATAAACAAGTTTAGGTCCTACTTCAGGAACAATACCAAAGTCTTCTCCCTAGAATTTTACTAGGTTACACATTCCTTTGGCAGTTTACCATTTTAATTATCATTCCCTCTGCTGTAGGGATGCAACCCTGCTGTAATGCTACCACAAAAGCTCACACAGCAAGAGTGTAGGGAAGTCACAGCAAGCCATAGGAAGCATTACATGATTCCTGCTTCTGTGCAGTAAAAGTGCCTGGATATGCCCATACTTTGAAAGAATATTGTGAATCTCATATGGCTGTTTTACACCACATGTGTTGAGAACCTTAGCTTTCATTTTCGCATTTGTGAAGTTGCAGACATGAATTTAGCACTGTTCCAATATTAATGGTGATAGGGGGAAAGCAGGCTTGTACCTCATGATATAATTAGTATTTGTAAAGACAAGAGACTTTAGGACTTTCCATCTAGAGATAATAATTTTATTACCCAGCTGTAAAAAACCCACAACACTACCAGTAGATCATACAATTAATAGTAAGTTTAAAGTCTCACTGTGTACAGTACCTCAGGCTAAACTCACTGCAAGCTAAAAGCTTGCAACTGCAGGACAAGGGACAGCATATGAGAGGTTGGTGTTTCACTGCAGCTGGGGCAGAATCAGATGCTGGACAGGAGAAAAGTGAGACTTGAGACAGCTTCAGCACCAGGATTCTGTTTTTACAACAGTAAATTCAACTCCTTGACTTGCCTCTTTTCTCCATGGGGAAGCAGGAAAAACTAGCATGGGCACAGCCCTCAGTAACACGTCCTAACAGCTTCCAGCCCGGAGAAGGTTTTCACTCGTCTGACTCAGAGGGAAGGCAGAGCTACCGTCTGTGCAGATGTGCCTGCAGATATACCAGGTGGGAAAGGTGCAGGGCAAGTATTGTACATGTCCTAGAGAAATGGGAATGAGGTAACAATGACGGCAACACAGGAAGGTCAAATGAACTTCTTAAGACTGACCAAAGGGCCTGTACCAAACACAGTGTTTGAACCCCGGCACTATTGTTGGTACCTTTAATAAGTGCTTTAAGTGCTCTGCCAAAAGTGTTTAGCAGCCATTTAGAACGCAGAAGTAGAGAAGTGGGCGTATGGCATTAGTTAGCCACTGCTAGGTTAGCCACTGCTAAAGGATTGCCTTCCTGGTCCCTGCTGCCAAGGGAGGCTGAGGAAAGGCTGCAGAGGTTCAAAGGGAGCCACAAAGCTGGATTGTGGGTTGCCTTGCCAAGCAGACTGTAGGAGGGGAGACATAAAGACCACAATCTATTAAAAAAAAAAAANAGTGATTTGGGTGTTTTGTACTAGTGTTAGCACACAGGATGAATATCTGAGAGTAGAGAGCTTTTAAACTTTTACTGACAAAGACGTGACAAGATCCAATCACTGATAAATGTACTTTGGTGGAAGAAACTCAAAATCACAGCCTGCAATCAGTAGCGAGTACCTCACATGATTGCCTTCAGGCTATGAAAGGATTCCTTCTCCCTACATCCAAGATATACATCGATTATTTCCCTACCCAGCTACCACTTTCTGATGTGTCAGAACCTGGTCACCAGTTGGAAACAGGACAATGACAGCGTAGACCACTGGCAGAAAGCACTAAACATTCTCAGCAATCTGCTTTGTGCATCTTCTCCTGGTGCTCAGGATCACAGCAATAACCAGATTTGGGGTGGGAAAAGCATTTTTCTCCTAAAGATAGTCAAGCAGGATCTTGAGAGGTTTGTTTGGGTTTTTTTTTTCCTTTATCTTCAGCAAGGATTGTAGTTTGCAGGCTGAAATTCCTCATTGTCAGGGGTCTTCAGGGTTCAGTACTTGGTTGTTTCTTTTTTGTACCTGGTACAGAGCTTTTTCTCCAAAAATCTGAAACAGTTATTATAACCAGCACTTAGTTTATCCATGGTCTTTGGGTCAAGCAGGAATTCAAACAAATCTCTTGAGCCATTAAGAGAACATTACTACCCAAGTAAACTTTCAAAACAAAGTCACACAAAGTCCTCAGTCATTAGCCCACCCTGACAATGCCCAAACTTCTCATGCTAGTCCTCCTGGCAGAGATGAGCAACTTGAAGAATCAAGTTGCCTATCAGAATCAAGAAAATTGAACTCTTTCTGCTCATCTCCATTTAATAACTTAATCTATCTGGAATTCCAAGAATATTCCAGTGTGAGCACACTGCATTCAAAATGTAATTTAAAACATAGCTGGATGAGGATGAGGAAGCATCTTTATGTTTCTGGTAAAGGGTTAAAATGTCCAACTGATTTAAGGTCCATTGACACAGGTTCAATTGCCCTTTCTTTGTCTGGGGGAATTTAAACTTCAGAGGAAGAAATCTTTGCTTCTGGCACTCCTCTGAGTGTTAGTTAAAAGAACATTTTACAGCCAGATAAATGCCAGCATCAGTCAGGGTACTGAAGAAAAGTCTGATGTCCACTCAGTGTGTTTGAAGGAAGAGCACGGACACAGCCTTTCTAGTGTAAATTAAAGTCTGGGAATACTAAGTGAAAGTACTCAGATACCTGTCCCAATGCAGGAGTTATGGCCTGGTTGTGGTAGTGCTCCATCAGTTTGTCTTCTCTTCTGCTGTTATCCACTGTCGTGTGCAGGGCTCCCTGCTGCTCCATGTGAGGAGCCTATCCCAGGGCTAGCAAACAACTATGAGTTTGTGCATGGTAGCCCTTCTGTGAACCTGAGGGCTAAAGTTTTCAGAAATTTACAACTGGATAAAAAAGTAACAGAGAAAGGCCATGCCAGAAGAAGAAACCTGAAATAATGTTCACTTCTATAAGGTTCTCATGAGAAATACCTTTTAACAAAATCTTTTGACACAAATGAAGCTATTCCATGAGAAGAAAAAAAGAAATAAACCAAAACCTTAGGAGCAAGCCAAGAATTATAGGCATGTCAGTCACATTTTTAGCCTTCTTTTTTTCCAATGGGCTGTATCTAAGTGAGCTGTATGCATAAACTCTGTTTCTCCATAGCTTTTGAACCTACTCCTTGATTTGAAGTGAATTCAAGACATGAAAGAAACTTTCAAAGGGCTTTACTGCTAGAACATTGTTCTGAAGGGGAGCTGAAAGGTGAAAAAATACAAGGAGAGGGTACAGAAAATCTTAATATTGTTCTATTAAATCAGCCAAGAGATTAATCTCTGTAAGAAGACTGACTTAATGTTCTGCACTCAATGTTTTTATTTGACTTTCTCTTCCTTTCTGCAGCTAATACCTAGAGTTTCTGGAGGCCTGAGCCTCACTCATAGGCCCCTCCAATAGCTGTCTGTTCTTGTGACCCTTACAGGAACAATATATTCAAAGCTTGTCAAATTTGGTTCAAATCAGCCAACAAGTTCTGTGACTACTGAAGGAGAAAATATATTCAGGGTGCAGTTCAGACAGAAATAGAAAAGCTTGTCAGCCCTGAAGCCATGAACAAACCACCTGATACCAGCCAGAGTTAATGAAAGGAGAAGGAGGGCTCAAGCTGCTTTACCTATTCCAACATATTCCCCTTAAAATGGCCAGTTGAAATGCAGGCTAGTAGAAACTGGTTTATTGGTTTTGAGTGCTTCAACTTCTGCTTGTGATTCATCAATAGAAGAGCAAGCTACAAAATGCAGGGAGGTTTGTTTGATCAGCTGTGAGCCAGAGCAAGTCCACACTCATGTAACCAGTCATCACTTTCTCACTGTTAATATAGCCATGCAGAGCTCTCTGTTGTTTTTCTTGGAAAGAGTGGGTTAGTATGGAAGGAACATGTGGATGAAATCTAGTTTCAGGACAGTGAACATCATTTGATCAGCATGTGGAAAGACATGGGAGAGGATCATCTGCACTGTGCTATCATACATAGAGATCGCTATATCCTGTCTGAATATTACAGACATATTTCAGAGGTTGCAAATTGATAACTAACTTTCATGTCCAACATTACAGGGTAAGAATCTTACTGAGCATTCATGATGGTCAATGTGCATTTATTTGAAAAGCCACATTTCTTCTTTATATGCTTTTTTTTCTGTTGCCTTAGGTATTTCAAAAAGACTTGGAAGAAGAAAGAATTAAAACATCATTTTCTAGGCAATGCAATCTAAATAATTATAGTAATAATTATGTTTGGTGTCTGCTTCTGTGGTGTAAATATAACCCATCCTACCAAATAATAGAAGTTTATTTTAAACAGCGAACATTTACACAGCTCATGTGAGGTTTGATTCTATTTTCAGTTATTAGCCATGAAAGATACTACAGTACAAGCTCTCAGTTCAGTGACAACCATTGGAGGGTAACTGCACGACTTGCATTAGCTCAGTGCCACATGTCAGCTAAGGCATGAAGCCACTGCTCAGGAGTAGCCCTGTGTCTGGTTGCAGTGTTCTATTAGACTTCTGCTGAGGAAATTTCTGTTTTTCCTGGTTTTGTTTATACACTGTCAATGAGGAGAAAAGAGCCTTAAACCATGTAGAGTTTTTCAGATTTTCCTCTCTGGATCCCTTCACACTTCATGCGTTATGTAATTATAGCCTACTTGCCTGGATATGAAGGGAGCCTACAAGGAAGGATACAGGGACCTTTTTACAAGAGCAGCATGTAGTTAGAGGATGAGGGGAAGTGAATTCAAACTAAAGGAGAGCAGGTTTAGATTAGATATTAGGAAATAATACTTAACAGTTAAGGTGATGTGACACTAGAACAGGTTACCAAGAAAAATTGCAGATGCCTCATCCCTGGAAATGGTCAAGGCCAGGCTGGAGAACTGGAACTCAGAGCAACGAGTTCTAATGGAAGGGGGCTGGAACTAGGTGATCTTTAAGTTCCTTTCCAATCCAAACCATTCTATGATTCTACACAGAACAAGTAAGTAAACGCAGCAGATGGATCAGGCTCTGCACAGATGCTTCGCAAAGCTATATTCCTGTCTGGGAAATCACTGACCCCACTAGAGATCCTCAGTGCTGTAGCAAGAGGTAAGGATTGGAACCAAGTATGAAGAAAGGTGAGTGTAAGTGGCAGTATAGCACCTTCAAAACTCAATATAATTTAAATCAATTTAACATTTCCCTCCAAACTGATAAAATATTACCTTTGGCACAGTGTGTCCACATTTCCCTCTGTCTTTGCAGCCAGCCTGCATTCCCAGTAATGTTGAATTGACTGCATGTTTGACAGCCATGTCACCTTCTCTGACATCTAAGTAGGCATTTCCTTTGCTCCCTAACCAGCAACTTGACAAGCAGTGCATCAAGAAGATGAAAAGGCAGTGGTTTTATGAGTAAAGGACAAAGAAATGCAATAAAAGCTGTCCCTTTTCCTGATCACAAGCCTCTCTGGCAGACTCAGCTTATAATGTTGCAATACTGAAAGGCTGGAAATTATCAAAAATGAGAAGCCGTGCTGCTGATCAGCTGCAAACAGCCCGGGAAGTCAGTGGGTACCTGCTGGACTGGCTGGTGGGGCTACTGGGGCTGCTATGCTGATGGGGCGTGTGCGGTGCTGGAGAGCGACAGACAGAGAAATGGGAGGGAGGAGGGAAGGGAAACCCCCATGGCAGCACCAGCATGCTCCAATAAAACCCAGAGCTGTGACACCTGGGCAGAGTTTTGTTTTTCAGAGAGTGTGGCACATGGCAGGGTTGTTGATGGTGCTGCCTGGCCAAGTACAAAGAGCTCCTTGTAGGGCTGCTGGTGACTTGTCCTGGAGTGCTGCCACTCCGCCTGTGTTTTCTTTTTTCTATCACTTGGTCACTTGCTTGTGAGTTTACCCCTGCCTCTGACCACCCTGATTTTAGCTAGAATTCCAATACATCAGCTATTCAAAGTAAGTGTTTGGGTGAGGGGCATGAGCAGTGGCCTGAGGCTGTTAGGGCCCTCTGCCTTCCAAGGGGTACAGGAAGCTGGACTTTCAGAAAGGCCACAGGGCTGCGTTCCACATGGGCATGAGGGGGAAGCTCAGGTGTGTGTCTGGCCTGTTCCAGTGCCAGTGCCAGCTGCCCTGGTGATGGCGTTCTGCTGCCCCCAGCATCCCCATGGCAGGTACAGGATGGAGCATGAGATCTGACAGTGATGGGTGGGGATGGGAAGCAAATGAGTACTGCCTCATGAACCAGCTTGGGAAATGGTGGCCATCTTAAAAACCTGGTCTCTGCTGGGGCTGTGATCCAGGGACAGATAGTGGTTAGAATTTGACAAGAGGCTGAGGTCGTGTGCTCCTGCTGCCCTGCCAGGGCCTCTGCAAGGGTGGGATAGGATACCTGAACTGCTGTCAACTCTTCATCCCACCATAGCCTTTTACTTGGGGCTAAACGAAGTCACATCCTGGGAGCACCTGTTTCTTGGCCTTACAGATGAGTTACAGCAACTCTGAAGGGCTATCTTGGATGCAGAGGTGTTCAAGACCAGACTGCAAAGCTGCAAGATGGATCCAGGCTCTAATTTTCATCTCTGTTAGCTTAACTGAGTCTTCCCAGCAAAATGATTTATGGAGCTCTAAAACTGGTACCCCCAAAGATGAATGATTTGCTTTAGTATGGAGCACTCCCAGCTCCCGATGAACTTATCAAGACTTGACCAGGGGCAACACTCCTGAAAACAGGTGGCTTGTAAAAAGTTGCCTGCCTGCGAGCATCATGTCAATAAACACTGTCCTGTGTGTAGGTCACCTCCACAGGCACAGCTGCTCTGCGTGGGCATGACGGCCATGGCCCTGGGCCAGGCTTTACAGTATGCAGCACCACACCTCTGTGTATGCCTAATCTGGAATCTGTCATCAGGAATGGTGGGCAGGGCAAAGAGAAGATTCAAGTGCGTGTAGCAGCCTGCTTTTCTGTCCTGCCATATTCTTTTTCCTTGACCTCTCTGTCCATGACTGCATGAGCTGTCTTGGTTTGCATATCTCCTTGCATACCAAATTTGAAGCAAGTCACACCAATGTGGTCTCTCACATGTCAAATTCCCAGGTGTTCAAGCCTCTTCTACACATCCTAGCTCCCTAAACTCTAGGCAGCTGATCAACCTGATCTGTGACCCGCTGAGCAGCTGCAACTGGTGAAGGGGATCTCAGCAGCAGTGCTGCTCTGGTGCAGCTCTGCAGGTGTTCGTGATACTGGGCATTTGGGAGAAAGGAAGAGAGGGGAAGGGGGAGGAAAAGCAAGACATCCATCATCTACATTCCTAGACTCATGGTCAGCCTTTGAGACCTGACTGTTGCCAGCATGACTATATAGGGACTGGGTATGACAACAGAGGTACTGCAGGAAGACTCAAGATAGCCATGAATCTCCCTTCACCCTGTGCACATGACCTGTTTTACTGGGAGTAGCTCTGGCATTTAATGGAATCCAGTGGTGAATGCAGACTACAGGAATTTGGAAATGTGTAGTTAAACTGAGCAATTTCTCCCTCTTACATTAAAAATAGTTTTGCTATGCTGACCTAAAGGCTAGGTTTTGTTCATCAGATCATTTAACCAGAACTATAGTCCATGGGCTAATTAAACTTTAATAGTTAATTAAACCAGCAATCATCTAAGAATAAGTCTATAAGGAAGGCAGGGAATTCAGATACCTTATATCTCCTCTTAGAAGTCATGACTTCTATCACATATAATTATTCTCCCCTGTGGTGTGCATGGGAAAGATCTGTTTCTAAATGAGGACATTTTCTATTAAAAACAGCAGGAGAAAAGTTCAGACACCAAGGGCTTAATCTGTAAGGCTGATTTTTGAATGAAATCAAATTGGCCCCATTCTGGCCAAGCAGTGGCACAAGTGTTTATTTATGACTGTGTGAATAGCTGTTGCCTTTAATGCTATCACTTCTCCTAACTCAGGCATGTCCTTCAATACTTTGTTCAAGCAGCCCCAGAACACTCACTGGAGGCTTGTTTAATTGGCAACACACAAACCAAGCACCTAGGAATCATGATCTTCAAAAATGTGCCAGCAGAACACAGATCCCAAGAACCCGGCACCTTGCTGTTGCTCTAGCAATGACACGACTGGCAAGTGGGCTGTGAAGGAGGTAGGACTTGGGGAGCAGAGCTCAGTAGAGAGTTGAGCACACATTGAAGGGAAAATATGCTGAGGGTGAATTCCATGGGTAAGAGAGCTGACCTGTAGGATTTTCATGGGACTGGGACAAAATGGGCTGTAGAGCTGTGTGGAAAAGGGGTAAAATCATCAGAGGTGGGCTGTCGTCATACCTGGGGCGGGAGAAAGGTGATGTAAGGTTGGATGAAAGTCTATGGTGCTACGCTAATATGAAAGTCCATGATAAGCTGTGGGGAAGTAAATTGAGGACTGTACAGAAAATTCTCCAGCTAGCAGTGACAGCTGCAAAGAAACATCTGGGGATTGTTTCTCTTTCCATAAACACTGCCAATTTTTCTTTCTGTTCTCTGCAAGGTGAGATTCTGCACATATTACAAGCTGACCTAGGTCATTTTGGTAGCATGGATTAATAATGCATAATCCCACTGTACCTGCAGGTAGTTTCTACAGCCGCTTGAGTTTTGTAAATGTAGCTGACATCGTGATCAGAGAATGAGATTGTTAGGGAAACTACTTCAAGAAGCTCTTGCACTTCAGATGAGGCAATGACCTAAATGCTCTTAAAGGGTAACAGGGAACTGCTTGTGCTGTAAACACAAAAAGTCCATCAGTGACACTGCACTTGAAAATGGACCTAAGGAACCAATACACATTTCTTTCTTAAGTAGTCATTGTTTGACTTTTTATAAATGAATAAAATGGCATTTCCTCTTTCTTACAATCATCAGTTTCTCACAACCCACCTGACACCAAGGAATGAGAGTCACTATTTGATTCCTCATGTCTTCACTGTCTGATTCTGGATTTTAGAAAACAAGTAGAAGATTGCATAGGAAAATGGCTTCAATAAGCATCAGTTTAAATTACTCTCTGCCTTCCCCATTAAAGTAATTTCTGCTTCTGCGGGCAACTGTACTGTCTAGAGTCTTGGCAATTTGTCTCCCTCCTTTTATTTTTTGGTTCAGAGGATGTGTGGATAGCTTGTCCAAGCAGCTCCAAGAAAGTACCACAATTTCATTGTTAATTACACATAATTTCTCCAAATACTGAAGAATCTGGGAAACATGGCAAAGGTATTAATGGGTAAACAGTGTGCAGAAAATAAGAATAATACTCACTGAAAAGCACTTAGTGCAAGTGATTTGCTGAGCTGTTTGCAGTAAATACTGAGTTTAGATAGATCTATATAGACATATGTGTGTATATCATAGACATATGTGTGTATAGAAACAACAAGGTCTGAAGAGGTGTCTGCCTGTTCACATGGTGTGTCAGCCCACCCAGAGGGAAGCAGCAAGACTATTGCATGAATTTTATGTCACTGAATTAATATCTTCAGGCACACTTGATCACTTGCTAATTCCTGCCTGTAGCAGAAACGCATTTCAGAGGTCTAAGTACTTCAGCCTCTATTCTGTCTTCTTTTGCTGACTTAGAAGGACAAGAGTAAGTGCTGCCAGGACACCTGGTTGGGATCACTTAGCTGAAAGCAATCAGCCAACATCATCTGAGCTTTTTCAGTCCTGCTGCTGCATGCAGGTGTACTTTGCTTTCAGAAATACAGGCTTTGAGAAGCCAGGCTCAGAGGGCAGGCTTTCATAATCATGCTGGTATCTATCCCCAGAAGGAACTGCCTGGCTATGGACTATAGCTGGAGTTATCGGAAATCAGCTAACTCTGAGCTTGTATGAGAAGTTACCAAAGGTGACAATGACATGTAACCAGATGATCGCCCTATTCTCTTGGGAGACAGATTGGCCTGAGCTCTACAGGGCTCCCATTTCATAATGTTATATAAGTGAGCTGGTTTTTGACTACTAATGTATCTCAACTTGCATTTTTTTTCAGCCTTCATGACCTGGTAGAGGTAGAGGTTACAGAGACAGGTGAAACCTGAGCGTGGATGTTGGGGAGAAGAAAGGCTCTGCAGTCACAAGACTGCAGCATCATATGACAGGGATGTGTGTGCGAAGCAGGGAGGGTGGTGGCAGGAAAGGGCAAGAGCTCTCATGCTTGTGTTACAGATCTGCACCACTGTACTATTCAGTATCACAATGACCCCAGCTTTCTTGGGGTAAGCCTCCTTTCAAAGCAGTTGGCAGTGTCCCTCATATTCCAGCAATGACTATATTTCAAACAACCCTGTTGAGCTTCTGGAATGAACTTCTCACCAGTTAGAGGTCACAAATGTTTCCCTTGTTGAAATATTGGGCTTCCTATATGTGGTTATTCAACACATAGGTGTATACATGTATACATCCAGAAACCAAGCAGTGTTTTAGTTTTGTGAGAAAAAGAGTTACAGAGGTTTGGTGAGCAGGAAAGAGGCCTCACAGTGGAGGAATTGTGACTGGACCCTCCCAGGGTCCTGACATTGACAGGTAGCTTGAAGAAACATTCTTCCTTGTCTATCCTCCTCTGGCCTTTGATTGCATACTACTAGCTCTCATTATATGCCAGCAAAATCCCTATAGATTCATGCCCAGCTAGATAGAAAGAGGGAGTGGGGAGGGGGAGATTGGTTCCCTTTCTTTTTCTGCAAGTTAGCTTTAGTCCATATCACCCATAGGACCCAGTTTAGTCCATGCTGTACGTGGGCAGGTGCAGTAAAAGGGAACAAATATGGTAACAAGAAATTGAATGTGAGAGTGGACAGGATTTCTTTTTCTCATTTAAATGTCAAGTTCCCTTATGAGTTCCAGATAAGTAGGCAGAACATAGCATGGGTTTATGAATTTTATTTCTCAGCTGTTGTAATGTTCTCAGTGTAGACAAACAAAGGTGGTGATAAAAAGGGAGGAGTAAGGGATGCTGAGCCCAGTATTTCACCAATGCCCTTGAATTCATGTTTTACCTGTTCATCTCTAACTGTAGCTTATCAGAAGCACATCAGAAGCCTCAGGTAGAAATAGACAGATCACTGGGCTTGAAAAAAATGAAGCCATATACTCCCAAGGAGTACAAGGCAAGAACCAATGCCATGCTTTCTTGAGAACATAGTGAAATGCATGAAAGTGAGATAAATCCTTAAGTTATGCAGAGGAATGTCTTAGAAACTTCCAGTGTGCTTCTCTCCTCAACTCAAATACTTATTTCTAAAAGTGGAAAAGAGAGCAATTCTCTGTTTTCATCCACTTCTCTGGCTAATGGCTAAAACACTTGCCAGGATAAGCCCCTAGACCCTAATCATCAGTTTAATGAAGGTAAGCACATCATTGCTCATTGGGCTTCAGCATGAACTTGGAAGTGCACTTTCAAATGGAGTATCTGCTCATCATACAGGAGTACCACTAAAATTACTTCAGTGATTTCTCTTTAATGAGATGCATTGAGATGAGCACATACAACTCTATCAGTGCTTGAGAAATCCAGTCATAGGGTCAAAATGAGCACTAGTTTTATTTAATCTGGAAAAATCATACAAGATATGAGTATCAGAAATACAAAAAAATTCTCACAAAGCATTCAATGTCTCCTCTTAGAGCACTGGAAGGGAAAATGCATAACAGAGAACAGTACATTTACTACAGATGGCCTTTCAAACCTCCTGCAAACCTGACATGATTCAGAATTGCAGATTTTTGTCTTCTCAACAGGAAAAATATGCAGAAAATCTGCAAACTTCTGGAACTCTCTCAAATAATCTTCACTTCTACATCAAGTGTTTACTTATAGAGATATTGCTCTAGAGATAGACCATTCAGGAAAACAAACTTTAAAAAAAAGGCAATCTTTCACTTGACAAAAAATAGTCTTATGATTTCTCACACTTGCTTGATTATCTTGCAGAGTTTTTGAGTAATAATCAGTATGTGAAAGACAGAACCTTTGCATTTTTTGTGCTGTAGATCTCAATATGCCAAGACGGTAGTGTGCAGCAATATAAATCATTATCACACTAAGAACTTGTCCCTGTGTCTTTAGTGGCATGAAAGGCACATGACTACTTTTGGTTCACCTGAGGACAAGACCTCATTAAACTACTTTTCTTATCAGACTGGAAATAAGAATAAATGATCCATATGAATGCCACAAAACCATACAAAACACTATATAAATTAATCTTGATTCAGTCTTAATTAATATGGAATTTTGTATTATATCCTGAAAGAGGTTCAGTTAGGAATTGTGATCTGAGCATCCTCTCTTTCTATAACTGTTCTATAATACCCAGGTTGGAAGTAGAGACTGTGAATAAGTAGAAGCAGATGTCGTTTTGGAAAGGCCTACAACCATAGAGTAGGGAATTCCTTTCCAAAATCTTAAAATTCACACATGAAATGAGAACTTTACTGGAATATTATTGCATTCAATAATGTTTAGAAAATACCATATTACCACCACCACACTGCAGATTTTTAAGTTATACTTCAATGCATCACAGAAACAATATTCCAGATTTAGAGACCTTGTATGTTCAAGCCAAACATTTCCAGCTTTAAAGAAGTGCCTCCCATACCTTTGCTGAGATAACTTGGAAAAACACACAAGGTCATGATACTGCACAATTTATTTGTCTGCAAACTGAGTTATGCAAAAATGCTGGTTGTCACAGGTTAGCAAAGATCTGGTTTGAGAAGAGCAAAATACAAAATCATTTTTATCCTGCCTAGAATGACAAGATTCATAGATTTACCAGGAAGGTTTAGAGACAACAGAAATGGTGGCTCGTCTCCAAGGGGCACTGCCTGGGGCAGCAAATGTGTCTTTCGTGGGGTCAGAGGAGATGCCCTGCAAGTCCCCACCCCCTCCTTCAAATCAGTGTCCTGCTCTGCTCAAAGCTCTGATAAGCAGCAGATTATTTCTAGACCTTTAGATGCCAGGGATATCACCTAAGCATGGTACCGCAGCGCTTCTTATTTAATCCTGACATGACCTTGTATATAGTAACTTCATTAAGATAATTGGTTACATAGACACAAAGTCCAATCTGTACATGCTCAAATAAATGTTTCCTCTGATTCCTGATAAAGGAACAAGTCTGTCATTCACTCAGATTGTCTTCTTTTCCCTCTTTTCTGTCCTCTGAGACTTCTAGTTTTTTTTAATTTTAGAAGTGAAATGGGAAGGGCCTTTCAGTTTTACCGAATGTATGTAAGTTCCTATTGCGGGGTTTTTGTCTAGCTGATATTCTAACAAACTGGATGTTTTGTTATGAGCACAAAGAATCTAATCCAATTTTCACAAAAGGCAATGGAAAAAACTTCTTTTGTTTTTCATGGGGCTCAGATTCTGCACTAATTGTGTTTCTTCTCTTGGCCTAGCAGATACATGAATAAAAAGCTGCAGATGTGGTTTTGATTGTCAGTAGACGTTCTTTAGATCATGTTATTTCTCTAATGAGCCCAGTTATATTAGAACTTCAGTCTGTTCCAGATTTTTTCATTTTGGATACCTTTTCATCTCTATTTTGAAAAAATAAAATTTTTTCTCCTGGCGAAAAAGGAAGAAGTCTAATTTTTAACACTGTAGAGATACAACAGAGAGAAAAAAAGAAAAAAGAATAGCAGCGTGGTGTCAGGGACAAAATATTTATGCTTCTGAAACATGGAAGAAAATTAATTTTTTTCAAGACATCATGCCTCTCTCTTGTATTTAAAATTTAAGTGTCTAGTGTTTTAGCTATTGTATCTGTTCTCTTGACTGGTCTCCCTGTTCTTCCCTTTTCAGTCAGTGCAAGAAAGGAGCCCTTTCCTTTCCTGTTCTCGAGGACAGCATGCATCTGGCTTCTTTTAGAAATCTGAGTATGGATGAAGGGATACAGGTCCTGGCATCACCTATTCCTCACCGTTAATTCCAAATTGAGTTAAAAGAGCAGAACCAGAAGCTGAAGACAGCATTTGTAGATACCTTGTTTAGGTTAGCTGTTGCACATACAGTGTCAGAGGATAGACATAATATGATCCTAAAGAAAGAAGGAAGTAAAGTTATAGGTAGCAAAAAGGTGGAAAAAATATTCTCTGAGAAACATAAAACTCCAGCAATTGCAGGTTAATTCACAATGACTATTTATGAGGCTTGGCAAACAAAAAAGCTCAATCACAGAATCACAGATTGTGTTGAGTTGGAAGTGACACACAAAGATCATCAAGTCCAGCTCCTGGTCCTGCATAACACTGTTCCCAGGAGTCACCATGTACCCAAGAGCATTGTCCAAACACCTCTTGAGCTCTGTCAGGCTGGTGCTGTGACCACTTCCCTGGGGAGCCTGTTCCAGTGCCCAAATACCTTCTGGATGAAGAACCTTTCTCATATCCTGCTTAAACCTCCCCTGACACAACTTCAGGCCATTCCCTTGGGTCCTGTCACTGGTCACTGCGGAGAAGAAATCAGTGCCTGCCCCTCCTCTGGCCTCATGGCAGACTGCAGTGAGGTCTCCTCTCATTCTTCTCTTCTCCAGGCTGAACAGGCCAAATGACCTTAGCCACTCTTCATCCAGCTTCCCATCAAGGCCCTTCACCATCCTCATGGTCCTCCTTTGGACATTGCCTAACAGCTTAATGTCTTTCTTATATTGTGGCACCCAGAACTGCCCCCAGCACTGGAGGTGAGGCTGCCCCAGCTCAGAGCAGAGCAGGACAATCCCCTCCCTTGCCTGGCTGGCCATGCTGTGCCTGATGTCCCTCAGGACAGGGTTGGCCCTGCTGGCTGCCAGGGCACTCCTGACTCATGTTCAACTTGCCATAGACCAGGGCCCCCAGGTCCCTTTCCATGGCACTGCTCTCCAGCCTCTCATTCCCCAGTCTGTACGTACTTCCAGCCCTGTCCAAACCCAGGAACAGAATCTGACACTTTCCCTTGTTGGCCTTCACTTGGCTGGTGACTGCTCGACCCTCCAATTTATTGTCTCTCTGCAGGGCCTCCCTGCCTTTGAGGGAGTCAACAGCTCCTCCCAGTTTTGTATCATCTGGGAACTCACTCAGGATCCCTTCCAGCCCTGCATCCAAGTCGTTTATGAAGATGTTGAAGAGCACAAGGCAGAGGATGGAGCCCTGTGTTACCCAGTAGTGACACATCACCAGTCTGATGGCACCCCACTCACTACAACCCTCTGTGCCCAACCCATGAGCCAGCTGCTCACCCATCTCATGATGTAATTATCCAACTGCGCGCTGGACATTTTGTCCAGAAGGATCCTGTGAGAGACAGTATTGAAAGCTTTTCTGAAATCCAAGAAGATTACTGGCCTCCCTTGATCACTAGATGAGTTACCTTGTCATAAAATGAAATGAAGTTTGGTAAGCTGGATTTTCCCCTCATGAAACCGCTCTGGCTATGACCAATGACAACATTGTCCTCCAGGTGTTTTTCAATTCCTCCCAGATTAATGGCAACGGATAGTATCTATTTGGAAGTATGTAATTGTGTTATACATGGCACTTGTATGTCCCATAATTTTAATTTTAGTAATTTGCTTCATTCTCAGCTCAATTTTGAACATTAGCTTGCTGTTAAGTCACTAAAGTAGCACTTCATTTAAGTTGATCCTCTGAAGCTGCAAAACATGAACAGAATCAATAGAATGAATCTGTATATCATTTGTTCATTTTCTCCAACCATTTTCCACCTTCATGTGCATTTTATACTAAAGACTTTGGTATTCTGAAAGTGGGTGGGCAGAGTGTGTGCATACCTCTGATAAGTTAGAGAGTTATATATACATATCAAGCAGCAATTATGAAAAGTCTTGAGGGAAGTGTGTTTGGAGCTTGGGCAGCATTAGTCTCTTTTGGTCTTTTATTGGACTCCTCTCATGCAAAGAATATTGGCAAAATCTGTTAAAATCCCTGCAGAAGTCAAAACAGGGGTTTTTTTTGTTCTGTTTGGCCTCCTTCTGTGGCAAGCACAGCAAAAGCCAAGCTTCTTCTTCAGGCCCATATTTGAAAAGGGCTATTTGCCTGATTAGACTGTGCAAGGAATCTGTGCTGGATATGGTGCAGGAATGCATGGGTGGTTGGATGATTACTGCAGTGGTTTCCACTATGGTCTTCTTCATTGTTGCCTCTTGGTTTGCCAAAAAAAAAAAAAAAGGTTTTTTATTCAAGCCTCTCTTCCCTTTAAACCCTTCACTGGTTTCCTAATGAACTACATATCATATTCACACTCTTTCTACTGCCTGAAAGACTTCTTATAGCTCTCTAGACTGCAACTCTAAGTGCTTCTTGTGCTTGTTCAATGTTATGTCACATTCTTCACCTTGGCCTGGGTGACCTCTTCTACCCATCCCTAAGCTGTCCCTAGTGGAAGGGCTTTTGAAGTCTTACTCACAGAGGTGTTGTGCCTCTCTTTCCACGTCTCAGTAAAGTTTGCTTCTACTGTGATGAAGCCCAAGTTTATTCAACAATACCTTAAAATGAATGGAAGCATCAACAAAACATTGCTTGCATCATACCCAGGCAATTACCTTTTGAGGTGAAGGCTGTGATTTTACATATTCCCTTAGTCCATGATGACCATGATGGTTGTTCTCATTGTGGCAACACATCTAAATTTAGTGTGCAGATTCTTTGCCCGTTAGATTGCTTATTTGCTGTGCCAAGTACAGAGCATAGTTTAGGCCCTGCATAGTTCGGATGTGGGTTGGGATTGCTTACAGCTGGGGTGGCATGCTGTTGCTAGCTTGTTGGCCAGGCTTTCTTAAAGGATGCACTCTGTGCTATGCCCTGCTTCCCTTTTATTCCTGGGTGCAAATTAGGGTATTGTCTTTCACTGTTAAACTTACACCAGGTCTGGAAACGGCTCCTTAAGGGCTGCACCTTTGTTTGTGTGAAACCATGGAAATGGCAGTCTGAGATGTTTCATAGGAATCCCTCATTTTCTATGCAAAAACTCTTATGGAAAGTAATGTCCACAGAAAGAAATGAACTCCAGAGCTCCTTTTCCTTTTGCCTTGAAATGGCTAACCAGCAGAATAACATGTAGCCAGTTCTGTTTTCTCCAGTGTTTGAGTGGAAAGGTCTGGTGTCTGAAAAGCTGAAAGTAAGCTCTGTTTTGTTTTGAGAGCAGGGTGAGTAAGCATTGCTGGTGATGAGCAAGCAGAATTTTCTGGATCAACTAATCAGGTGTACATTTGTCTAGATCATCTTAAAAAAGAAAGAAACAGAAAAGCAGTGTAGTATATAAAACATTTTTTAAGAAGATAATGGTAGAATTAATGATAAATTCTGACTGATTTACTTAGTATAGCCGCAAACTTTTCATTGCATTATTTAATTTGGTGTCAAATAACACTAGGTTTATGTTGCATATAGGACACTATTTAGTGACATTTCTGGCTTAGTCAGTATTTAAAAAAAAAACAACCAACATTTGAGGCCCAATAAAATGAAGGCAACTTTTAATCCAATTAATTTAAAAGTAAATCCAGGTAATATTTGCTGAAAAATTTCAAAGTAAAACATCTGAACTTTAGTAAGCACATTCCTTTCTTTTTTGCCTTGCTGAAAAAATTTCAAGAACTTGCTAGGGATTTCCACGCAATTTTTCTTGATCCAACACCCTTTTTTTTGCAGAATAAGATACAGAAATGTTTCCAATTCTTTCCATATTTAGAAATGCGCAAGCAAAAAATTGTATCTGTCAGTAGGTCTGGGAATTCTTGTCTTTCCAGAAGCGTTGCCTTCAGGGACCTGACTGGTCATTTGTGCCAAGAGCCACAGAAAACGTGAGCTGAGCCTCATGGACATGAACAATATTTTCTACAGCTTTGACTAGCTGGTGCCAAGCAGCTGTTTGCTGAGATCCTTATCCAAGGCTCTTCATCTCTAGTCTCCCTTGGACTTGCCTCTGATGATTCCACTGTCAGTTCTGCCTGTTCTCCTCTCTCCCCTTCCTTTGCTTTGTCTTCTCCTCTCACTTATCACACTCCTGCCCCTGCCCACAGTGAAACCACAGGTACTATAGTGTTTGCTGGTGCGGATCTCTGTTTTATCACCTTTTTCTATTTTTTGTCTGTCTTGTCTGTTTTGACTGTAAGCAATTCAGGGTAAGACTATCTTCTCCTCACCCACACAATGCCTAGGACAGTAGACCTCCACTCCCAGTTTAATCTTAAGAGCATGAAAAATAAGTATGTAAATAGAATGGAAAGAGAGTTTTACCCACCTAGACAGGGAATGGTAAAAAGCATGATCCTTGCCCCTAAAGTTCTCCTAATATAAAGCAAAATAATTATCTCTTCCTATACTGAGTTTCTTACATACCAATTTTAGTTTGAGTTTGTTTTGTCTTTTTATCTTCCACTGGCAGTCTTATGTGGCTCTGCACAGCAATCTTCCCAGCACAATAATTTCTCACTCATATTTTCTTTCCTTTCTCCTGCAAACCAAATTCAAATTCCTTAATCTCCATATCTAGAACCTTCTATAAATTCTCTCTTCTATCCTGCTCTGCAAACCTAATTAACAGCAGAGTCCTGCAAGAAGTCAGCACATGGAAAAGCTGGGGTAGGCTCCTGCACTGCAATTTCATTCTAAGTAGTGAGGAAACCAAGGTGATAGAGGTATTCAGTGTTCCTTTATCTCCTGTGAGGTAGTCTCCCACACAGCTGCTTGCCAGCCTTTCTCTGACTCACCCAGCAAAGCTGGGATTGGAACATAATGAAAGGATCACAGTTTCCAAATTTTAGGCCTAATGTCCCACACTTAGTTCCAAACCTGCGCTTAAAGGGATTGCTTACATCCTTCCTCCTCGATCCACAAAGTCTCTTATATAAAATGTTTTCTTAGGTCACTCAAAAATCATTTCATGATGACTCAGTGGTCCATAATCTTTAATGAGCTTTTGGCAGTTGTCAGTGACTGCTTGGAAATTTCATGAGTGCAAGTGTAAGTTGCACTGCTTAAGCGTGCGAGGGAAAATATTTCTTCGGTGCTCATCACTTATAGCTCAGCAAAGATCAAGCATGAAAATAGTACATTCTCAATTAGCTGCTGGTCTGGATGGTGCTGGGAAGCTGTAAATAAAGCCCGTCTGTGTTTTGCTGGACTGTGAATAGGCTGCTTTGAGGAATGCCTTGAGCTGGCTGTCTGTGACAGGCTGCTGTCAGCTGTTGGCAGCTACCTCGTGGTTTGGTTTTCTTCTTCTTTTAAATCAGCTTGTAATAAAATTTAAGTTAACCTTAAACTGAGGTCAGTCTGAGGCTAGGTGGGTGATATATATGTGCCTGATGCTAAAAGTATCTAAAGGGTTCTGATTACTTTAACTCCGGTCAGTCTAGTTACAGACCTTAATATAAGATAGAAAGTATTCTGGTCCCACAAATCTCTAGTCTTCCTAGCAATAGGATAAGAATAGGCCTCTTGGCTATTTTTTTAGATCCTGGATTTTTTTTTTTTTTAATATTAGTGATCAACACATGGTGTTCATTTCCCTCCTAAAGTGGAACAACCAGAGCTGAACGCAAACATAAATGAAGCATGTTTGCTGTAGACTAAAAGCTCCTGGACAAGGAAACTTTCTGCCCTTAAAGGAAAAAAAAAAAAAAAAGGAATGAGAGAAGGGAAAAAAAGAAGGTTGTCTGACTTTCCTATTTGTTTCTAAGGTCCACTTCTACAGAAGAGCAAAAAACCAAAAAACCACCTGCAGGTTTTTGGGTGATGTAAACTGCTTCAGTGAGGATTGTGATATAACTGATTTTCTCAAACTTTATCAAAACTTATTGTCCTAGAGTTTGTTGTAGCAGGGTTGTTCTGATGAAAAGTCTTACTGAACATTAAAAAAAAAATTTATATCAAAATTACTCATAAGCGTCAGTTGATTTAATTCGACTTCTACTTTGGAAAAGCATTAGAAGAATGTTTTTAAACTACTCTAGTACCCATTTGTGTCAAAATATTTTTCTGATTAAAAAAATTAGCTTGGTTTACAGCAAAAATACTTGGTCTTTCTAAAATGGTTAGAAGTAAAGTTTGTTTAAAAATTACATTAATGGAATATTTAGATTTACCAAATCAAAAGCTTTCTTGAACCTCACAAAAATAGTTACATATTCCCCTTTTCTCTGAGCAGAGTTATTCAAATTTAAAATATTCTTGTAGAAGTACTGAGTGTGAAATAATGGCCTTTTAGGTGACATAATTTCATTTTGCAGATCTGCCAAATCTATTCTTCTATCCCTATGAAGTGGTCAGGTGTTAATGAATATTACCCTATTAACTATGGAGTTCTCTGTTTTAATTGCCTGGGGATGGTATATATTTGCACAGGTGCCCTAGCTGGGGAACTGAATTAATATCCATTTTCCTTGGCTAAAAGGCTTGCTTTTCATGTCTTGTCTGTCTTTTTGCAAACATACACGTGGAATCTCTTATGGACTTGCATTTGCAATTGTCTGTTTCCACACTACAGGCTTTCTCTCCTGCTGATGCTGTTTCATTAGTATGTAGATACATTTTCATGCCTTCACCTAAGGGCCTGATCCTTTCCTCACTGAAATGATTAAATGCATTGCCATTAATATCAGTGGAAGCAGTTTCTGGCCTTACATCAGTAGTCCTCTTCTCCTGAGGAGGTTGTGGGCTTTCCCAAAACTAATGATTAGACACCAGATCACTCTTCATTAAACACCACATTAAGGTGTGCAGCTTTTCTGAGTTCCTTGTTCCTGGAGTTTTCAATTGAGTGTGCTCTCTCAGTTGACAGTACTCAGTCTGTCATAGCCCCCATATTTGGATACACAGTTCCAAAGCAGAAATGTTTCCTGCCAGATTACCTGGCTATCTAACAGTTCTGCCACTGCTTAATACTCTAGTTTATTTAACTTTCCTACAAGCCAAGAGAATTAAAAAAAAAATTCCCATTTTTCTCATTTGGAGTCTTTGGACTTTCCAGTTTGTATTTCTGTAACACTTTATGAAACAGCAACTCAAGAGAAGCCAGCCTTGTATTTAGCTTTGAAGGTGGAAAGGCTGATTTGCTCTATAGGACACATCCAGACTCTACAACTTACCCTCTCCCCAGTAAACTTACGAGGGATTCCTAAATGAGCTAGGTCTTTTATTAAAAAATTATGCCAACTTTCCCTGACACAGAGCCCAATTAAACCAAGTGTGAAGGTTCCTGGGGTTTCAGTGAGATTTGGCTCGAACTGTGAAAGGAGCCCTGTTCCAGAAAGCAAATATGGGCTATCTTTTCCACGATATTTGGTCTTGCTCCCAAACAAAATGAAGTTTACTTGGGTCTACTACCAGGCATGGACACATACTCTAACCAGTTCTGTGCGGGGTAATTTTTGTTATTTATTTTTAATTCCTAGCAGTCTTACAGATCATTTAAAGCAGTGAAGTGAAAATAATGTTATGGCAATAAAATGACCCACTACTCTGTTCAAACACGCCTTTTCCAAAGAAATGGCTTCTTTCTGCTGCAGCAGACAGAGACTCCATCCAAGAACACCATGCAAATGCAGGAAGCCCTACATGCAAGTGCATTTGGTGTACAAATTACTTACTTCTACCCACACCTGCTTAATTTTACCTCCAGTTTTTAATAGCTCCCTTCTGTGAAGGTGATGAAAAAGAGCATCTGAGAAGGAAAGAAGCTGGCAGTTTCTTATTTTACAGCATCAGTACCAGACATAAGGCCAGGCTTTGTCCATAACTCCTCTAGAAATCCACATTATAATGGCAACTGGGAGACTAGATACTACGTGTGGAAAACTAGGCATGTAAAAATGACTGTGATTTACCCTAACCAGGCTATATATAAATAGGTGGTGAAGTCTACTATGACAAAGGCAGGGTCATGATCTTGTGTACTTCACCACCTTGGCAAAGAGCATTTCTCCCACTCTGCTGGGGATGTCTGAATTTTGGGAAAGGGAGAGGGGGAGATAGGGGTAGAGGGACAGAAGCATGGGAGAAGCTTGGAATATAGCATCCAGCCTACATCAGTCTCCAGTCTCTCTGCTTGCATGGATGCCATTGAATAATTCCTGAATCAAGAGAAACTTTCCTGCCTTAGGAAGGGAAGGGAACAAAATGGCTGTATCATGTCTTTCCTATCCCTTGGTAAAAGTAAATATGGAAATAGGGGTAGGATACATCAGACTGGACAGATGTGCAGTGGTTGGAGAAGCTGATTTCTGGAGGCAGAAATTAGGATAGCCAACATTTTCTTATCTCTGATTTTTGAAAGATTATTGTGTGCATACTAACTCTTTCATAAGCTGGTATTTGTAATTGCCTTAAGATATTGCTGTAAGCAATTTTGGAAATTGCTTCCAAGGGGAGAGTTTTCTGAGATGTTACCAGATATAAAGTAAATGACGCAGAGCTGAATTCCTTGCCTGCTTCTTCACTGGGCCATTTCAGTGACACAAGAAGCCACAGGCATGCACAGCTCATAGGTCCTGCACCCAGCTGCCACTCCCTCTGCACTTGCCTGTTTCTCCCTCCTTCAATCCTATCCTCCAGCAGCTCAATCCCCCCTGCCTTATTTTACTTCAGAAACTCCTACCTCCCAGTTGTCAACAAAGTGGTTTTTACCTCTCACCTGAACCCCATAATCATAAATCAATAATAGCAAGATGACCCCTACGTGAACAGAAGTCTGGTGAAGGTGCTTATTATTTAGATGACATAGAGAGTGTTTCCTGTTTATCTTGTTCTAGTTTTATGAAGGATCCTGCTACAAATAAGTGCCTTGGCTGAAGCATCACCTTTTATAGGATCAGCCTGATTTTACCAGGGCGGGTCCATGTCCTGAAACCTGCAATTATACTTTAATACTCTGGAAACTCTTTTCTTGCTAATACGACTTTTATTTGCATTGTTATGGTGCAGGCATGTGATGCCATTGCTACAAGCTGCTCTGTTGTGATGTCACAGCATAGCAAAATGACACACTGGCACTTGCAAAGCAATAAAAATTACAATCAAAAATATGAGATTCAGGAGGATTTAAATTTTTTAGCCAAGATTGGTGAGTCAAAAACAAATCAGCAGTTTAAGACATGTCACAGAAGTATCTAAACAGAATTTCAACAAAATGTTGTTTATTAGTCATTCTTCTGTTACTAAGCTGCATCATAATTATGGTTTGTACATAGGAAGCTTGCTAATTGCTTTTATATTGAAATCTCTAATTAAATATTTGATTTAACTAAACCATAGATTAAAAATGACGTGAGAGGACATGATGTGAATAGCTGACTTTTCTGGTAATGGGGAAGATGCCTTGAGAGAGAGGTGTGTAATAGCAAATGAGCACACTCTGCAGTGAGTGTGCCAGGAACTCATCTATTTCAGTATAATTCTCCTCTAAAATTCTTCACAGAAATAGTCTCCTATCATTGATGCAATTTTTATTTAGCTGTTTCTTACTCTTGAATTGCTTGTTTTTCAGCAGTCAAGCTGCACCCCATAGAGTCTCCTGTTCAGCCTGTGTGCAGGGAATCCCTCTGGCACGCCAGCTACAGCATGTGCCTCGGGGGTTCCCACTTTCTTTGCAATAATTTGTCTGCTATCAGTGCAAATACCTTTATTTTTAAGCACTAGTTACATCAGGTCTGGGCTATTTCTAGAGCCTCACAAGCAAGGATGAGCCATTTCCTCTCTGGTAATCTAAATGGGTTACTAAATCTAAGATTAGCAGTCTTCCTGCCTTAAATGATCTTAGTGTCTCTGTCTATAAAATCTTCTATGTTAAAATAAGAATCTGCCTGGGAATACAAATCCAAATAATTGAATTTCAGTTATTCTGTTAATCATCTTAAAGAAAACATTGTATAAAGTGCTAGGACTTCTTCATTTGTTCAATGAAACAATTCCTTCTAGTTGCACACAATTATTTCAATTTAAAAGTGAATGTATTGTAAGGTGAATTCTCTTGCATATGGGCTGGCACATTAAAAGGAATTCCCTTTAAAGCATCTCATGTGCGTCAGATGTTGGAGCCAGAGCTTCACAGCTCAGTGGCCAAGCTGCTCGAAACAAATGAATTGGATCGCTTCATTGAATCAGAGACAGGCATCAAGACAAAGTGTTTTCAGGTTGCTATTTTCAGGATTGGCATGGACTCTGTCAGGGATCAAAATGCTGTATTAGCCATTCAGCTATTGAATTAATGTTCATGAAGATCACCTTGCAATGACAGTGTTTGGAAGATTTAAGCCAAAGTGCACAGGTGTATGTAAACAGAGTGCTGTATTGGAAACAGCTTTGAAATTTATATAAGGTACATTTCCAGGCAATTCATGGTTTTTGAAAGAAGAATTGTGACACAATTACGTAGGTGTTTGCCATTGACAAGTAGTAGTTCATGCACATCCCTGAAGTATTGCAGCAGACCCTTCTCCCAACGGCAGAATACAATGGGAAGTGGAACCTCAGTGCTCAACATCACAGCATTGTCATCAGAGCTGGTTTTGCCATTGTGTCAAGTGGGAGAAGAATTTTGAGACAGAAGGCATGGACACAACAGAAATAGATACCTCAGTGATTATTTCTGCTTTTTATTTTGCCCTGTGTTGGACAGTCTTTTCAAATGTCAACTTCCCTGATCAATAAGGGCATGTCATGACAATTAAAAGTAGACAATGTCTTCTAAGATACTAGATTTTAATCTTTTGCAGGAAAAGTTAGAAGAAGACAATATAATTTGTGGGAGAGTGAATCTGCATCATTTCCTGGCCAAATTCTATTTATGGTAATTAAGTTTCCTTCTGTCTTTGTATTCCTCCACATTTTCAGAGACACTGTAGTTTACGTTCAAACACAAAGCACTCTGGCATGCTGTTAAAGGTCTGTTTCTCCACTGCACAGGTGACTATGCTGAGGTTGTGGGAATTCTTAGTTGTTAAGTCATAGCACTCTGCATTCTAGGGATAGTCTTTAGATCTAAAGTTGCTGTATAGATTGCAACAGATATGTATTATCCCGTATTGACTTTATTATTTTATGTTTATTTACTCCTATTAGGAATGAATACTTAAATATTTTGTAATGTCAAATATCTCTTAATTCTGGCTCTGAACACAAACTAAACTCAGTGATGTCCAGCAAGATCTCAGCTGTGAGCTTTTGTCTAAATATAAGTATTTTAGATCTTTCAAGCAGTGTTGACATGACTAAAGGGTAGAACCGCTGAGGTACCTCCAAGTCACAAGCCCTATAGATTCATATTGAATTGGCAAAATAACAGTATTTATTGAGGCCATCAAATTAGGAGTGGTAGCATGACTTTGTATAAACATATCCTAGCACTTCAATCAAAAGTGTGACAAACAGGAACATGCTAATTGATAATAAAACCAATTGCATTTAAAAGGAAAAACCTCAACCTCTCTTTACCTATAAAGCATGAGGAGATTTTCTTCATGATCCGATGGCAGACTGCCCTTGAATTCCTACATCATACACCAAAAATGGCAACCAGTAAACCTCCAAAGGGATGAGCCTCTCTTCTGAAATGTGCTGAATATAAACCAGCTATGTTTGAGTCACTCAGTGAAGTACTTATGGAGTCTGAACATATTGCTACATTATGCTTTAGGTCTGGTGTCACATGCACTAATAGCAGGGTAGAGAGATAGAGCTAATCTCACCTTCGTGCAGTCAAGGCATATTCACTGCTTACAGAAGTAGTACCATGGTGTTGTAACCGCTTTTCTGAGATTTCTGCCCCACAGCATCCCCATCAATGGACAGGATGGTGGGGCTGAGGGCTGTCCCTGAATCAGCACATCCTTTGGAAGTCCTGAAAGAACCCTCCTCTGTGGATTGCTGCCAGGGAAGATGGTGCCTTCCACCCTGCTGGGCTCCTCCATGCAGGCTCTCCTTCTCTGGAGCTTCTTGACAGATTGGCAGTAGTCAGCATGAACCCTATGTACATTTGTTTTCAGATGTTTACAAGCTGCAGGTTGCTTTGGTAACGTGATTAAATCCCAGTCTGGGTCTGTTTGATTTCATCTGTGTGGTTGTCTTTATTAGATGACCGGAATCTCTTTTCCCTTCACACTCATCTGTTATTTATGTGGAACTGTGGTCAGGCAGCTCAGGCAGACTAAGGCTCTCACAGCAATGTTATTGACAGGACCTATGCCACAGATTAATCTGTTTTATTTTCCTCAGCAATGCAGCCAAACTGGCATGTTTCCATTCTCCCACAGCGAGTGGATGTCAGCCACACACCCCTTGCTTGGGATGGGGGGACAGTGCTGCGTTTCCATAGATAACTCAGTGATGACTATGCCCTTCAGGGCCCAACCCAGTTCCTCTGTAAACCTCATGGTCATATTTTCCATGTATGGTAGAAACCTGATTTTACTTCAGCCACCTCAGCTGATCAATATGCCAACATTAGTCATTACAGATGCAAGATCATGTGGTATTGAGAAGTATTGTCTCATCAGACATGCCTGGAACAAATTAAAGAGTCACTGTTCCCTGCTCTGCTTAGCTGCAGTCACCATCTTATTTAGACTATAAGACCAGGAACAAGGGCAGTGAGGTGCAGACAAGAAGGACTCATCCCTTTCATTTCAAAAAAGGATCATGTCATTGTCATTTAGACTTGATCCTCATTGTGAACAGAAATATTAAAGGATTAGTGAGTCATTTATACCCAGTTATGCTCCCAAACATTGGGGTGGATTTCATTGCTGGTCAGGGTCACTGCTCCCATGTGTGTGCAGAGAAGAGGATTGCCCAGGGTGACCACCACACCAAGAGAGAGGCTGGCTGATCCTTTATTTTCAATGACTTAACAGGCTAAGGGAATCCTGTTTCTGAAGAGCTTCCTAAAATAACACTGCTTACTTGTTGTGACAGCAAATCCTAGATTAATGTACTGCTCTCCTTTCTACTTTTCCTTCTATTTCTTTCTCTTACAAAAATAAAGATATTCTCCTACACCTTAGGTAGGATATTGAACATAATTGTCTAGAAATGTATCTTTCATCGGGGAATATGGGACATGCAAGAGAAAGCCAAAATCCTAAATTTCATGGAAGCTGATAGGAGCAGTGCCTGAAAATAATGTAAGATTTTTTTAAAAATTGTTCTGAAGCTAGACGTGGTGTAATTTTTTTAAGTATCAGAAGCTGAGATGGAGTAGCAAACTCAATTGTTTTATGCAGCATTCTTGAATGCAGTCTAGTGTCAGACATCTGAGGAAATTTATGTACTATTTTGATTGCTGAGCATTGAGACATGGCAGACTGCCCTTCCAATCCACCAGTTTCAGAAGCAGGAGCAGTACAGGCCATGTCACACGACTTGTGAGCCTGTAAGGCACTTTCTTCAGCTATAGTAGGATTTGGATGGCTATAAGTCCCTGTTTACAAATGATCAAGTAAAAGTGCTGCTTTTGGCAAGAATCTGAATGATCTCCTTGCACCCCTAAATGACTAGCTGTGCACCCAAGCCCTACTCAACAGCGTACATACACAAAGTTATTCTATCATAACTATGCTCCAGGAAACTGAGCAGCCCATGAGGGGGAAGACAACCGTGCCTTGCATTCACACTTTCCAGTTCATCTGTAAATAACCTGTGACTCCTTAATTTCCTCCCTTATTAAGCTGCTCAGGAGTGTAGTAGAGAGGCCTCACCCCATGATCCTTCTGTGCCTGACAGGTACCTTTAGGTGTTTCTTGGGGTCTGTAAGCCCAGTACGTGCCCTGGCATGGCCAGGTCACTGAAACAAAGCAGCCGCTGGGGAAAATGTGTCACTATGGGCATTCCAGGAGGAATCTCAGCATCCAGGAGGAGTCCATCCAGGAGAAGAAAGTAAGGCTGATAATGGAGTTAATGAAGCACAAAGCACTTGTGGCTGGTATACAGACAAAGTATTTTCTTAGCTTTCAGTGATGTTTATTAGAAGAGGAATTCAGGTTTTGAATACAGATCTTAAATTTATCTGTTATTACCTAAAAGTCTTCTTTCAGCTGTATTTCAATAGAGATTCATTTAGGGTCTTGAAGACCAGAATCCTGTGGAAACAAAAAATGTCTTTGCTTCACTTGTGGCTGGATGGAAATCTCTCCTCTTTATTTCTGCCTCTGAGTTTCATGCTTCCCTACTTCCAGGTTGTATTCATTGCAGTATCATTAGTAAATGCTGCTTCTGGATGGACTATGCAGCAGGAGGAAACAAAAAGCAATGAGATTCCCATCACGGTTTGAAGATGTGAAAACTTTAAGAAAATTCTCCTTGCTGGGACAGGGAGATATCCAAGCACCCTAAAGCACTTGTTGGTCTTACTGTCCATGATGAATTTTGGGCTTCATACTTCTGCCAGTGGACAGCAAGGTGGTGTGACCATATTGTGCAGGAGCTTGCATATAGCTGTCATTGGCACAGAAACTGATGCCTAGTTACCCAACAAGATTTTGGTGTCACAAGCCCCAAAGGGTTTAGCAGGGGTTCAAAGTCTTTGTTTAGGTACCCAGATTCCCTTTGCTCTATATGGAGAAGGTCAAGTAACTCCGGAAAAAAGCTGCAGAAGGGAAGGGATGCACGGTGAGAATTTGGCACTATGGAAGTCAGGGTGTGCCTCAGTGTTTCCAGCTTCTTTTCTTGGCTGCCCTTCCACCTTGCTCCCTCATTGCTGGACCAGAGAGTGGTGCAGGCTGCATCCTGCCAGGAGGAGAGCCTTCACCCCCTGCCTCTTTGAGGGGCAGCTGGGGACTGAAGGTCACTGCCTCCAGAGTGCTCTGGCTGCTCATCATCCTGCTTTCAACAGGCAGGGCAGGACCTTCCTCTGAACTGCTTTTTAAAGGAGCTAACTGAAGATTATGAGTTATGCTCCAATTATGTATCCTTTGATTCAGAGAGGATTAATCTCCACCTGCATGGAGGTCAGCAGAGGGTCAGATCTGTGCTGTATTCAATGTTCTCTAAGCAATCAGGTCAGGATGGCTCCATCAGGTGACAGAGGGAAGAAAGGGACTACAGGGATATCTTCAATTCCCAGTAGTGTCCCTCTGAACACAAGGTAGGAAGGAGTGTACAGGTCCACCTGGTCAGAGGTCACGTGAATCCCAGGCACAACAAATCAAAGCATGGTTGAAGAGTGCCTCTGGTGTTAAATTGCAGCAGGAGAAGTCTCCTCTCCTCCTGTGTGACCCCAGATATCAAACGTGTTGGATGCTGGAGGAACAGAAGTGAGGCCAGGGTGGCAAATACACTCAGAAAGGAAAGAGAATAAACTACATTAATGTGAGTGGACTTCCAACCAGGCACTAAGTCCAAATTTCTTCATTGGAAGCATCAAGGCTTTTAGAGATTTTTCCTTTCAGAAAACCTGCAGAACTTAAATGTTGTAACACATAAAATGCCTCTGGATATCTTTGAGGTCTAATCACAGCCATGCAGAAGTTACATCTCTGACCGTGGAATTAGGAGAAATTTAGGAACCTCCATCACTCCATAGCCATTTTATACTAATCTGAAATTTTAACATCCTATGGGAGTAATAAAAGGTGATGCAAGAATCAGACTTGAATTCCCTGATTTTATTGTTCGTACCATCATTGAAACATCAGAGGAAGCCAGATAAAGATCTCATATGAACTCTCTGGGGATAAAGAGCAATACTTAAAATTGTGTCATGTAAAGTCACACTCACATTCACATTTGCTTGAACTTGACAGGTCTTTTATTATTATTTATGTATTTTCCATTTTTTTCTTTTATATTTACTTTTGTGTTATCTCGTGGCATTTTTTATATTGCTATTATGGCAAGTTTTGTATTCAGCATATTATTCTGAGGCAGGAGGATATGAATGAACTCTGATTCAGCAAGTCAGCAGTACTGCAAGAAAGACTTCAGGGTCAAAGCAATTGGCTGCCATAGACATAAAAGCATTACACTAAAATAGCATTGCAACATTCACAGAAGGCACAAAAAAATCAATTTCTCTTTAGAGACTACAGAAATAATTATGACCTATTTTTACAGTACAAATAGAATGCATTTTTTGATGATGTCAGGTCTTTTAGGTACTCAGTGATGTCATTCCCAGAGATGATGTAGACAGAATAAGAACAATTACAGTTCTCAACAGTAGTGGCTGGATTTGCAGTTTCATTTCAAATAGATACAAGCCTAAAAGTCTGGATTTTTAATGAAATGTCATTTAGCCACAAGGACCACACTGACCTGAAGAACTAAAATAAAAAATCTCCCAAGGGAAGTCAGTGTCTTGTTCATTTTGTATTTTTTTGTTCTGTTCTTCCTTATAATGAAACAAAGAAAATCCAAAAGCAATGTGTCATTTTGGTTCAGAAAACATTGAGGCAGAGGAAAAGAAACTGCCCAGTTTAAGATTTCTTTTTCCCTAAGTGGCATATTTTGACTTATTTTCCAACAAATTTGGCTCAGCCTTGAGATGAAGGCTCTGGTTGGTTCCTCACACATCTGACCTCATGTGTTCACCTCTGTTGAAGAGGAGATTGCTGCTCAGCCCCTCGCAGCCCACCCCCACAGTGCAGGGCAGAAGTGCCCTCTGGATCACAGCCTGCAGGAGATGCTGGGTTTGCCCTTTCTCAGTGGTTCTGAGGATAGGGATGAAGGGGACTGTCAAAAGAGACAACTCTTTTTTCCAAGAGCCTTTTTTTCTGGAGGTCAAGTAGGCTAGGAGGGGCCCCAGGGTTTTAAATAAGCTGCTCAGGGGCTGGGCAAGATGTATCTCCTGCTGTGTTTACTTGTTTGCAGGTGAAATAAAACCACAGCCAGTCAGTGGGGAATATAATGCTCTAATGCACATTATTATTTCCCTTCTTAGTTTACATCACCAACATCATTCAATCATCTTTGTATTATACACAGCCAGGTGCATGCACTTTCTTTAAATCTCTAATCATAAGACTACCTCCACAAAGTTTAGGATACAAAAGGCATTTGACCATGCAGAGAATAGAGAAGAGCATTTACGTTCCAAGGTGGTATTTTAAAAGTGATTATTGTAAACAAATTAAGTCCAGCTAAAGGTGTAATAAAAACTGCAAATGAAATGGAAACCATTAAAAGAAAACCTTAAAGCTTTTCCATTGTAAAATTGCCAAAGCACATTTAAGTAACTAAAAAAAGACCTTGTTTAGAACAAAAAAAGTAATTTTTTTTCTACTTTTCCATTTTGAGGAAATTCTCAATGACTTAGTAAGATGTGAAATTTCTGATTTATAGAACTTCTTTAAAATAATGCTCAAAAGATGATGATTACAATTTAGTCTGCTAACAAATGGCTGTTTGACTATTAATGATGCAGTGCAATAATATATGCATTGATTTGTATTTTTGGTCTATGTGAGCACTTGGTCTTGATTTACATATCTGCATATGCAAGCAAAACCCCCACTAGTATGAAATAGACTACTAAAGCCTTGCTCAAAAGCACATGCAGATGCTCTTCGCTTTCTCATTAAGAGATTTTTTTCACATCCTAGGTCACCATTTTAATACCTTTTCTGAAGTGATCAGTTACCATGACAGACTTTTTTCAAAGAGGGGCAGTGGCCTCTGCCTCAGCCTATCCCCATCCAGAAGTGCCCATTGCTTGGGCTGACCTGCATGGCTCCTGTGGTCAAAGCTGAGCTCTCTGAATGGGATGGAAAGTCACTTCTGACAGGGGGACAAGGACAGGAAAATGGGAGTTGCTCTGGGAGGGATTTTCCAGGCTGTTTTCAGGCAGCAAGAACATGCAACTAGGAGTGATATGTGAAAAAACCCTCAGGTTTTGGCCAGACCCAACCCTTCAGAGAAGGAAGCAACTGCCAGGCTGAGCACTATTGTCTGATTATAACAGAGGCACACATGGAAAGAAAAGATTCCCCATAGCAGCCCATTTGAAGAACAGTTTGATCTCCACTTGGGAGTTGTCCAGCTGGTTGCCAGGAGCCTGGAGCTCACAAGCTCTTAGTGGCAAACACAGCTGAGGGACTGTGTCCTGCTGTGTTTCCTCAGCTGTAATTTCTGAGTGGCTGGAAGGTGCAGTTCTATGTAGATGTAATTTGTCCTCAGGGTGACAAAGATCAATAGACACACCGAGGTCCCTAGCAGGAGATCAAGGATAAAACCTGCCAAACACCTAGCACAAGTAGCTTGGCAAATCTCTGAAGTTCATTATATTTAGTAACTCACTATATTGGATTTGCTGTGCATGTTGAAAACAAGGATTTTGAACTATTGAAAGTGTCTTTCCTAAGGATCCTCTAGTGCTTTCAAGGGCAGGGTGGTTATGGATCAGATTAATATATTTCAGGGTTGCCCACCATAAGGAAAGAGATAGAAAAAGCCTAAAACAAAATGTCTTGACTTTCTTCCATATTGTTGTATGATGATTCAGAAGTATGAATTTGCTTCTCCATATATAAAATGTTCAGAATGAAAATGCTTAGAAAACTAGACATGTTATAGTTTTCCAAAAGTGCTTATAGTTGTCTTTTTTTTTTTAAGAAATAGTTTTTTGTACTATGAAAATCTGTCCATTAACAGATTTTTAGTTCTGCTACTTAAAAATAGACAAATGGTTTTTTAAAAATTTCTAAATATCTTAATGTTGTGAGAATATATGCTATTGTTCTCAAATCAGAGAAGGGATGAATACAGCCGTGTCTGAGTCTTGGGAGTGTTTGAGAAGGGTAGGGGAGATTTACCTTTCATGTGAGCTCATGGTTGTTTATTTTCTATTAATACAAGTCACTACCTAGCTGTTGATGAAAAGCAAGAGCTCTAATATCCCATTGCATGGATTACTTTTAAGAAGTGCTGCTAGAAAAACAGCCACACTGGACTAAGCGTGCAAGTTCTTACTTCCTTCGTTGCTTTTAACCCTTTCAGTCAGAGTTCTTTTTCTTAACATGAAACAATTGAATGTTTCTAAGGACAGAGATAGCAGGAGGGAGACCATTTTGGGTATCTGGTGGATGGAGCAGGGAGTGCAGGAATCCAGACACTGCATTAAGAGATATCTCATTGCTTTGTACCAAATATTTAGAGGTAGAGAGGCTGGATCACAAACCTCCCTTTTCAAGGTTCTGATTCATCAGACACCAAAGTGATTCCAGTAAGAAGTTTAATGTGGAGCAAAGAAATGTTGTGTGGTAGACTTGTGCAGGCCCTTGGCATGAAATTTAGTTTATTCTGTCACTGTGTCTTTAATCAAAATTCTTTATTCCCTGACTCCATAGGAGTTCATACTGCTTGCAGGATGAAGAATGCTCGTGCTCAGAGAAGTGGCCAGCAAGCTGTACTTTCAGCATTCCTGCTAGATGCCATGAGCATGGGGCATGAGATGACATGTGCACAAAGGCTTACATTGTCTTTGAGAATATCAGATGAACATTATCCACAATCAGTAGGTTCTTTATGGATAATTTGCCACCTACACACACTATTAAAGCTCTTGATGCACTTGAGTGCTATCTCTAAGTTACAGCAGTAATATGAAACCTCACCAAGTTATTATTACACTATTCTTATTGCAAATATGGTATTTTACTGCTGTAATCACTTCCACCTAGGACACTCCAGAAGAAGGTTTCATTTCCATTATTGGTGATTTATAGAATCAACTTTGTCCACATCTTGAGCTTTTCTGTGACCTGCTGAAACACAATTAATGGAAGCTATAACAAGGAAAGTTGACTTCCCTCTCCCTACTAAAGAGGAAATAGGGTACCCTCTGCAAATAGGGTATATTTGGAAGTTTCATACAAAATAAAATGCCAACAAGTCCCTGCTCTGTTAGGGACGGAAACAGGAAGGGGGAAAAAACTATTACAGCAGGAGGAAAATGTAGAAGAACAGGAACATATTACAATAAGAACAGTTGTGGGGAACCTGACCACAATGGAGTAGAGAGGTGGAGAGAGAAGAATTATCATAAAATTAAAAGGCTTATGCTGCTCAGTAAACCCCTTCTGGCAAGGATTGTTTTTAGACAGAGAATAATTTTGGCTTTGTTTTTAAAATCTCAATGTCCTATATGTTAATGGGGAAAAGTCTGAGATTTTTTTCTTGCCTTGAAAGCTATATGAGCCAAACTCTGGCAAAAAAGACACTGCCCTCTACACAGGAGAGGGCTCGCTGCACCATTACTCTGAAGACAGGGGTCAAAATCTAATTATCTTGAGGGATTCTTTGGCCAAAGTCTCTCCTGATGATATTAGGAAATATCTGGAAATAACACCATGTTCTTTAAGGACAGGGAATATAGAGTGGAATTCAATAAGAATTCCTCTGAGTGTGGTATTTTCCTTCATTTCCTCTTCTACTCTGCTGTAGTGCAGTATATCTTCTCCTGGCTACAAACTGCAGCAAAACCTGCCTGGGGAGAATAAGGTTTATGTACAATGCCTGATTGCAATAAAGCTGGCTGAGCTAGAGAATGAAGTCCCACATTAATCTGTTCACTCACCTTTAAGACTTATCTCTGTTGCTTCAAGCCTGTTGCACCAAAGGGATTTGTACTTCTCTAATTCTGCTGCATGGGAAGGCTGCAAAACTCGTGTATGGCATATGATGAGATGTTAAACATTATTACTTTTTAGGTGAAGTCTAGCGTTATAATTATTCACAGTTAGACATATGCTCTGGACTGTTGTTAAATCTTTTCTGGAGCAGATTTCCTCAATGACAGTAAGCTTACCAGTTATGGAAAAAGAATGCTTTCCTTTATAACCTTCATAAGTCCTTGCTTTACTCTTGTTTAGCAGAAATAACTTTTAAGAAGAGTTTTCTGTCTCTTTTTTCGTAACAGGTCCCAGGAGCTCAAAATTTACAGACTTCCTTTCATCTTTGGAAATATATCTGCATGTTCACATCTTCAGATTGAAGTACAAATATTTTGGCTGCTCTGTTAAAGCCCTAACTTAGCTTTCCTGCTGGGATTTTGCAGCCAGAAAAGAAATATCTCTGTTTTCTTTTTACTTTTGAAATATTTTGTGTACTTGAGTTGTACTATCTTTTGTTTAGAATTAAGTTTTCTGTTGTTTTGTCTTGAAGTAGTTCAAGGACTCAATAGGGAGGGTCAGTATTAGACTTTAAAGAATACATGAAGCAAATGTTTGCAGAAATAAGATTCTAAGGTGAGACAGTTAGGAGATTTGCAGAGAATGTATGATTGCATTTTGTGAGGGTGCTGAATTGCAATTAATAATGCAGAGTGCTTATGATTAAGTAGGTGATAAATCTATGTTCTCGAAGGAGTCATCAGTTTGCAGCTGAGGTTATGGTACTATTTGTAGGCATAAGTTTCCATAGCCTCATTTATATGTGTGCTAATTACTTGTTCCCACACGGAGGACTTTATTTAGGGCCCTGGTACAAATGGGATGTGTGACCTGTTTGCATGTACCACCTTTGTTTTGGCTTGGTTTTAGTTTTGGCTTGTTTCTTACACTATATTTAGCTTCCAAATTTAATGTAAGGTAAGCACAAGCATGTACTGTTGTCGCACAAGCATGTACTGTTGTCACACAAGCACTTAAATACCATACTAATATATGTACGTATCACGTATAAGTATATTGCTCCTTAAAAATTACCAATTTTCCCACCACTTGGAAAAAGTAGAAGTCCTACCTGTGTGAAAGAAATGCACATACCATTACCATAGTAACAAGTGAAATGAATATAGTGAAGGTATAAAACTTAGTGATAGACTCTTTATATGAAAAATCTTTTACCCTGAGAGAGGTAAGTCCTTCTCAAGGTCACAAGTTGTATCTCCTTCACCTCCTGGTTATTACATGATTATAAGAATCCAAACACTGAATAAGGAAGAAGGAGGGAGAAAATTTGGGAAATAAAAAAAATTATGAGGGAATAAATTAGTTACTGACTAAACTTCTTCAGTATTTTGATAAGATGTTTCCTGTGTGCCAAGAGACATTGCTGAGTAGGTGTCAAAAGTCCAAGCAGATTTAATCTAAAGATAACCTCAAAGAACATTCCCTGCCAGCACTTTGTTTATTTTAGCAGTTCAATATGTTTCACAACATGAGATGAATTTTCATTATGTGTTGCTGGTAGTGTATCACTCTGCAAGAACCTGCAATGACCTCACTTAAATTTTTCACCCACCCAGGAGAAATTTCTCTGTTAGCCAGGCTGCTGCATGGGGGCTGGGGGTGGAAAGTTCCTGCTGCTCTTAGGCTGAGGACAGTATGTTATAGTATACAAAAGCAGTCAGACTAAGAAAATGCAATGTTTTAATCTAATTTTCACCTAAGGGCTGTCTGTTAAAGCACAAACACCATCTAAAATCTGCAGCAATATTTTCTAGATCTTCATTACAACACTGTTTTTTCCCCAAACAGGACAAAATATATGACACAGGCACAGTAAAATTATTCAAACATTGCTTATATACTGCCTTTATGACTGTCAGTCTTTGTTTTAACCGAGAGAAGCACACCAAATCTACGGAAGAGACTCCACTACTCCCTGGTCTTTAGACCACAGGACAGAAAACTACAATCATGGCATCATACAGCGGGCTGGATTGGATGAGACTTGAGGGATCATCTAGTTCTAATCTCCCTGCTGTGGACTGGGATCCCTTTCAATAGAGCAGATTACTCAGAGTCCTATCCAACCTGGCCTTGAGCACTTCCAGAGATGGGACATCCACACCTCTCTGGGCAACATGTTCCAGAGCCTCACCACCCTCACAGTAAAGAATTTCTTCAAAATATCTAATCTAAACCTTTTAAAAACCATCACCTCTTGTCCAATCACTACATGCCCTTGTATAAGGAGAGTCGAGGATAAGTGCTACTTGAAAAACTGCTAGATGATTTTTTGTTCACATACAAGCACAGCATGATTCAATCTTTTTTAATAGTGTGAAGTTTGAAATGCCAGAAAGCAGGGAAAGGAATTTCAAACTTATCAGTAGGATTTCAAATAGGCTGTAAAATCAAAATAAGGAATAATACACCAAAGAACTTCTCTGTGTATGGGTTACAGGCAATCATTAGCTACTTGGCTAAGTAGCTCACATAACTACTAAGGAAAAAAATCTTTAATGCATAGAATTAGATCTGAAATGGTTCTTGTTCCCCATTTGTATTTTGTCATTTGGTTGCCCAAACATCTCTTTTGCTAAGTTTATATAGTGTCCAACAGAGCAGAGTCGTCAGCCAAAGGCAGGGTCTCTGGGCCATACTGCAGTAATATGGAAAATGATGCCTTAACGTTGTTCTTTGGAGGCCTGGAATTAAGTCTTCTGTTTAGCTGCTATTGTTTTGTCATCACAGTTTGAGACACAGTTTGACAACACCGTTTAAGGTTATGAATATTGCTCTTATGGTTAATATGGCTCTAGAGACCCAGGTTCAGCTCTTGGCTCAAGCAGAGGTTTCAGCTGTTCAATAAATCTGTGTGGCTCAGCCTCCAATCTGTAAAAGTCAGATATTAACATATTTTTTTCCCTATACTGTGTGACAGACCCTGCTATCTGAATGTGCCATCAGAATGCTACAGTCCACTGATCAAGGGAAAGATCATAATTTAGTGTTATGCATTCTATTAAAAAGATAAGAAAAAGGCACAGAGAATGTTTTCCAAGGTCATCGTTACCTGTCTTGCTTTCCTTTTTTTTTGCTTCAGGGTGAATGCTCCCTTTTTCTGCATATTTTTTTCTGTGAGCAGTCAGAAACCAAACCATTTTTGAATAACAGCTCTCTAAGAGAATTGCAATGTATTGACAGAATATCAAAATGAATTGACTCAGATCCAGAGAGGAGCTTGTGCTATGCCACTGAGTGTGCATAAGTATTCCTCTTTGCCATGTTTTCTTATCCTCATCAAAAGAAATTTTTTCCTCATAACAATGCAAATGACTATAAAGCTATTAAATCTCAAAGACTGTAAATACATTCATGCAAAGGTGCTTGTAATATGTTTGCAGAATTTTTTTAACCTGTGTTAAGCAGTAGGTGCAAAGCAATGCCAGCAAAATATATTCCTGACATTTATTAAAATACATATTCCTTTTTCATTTTCTGAAAGTTCTTGTCCACTTTGATTCCACAACCCAGTTATACTTGGTGAGAAAAAAAAAATGTCTTTTGCCAGCTTTGAGTTTGCTGCCTCTCCACCTATTGAATGTTCTGTTGCTAATGCATGAGCAGAGATGCTCCCTATCTATCATCTCTAGATTTTTCATTTTTCTATAGACTTTTGTTATGCCCCTTCTTATTATTCTCTGTTCTCGGGCCAATTAAGCAAATCTTTTCAATTTCTTTGACATATGAAAGATTTTCTGAGTCTTTGCTCATCACACAGGTGTGAGCCCCTTCAGTTCTGTCATAACCTCTCAGAGATCACATGGCCTGTACCACATACTGGATTCTGGATAAGTCCTGAGCATTGCTTTACAGACAGACATCATAACGGAATCTATATTTTTCTCTATCATGTTCTTCATTTCAGCTGGCTTTAAAATTTTTTATAGCATGCAAGTCCTTCTGCAATGATGCGTAGGAATTTCTGAAGTTGGTGCAAGAGTGAGCTTCTTGCTGCTAGAGAGCATTTTGCTCTCTGGTAGATGGGTTTTTTAGAGGACTTTTATCGGCAGCATACATACCTACACTAGATACAATGAGATTTCCTCACAGAAAATAACTCCTTCATGATGTTTGAAGGGTTTACAGCATGTTCCTCTTGCTGTACCCCAAATTAATTATTTTACAACAACAGATTAGACTGATGAGATCTTGACATGACAAACAAAAGTAAAAAAAAATAATAAAAGAAAAATTCTGCACTACTTGAAAGTGTGTCATTGACCGAAAATTTTTCAGGTGAAGGTCTCTCCTAAGATACTCCTCTCTGCAGAAAAAAACTCCTCAGACAATATTCTGTCTGCAGAATATGTTTTTTCCTGGTTCCTTATCAGCTACATTTCAAAGTGAACTGTGTGCCACTGAAAGATGCTAATTCAACACTCAGGAGGACTGAAGGTCCTTCAGAAGGGCAGAGAAACAAGCATGCACCCACGAGATATTCCAGCTCCAGTGAACTGGCAACGTGGCTCAGTCCAAAGGGAACTTTCTCATCTAGAAAGAATTCATCTTCTGTCTAGATTATATATTTACATGGTCCTAATTACTGTGTTATCTAAATTATTTGTAATCTAGAACTGTATCATTGTAGAGTAAATGGGCCATTTTGCAGACACAAAGGCAGTTACAAACGACACACTGGAGCCTCATAGCAGCGGCCCCTCCTTCAGCCGTGGCTGCTGCCACGGCAGCTTACCAGGGAAGACACATGGGAATGCATGGTTTTGCTGTGGAAGACATGCAGCAGTTGTTGAGAATGTGCTTGGTAAGTATTTGCCCAAGGTCTTCTTTTTCCTGCCCAGCTGCTGAACTTTACCCCGGCTGCCATGCGAATTGCAGCACGCTGGTTATCCGTCTGGCTTGTCTGCTACACTTGCCAAGCAATGCACATGAGTTTGGCCTTTGCTGTTTTTTCAGTATGTGAATGTGCTTTCTTAAACAGGGGAGGAGCCATGATCTCATTTCATAAAATCCATCAGATTTTTTAAGCATTAAATTTAAGGATATGTTGGCTCACTCACCGATGGAGAGTTCTTATCCTTCAGCCCATTTAATTCTCAAGATATTCTCTACTTCCCCTGCAGCCTTCTAAATATTTGTTTCCTTTTCAATTCTGTTGGACAGTGAGGCCAGAATTACCTACCATGCTGAGTGTAGGAGGAGAAGCAGTCTGACAATGCCTGAATTTCATTTCAGTGCCCTGTTCCTTCTTCTGGAGCAGCAAGTGTGACAAAGGTTCAAACATCCATTTGAGATGTGTTTATGCGCCACCCCCAGACCCTCTCAGCCCTCCTAATGGACCTCTCCAGGCAATTTGGCTCTGCCATGCTGTGTGGGGCTGCTGTGAAGGGCAGCTTTTGCCCAGTCCTGTTCATGGGACAGGGCAGTCAGGAACACCAGCAAAGCTGCCAAGCATTGAGCAAGATAGAGCACATGCCAAGAAGCAGAAAGAATGACATTGGGCTCATCCAGTCAGATGTAGATATACTGGTCTGAATGGTGTCCTGGCAAAGAACCTACACCTCCAAGGTTTCAGGCAGCTGGGCACACCAGGTAACAGAAGCAACTGGAATTTGCCCAAGGCTGAGGATGTCTTTACAACGCAGCTGAGATACTGATGTCAGGGCACTACCGAGTGAGGTTCTCTTAGCCATGAGCAGCTGTGACATCCTCCATGCCACTGGGCAGCTTCGCACCTGCGGGTCACACCAGGGATGGCAGAGAGTGTTGTGCTTTCACCCTGCAGCTGCTGCTGTTCTTAGTGCACATGGCCATGCATTTGCACCTACGTGACTGACCGTGCACTACAATCACTTGGGACATGGACACGTTTTGTTATCCCCACTTTACTTCATGTCACCTTTCTGTGGGGTCACAGGGATAGAGCAAGCAAATAAAGGGTCACTGTACATGAGTTATAATGCTCATCCCAACCCAAGCCAGATGCACAGAACAGAGAAACAAAACACCCAGGAGATATTTCCTCCTGGCCACAGGAGTCAGACTGCTCAGGTTTGTCCTCAGCCATCTCTTTTTAATGGCAATCTATAAGTCTCCAGCTGCTGTGCTGTGAGCATCTCTCAAGAAATACTGCCAGACACCACATTCATGGCTTCATTCACTGCCAGCTTTATATATCACCAGTGGTTGGCAGACTCCATCAATGGGGTTTTCTTGCAATGATGTCAGCCAGCCTTCCTCTTTATATGGCTATGTTGTTCTGCACTTGTTATCAGTGTTGTAGTTTATGAACAGTTTTCTTGAGAACTTTCAATTTATATGTTTGCCTGTAGCTTCTAATATTAATCCACCTTGACTGCAGGTGTAATGCACAAGTCTTTTGGACATGTGCTGCTTTTGGTTTGTGTTTTTTTGTTTGTTTGTGTTTGTTTGTTTTTGTTCTTTTTCATTTAAGTGAACTGTCAAACAATTAAACAAAAAGCTAAAGAGCCTCTTCAGGGAAACAGCAGCCAGAATCCCTCTAAAATGTTCAGAAAGATATAGGAGGCGGTTCCTGTAAACCTATCAGTCAGCTTCCAGACTCCCCAGTGAGGGCTTAGAGGCTGGGGATGGTTGGTTGGGGATTAGGTGGAAGCTGTTATCACAAGCTGGCTAGGTTATGCATTTCCTTCAATTCAATCCCCACTGTGCACAGGGCTGCAATGTACCTAAGAGAGGCATGTTCTTTGCTTCCCTTTTGAGCCCTGCTCTGGCCAAAAAAAGCCTTTATCAGAGAACACATTTGAGTACCGCTGTTCATTAATGATAACTGAAATGGATTGCAACCTTTTTTTCATCTCTAGTCCCTCTGCTGTAAATCCCCATGGAATAAAATCTCCTGGGACTTTGCATCACTACAAGTTGATTCCTAAAGGGGATTTAAATAAACATTGCCTAAGTTTGATAGAAGTAATCAGTTGGGTTTTTTCCCTTTGATGTCTACAGCCTGCAGTTGCAGAAAGTCTTAATCTCCCAGTTTAAGAGAGCAAACCATCACTGCAATTTTGTGTTTTTTTCTTGAGCACTTGCCTGCTTGTCTTTCATTTATTCACTATAATGACCAGAGGATTGCAGCCAATCATCAGTATGGGAGGGAGACTGAGTGCTGCTCTTTTGGGAATTTCACATTCCCTGCAAGTCTTGCATAATGCAGACTTTCCCTCAGACTCCGTCAAGGATTCTTTCCTGCCAGACACTCTTTTCCATAGGAGGAAAAAAGTATTCTTTGTTCCCTATTAGGAAACCTCATTCTTCCTCCTCAAACCTGAGATACGTTAAAATTCTCATTGTCTAAACATAAAGCACCACTTTAATGAAATTATCAATGTCTTTTTATGATGTCCCAATATTCTGGTTTGACAGGTTTATAAAACGAAGTGTGGACTTTGCAAGTCTCCTTAAAGTGTAACACCTTCCCTCTCTGCCAGTTAATGACATTACTTAAGTAATGACATACTTAAGTATGACACTGAAGGTCACAGGTTCAAATTCTGCTGATCAGTCAAAGCAAATGTCATTGCAAAAGCAGTGGCTTCTTTTCTTACCCATTTTTTATCCGAGAATTGCTGCTGATGAGCAATGCACACCTCCCTGGCATGGATGCCTCAGCAGGTGCAATTCTTGTTTCAGTAATGGAAAAACAACATCTTATGTAATTCTCATACTGCCAAAAATCCACACCACAGATGAACTGTCAAAATACCAGCTGAATTTACTACATGGTCAGATGAGCAGACAGAAAAAAAATACCTACAACTGCAAAAAAAAATATAAAAATAAAAGCAAAACCCGAGAGTTCAGAGAGGCTAGTTACGGCAAAGTTGTGCAGTATTTTATGAAAATTATGTTCTAAGCACAGATTTAGTGACCAGGAGTATATAGAAAAGATTTAGTTACCTTTTGGACCATAAACTCTGGAAGGTGAATAAGTAATAAGAGAAAATCATATGAAGTGGAACACTAATCCTCTTGTTTGTAACTACTTGCTTTTAATTTACCTTGTTTCTGCTTTTGAACAACTGTGAATTAGACTGTGTGCTTAGTGCCAGTGTGAAGTAATATGTATGCTGCATAGTTTTAGGTCAGTTGAAAACTAAAGCATTCTTTATATCACTGAGTTTTCCCAGAAAAATTGCAACGTTAGCTTGTGGGCATTATTAATAGGGAACTCTCTTACGCAGGAAAACATACAGCTGAGTTTATATAGCATAATTCACTGAAAGATGTAGAATTACAGTCCAGGTGGGCTTTGGCCAAGGGGGAGCCAGTGTCCCAGAGGAGAAGAGGGTTTGGCATTTCCAAGCTGCAGGGAGTGCCAGACTGTAGTGGTGGGAAATCCTCAAGGACAGTAGATGTTCCAGTGGGAGGTGTTTCCACTTCTCACTTGTTTTCTCATTTATGTCTGTTCACTCCCTACCATTCTGTCTTTGCCCAGTCAGATGCCAGAGGGGTAATAACTCTCTACAGCATTGTAACATTAGCCTTTACCACAGGGCAATTCAGTTTTTCCAAGTAAAAAGCAGGGCAGTACTCCTACTTATGCTTTTCAAGATAGAGAAAAAAAACCAGAAAACACAGTAGAAGGAAAAACATAAAAAGAGAGAAAGATGACCAATAATACACTTGTTATGTGACTCCTCTTCAGCAAAGAAAAAAGATGCTGTATAAAAGAGATGGTCTGTTCATGTGAGGAAGCTGACACACAAAACCAGAATGGATGGCCACTCCTCTTCTAGAAAATCATTCTCACTCTCTGACTCTCCTGCAGAAAGGAGGAGAATTGCTGGGCTTTGTAAAATAAGTATTTTTCCTATGAAGAAGCAAGACAAATGAACCCTGTCTCCCCTCCATATGTGTTTTGAACTTAGTTGCTAGCTGTGGCTGGGGTCAGCATAGGTGATACCTGTGAGACACTTAAACAATTCCAACCACTGAACACATCAATACATGGAAAGTCCTCAAGTTCAACAAGGAAAATATTTCTTAGAATTATTAGAAAGTTAGAGTCCATCAGAGCCTTGAACTCAACATTGGAAATGGACTTACGCCTTGTTTGTTCCATGAGCTGTGAACTAAAGTGCAGTGGAGTACATGAAAAGTTGACTTGATGCATATCTTATTACTTTAACATGGCAAACCACAGCAGGAAATCTTTACTATCATTTTGACCAAGAGTCCTCTTAGAGAACTGATATTCTCATGACTAGAACAGGTTCAAGCAAAACCACATTTTTTTCAATGTAAATTCACTTGTGACAAAGTTTTCAGATTCTAATCATTGTAGCTGCTTTTTTTTTTCCTCCTTTTCCTCTTTTTTTTTCTATGCACAGTTAGATGTTATGACCATAAATGCTGAGCAACAGATTAAAAGTAGCATAGAGGGAGGTGGCAAAAAAGAGACATTGCAGTAACGAGTTTACTGATCTGAGGAGTATATGCTCAAAAAAAACCCAGAAAATGGCTGTGGCCTTGCCTGTTCCTTTTGATAGATATAATCCTCCCTGCATTAAAAACATTAAAAATAACATAGTATAGAACAGTCATAACTGAAAAACTGATGGAGGTGGGCAAAGTAAAGCTGTTGTGAAGGCAAAACGGGGAACAGGAGCCAGTGTGCCTGACTGGCCATGCCTCTGCCAGCCTTGACTGCCCCAAAGAGCCTGCAGAGCCAGGCAGTGTCTTTAGCGCACTCCTTGGTGGCCTTGCCTGCACTCTCATGGGATGTTTTTAACCATTGTAAGCCTGGACAGTTGTAAGTGTTTTTTTATGGAGGGGTGTTTTACAACAGTGTTGTGCTTTGGCCTGCTGCTGATAACAAAGCTTCGAGTCTGCAGATCTGTGTCATGATGGAATCTGGCCAAAGGTCAGGGCTGGGGACATGCGAGCAAGGAGAGTTTTTTGCAGTATGAACATTACCCATTGTCATGTCCTGATGTAAAAAATATCCAGCTGCTTTCAATGTGAAACTTGCCGTTCCCCACCTTTTAGAGAGGGGATTTTTTTTTTCCTTTGAAAGACCAGAGGAGTCAGACAACCATGAGGGACAGGAAGGTATATTAAGCCTCTCTACTGGGTGACTGTGTTTAAAAGAATGAAGAGCATTTCATTTTGCCTTGAATTAGATGCCTAGGGTGGGATTTATCTCTCCTAGCTTTATATGTCTGTCAAGTCAATCATCTTTATCTGAGCTAGGCAACTTCAGCTGACTGCATAGTCAATTGAGAAGAACAGGAGCTTCCAGAGGGCAAATCACTCAGTCTTATTTTAGACTCACATAGCAGTCAAAAGTAGGACCAAACATCTGCAAGTTTTTCACTAGATACTGTCTCTGGTTTGGCTCCAGGGACAGGACATACATAGGCAGCCAGGGCACATCTCCAGGAGACTAGTTTATGCCACCCAAGATGATTTGCAATATGATAGCATGCAACATGTGGGGATGTCTGTGGGAGACCCATTCTAAGCAGGCACTCCTGATATGGGCGAAGATGGAAATAGAGATATGCACAGTGTCATCTTCATAGAAGACAAGCCTTTGGATAAGCATCAAGTACAGGTTGTACCAGACAGGATGTTCTCACTTGGTCCTTATATACCACTGCCAAGTGTAGGTGATCCCCTTGCTTAGCACATGCACTGAGGAAGTATTTCTCTTATGCTTTAAGGGGCAGACATGAACTGTCTTTGAGGAAAGAGTATTTCCTCCTTTGCCTTCAATAAACTAATTCTCTGTGGACATAGGGATGACCTGATTGGGCAACTATGAACATCTTGTTCCATATTTTAATCAGTGTTATTGTTGCTATAAATACGTGTTATTGGTATTTACACTCTGTTTTACAGTAGGTGTAGCCAGGACAAGAGAATAAGACATGGGAAGTGCAGTGCACAGATTCATTCCTGATCTATTTTAATTTAGTTTCTGCCATAATTAAATAATTTTTATGGTTCTCCAGACGTAGTAGGTGTATAATTTTAAAGATCATTGTCTTTGCTGATCTAACAGCTACACAGAGAGCCCAAAACAACAGGCAGGGAAGAAGGTAGAGCATGATGGTAAATAATTTTGTCTCTGAAAGCTGTTTCCACATACTCCATTTTTTCAATTTGTTTTATACTCTCTTCACACACACACACGTGCCCCTAAATGGTTATTGCTTTGTGAGTGTGTTTAGGGGAGCTCTTTTTGCTCTTACTGTGCATGGTGAATCAGGCTCAAGCTGATGAAATCCTTGGAGGGGAGGTATTTAGCCTGGGCCTCAAGTCAATAAAAACTATTCTAGGCATGGCCTCCCTTTCACATAAACTAATGCCAGGCTGGATTTCAGTAGTTCCACAATCTCTCTTCCTCCACTCAGCCCAAACTTCCCCTGTGACAGTGCAAGGAGATACCTTGCAGCAGTGGGCACTGTCTGTGCCACCCGTGCTGGCAAGAACAGAGTGCAAATAGAATGCACTGGGACTTGGAACAGTTCTCTGGATTTGGCATTTAAAGATTACAATTAATCTCAGTGAAAATGAATGAAGACTTTATACATGTTGATTTGAAATGGTAATCTGGTACCTCATTCTGAAAACTGCCAGCAGGACATTTGCACGGTGCACACTGTCTCCAAGCAGAGAGTGCAGAATTACTTAGTGTCATATGCTCCATGTCAAAACAGTTGGAATCTCTTGGGAAGTCTTTTGTTCTAACATTATTTAAGATAGGGGTTCAATAATGCCCTTAATGAGAATACCTAAAACGTACAAAGGGTCAATCACCCTGTAAAGGAAGAGGAAATAGTTGCAAAATGCACAGGGAGGGGCTAATGTTAGAAGTCCAAGGAAATGTGTTGCCTTAAGAAACTGCTGATGTCTTCTGTGACTAATGTATTATTGTTCATAGAACAACACAGGTTATAGACTTGCCCATGCTGCTAAATGAGAGGTTGAACCAAACACTTCCATACCCTAAAGAAACCTGCTATTTTTCTCCTGGAACTTACATGTAAGAACCAGATTCAAGGGAAAACTTCTCATCTCTGAACTCCTGTAATGGCTGAGAAAACAGGAAGATACAGAATAGTGAATCAAGGAGAAGAAAGTCTTGTGTTTCAGCAGCAAACACATTTTTTCAGTCCATGAAAGTAGAGTCATAACTGTGCAACTTTGAATTTGCAACTGTTCTTGCTCTCAAAAATGCCTGAGAGTGTTTGCATCTAATTCAGACAAGTGCAAAGACAAGAGTAGCAGTTTCACTACAAATAAGTTGTGTTGCATGGCATCCACGTGTGTGTGTGTGTGTGTGTGTGTGTATAATAAGAATAGTTTAAAGTATCTGAACAGTAAAACAAAAGAGGCTTACTTCATGAGAAAGTTGAGAGAAGCACCCACAATGAGGAAATGAATGGTGAAACAGCCAGGGGAAGCAAGATCCCAAGCAAGAAGTCAGCCTGGAGCTATAAGAATACATGATGCAAAGCACCTAGAAATGCAGTTGGAGGGGAAAATGCATTTTACGTCTGCTGTGGAGGAAAAAGTAGAATTTTTTAGTTCTATTATTGGACATTTGTAGTAAATGTTGCTTGACAACCAGATATATGATACTGGGCAGTAGGCAAAAGGTCAGAAGTAAGAGAGCCATCATTTGAGAGTCATCATTCAGGCAACACCTACAAGAACTGGAGCACATGAGGTCATGAAGAATTGTACACATGGAAACCCATAACAGATGCTCTTCTCCTTCAGTCCAGTTCTGGGCCTTTCCTCAAGGAAGACATTGATGTCCTGGAGCATGTCCAGAGAAAGACAACAAAGCTGATGAAGGATCTAGAGAGGAACTGCTGGGGGTGTGTTTATTCTCAGGGAAAGGAGGTTCAGGGGAGACCTTATCACTCTTTACAGCTGCCTGAAAGGTGGTGTAGCAAGGTGGGGGTTGGCTTCTTCTCCTATAGCCTCAAGCTGTGTAATGGGATGCTCAGGCTGGATATCAGGAAGAATTTCCTCATGGAAAGGAAGGGTTGTTAAGACTGGACCAGGCTGCCCAGGGAGGTGGTGGATTCACCATCCCTGCAGGTGTTTAAAAAATGGCAGGCTGTGGCACTTAGTGCTATGGTCTAGTTGACAAAGTGATAATCAGTCAAAGGTTGGACTTCAGGATCTTAGAGGTCTTTTCCAAGGTAAATAATTCTCTATGATTCACCTTTCAGTTAGGTGGACATTCCATTTCAAAGCCAGGTATTCTTTAAGATCCTGGTTGTCTTCTACCTACTTTAAGCACCTTAGATCCCCTTATTCTTTCACTTTTACACCGTAGCCATGCTGAAAGTGAAGCACAGCCAGCTCTTGAACTCCAGAAAGTGCCTTCAGCTTCCTTGTTTACACACAGAAATATCAGGTGTAACATCTGAAACACCTTCTTCTCCCAGAAAGTAAGATATTGGGGTCAAAGCTGTGGAATTCCAGCAGTGCTGTGTGTATGTAGCAGGGACTGGCACAAACAGGGACATCTCCCAGTCATGGTCACGGTTTGCTACCGTGAAAGGAGGGCAGCTAAGCGGCAGCTGCCTTTCTGTTTCTCGCATGCAGGGTATTCAACTCTTTATCTATAATGCAGCAACTAGATACAGGTTTTGTAGAAATGCTCAGAATAGCTTATTAAGGCTTGTCACATCATCAAAACTGGCAAATTTATTTTTAAAAGTAATCAGGATTTATGAATTTGTAAAAAAACCCATTACATACAAAATATGTCCTTCATTCTTGAATCCCTTAGATGCAAGCTTGTTTTTTGCTTCTCCACATAGACTGCTTTTTTGCTTCTCCACATAGACTGCAAAACTGACACCTTTATTTCTCTGCCCTTGTTAGTGCTGAGAACATTGCAGCAGTGGTCTAGACTTCAGGCTACAGGAGCCTGAAAACTTAAGTGAATCCCATTCCACATTAGTTTACAGAGAGACTCCTTAGATGATCCTTTACTGAAAAGAAAAGGAAACTCTCCTACCCTCTCTCTTTCTTGGAATGGGTTTTATATGCATACACAGTCTGAAAGAAAACAAATTCTACATGAGCAAGTTTATGGAAGAAGGTCATGACATTTCCATCGAAAGGACATGATCTTGTTCCTGTTGAGATTACTAGTTAAATTCCCATCAGTTTCAGTCACTGTTAAAGTGGAATGTGAACAAAATCCAGAATGGCTCCCTAAGCTACCTAATAAATTTTACACAGTTGTTGTTGACTTTAGGTATTTGGGTTTTAGACAAATGATAGAGATATGGAAAGTGGAAAAAGTAGAAGAGAAACAGAGAGAACTGTTTTGTCTGGACTGAAGGAATGCTGTTACAACATGTCCTTTAAATAATAAATTGACATTTTGCCTGAAATGAAAATGTTTTCCTTTCTCAATTTCATTTTGAAAGAACCACTTTTTTTGCTTCTTTCTTCTTATGAAATGGAAAATTTTCATTGGAATTGAAATGTTCCTGTGCAAAAATGCTGTGCTCCCATACTCCATGTTAAGCAATGAAATTTTTCACAGAATTGACAGGTTTTGTTTATTCACCATTTCAAATTTCCAATCATATGTCAAGTACATTATCAAAAAACAGAGACAGTTGTTCTGGCTCTGTTGAGTATAAAGAGCAAATATAAAGACAATGTTGCAACATGCAAGCAGGTAATAAGGCTTTTGTGGTGAAGATGAGAATAATCTCCTCAGGCTTTAGAACTTCTCTGGTAGCCTCTGGAAGGCAATGAAGATGCCAGGGTACAAGGTCCAGGATTATGATCCTTGCATCTGGCTGGGTTTATTTTTTGGAATAACACAGATATGAGATGAAAGCCAGTGAGAAAGACAATCCTGCCCCTTTGGGACAATCATAACACAAGCAGAGCAATCCAGGTGTCCAGGCCTTAAAGTACCAAGGAGACATCTATGACTCATGTCCAACAGCAGACCCTTCTGGAGCAGCAGCAGAAGGTGAAGTGGCATGGTCATAGATGACCTCAGATGACTCTGCATAGGCATTTGAATTGCTCCTGGGGTGTTTTGGCTTCCCCACTTCCTGCCTACTGACGTGGCTCTGGTGACCACTCAGCCCTTGGAAGCAGCACTGGAGTGTGAAGCCACAAACTGTTTTTCCAAGGAATCATCCTCTGCTGGAGAAAAGCAGCTTCCCAGTCACTGTGGGCTGGAGACGTACTGAACTGGCAACCATGTACAAGTGCAGGTTGTTACCTGCTCTTGGTAGAAAAGTAATTAGTACAAAGCCAAGCAAGTTACAGCTCTTTTCACTCATACTTTATTCTTTCACCTTTTGATAGTGGCTGCTAACTGCATTGTTAGGAGGGCTGTGGTCACATCAAACCTAATATCAGATTTGCCACTGCCTGTATGATTAACCCTATGGTGCCCAAAGGAAGCCTAAATGACAAAAGCAGAAGCTACTTCCAAGAGGGAATAGTTCTAACAAGAGAGGAAATAAGACAAAAGCTCATTATTTTTTGGGTCAACTATAAATGTAGACACTATTTTGGGGTATTTTCTACTCCTAATCTGTTCTACCTGCAAATTAGTGTCTCCATCTGTATGTCCTCAGCTCATGTGCCTCTCACATAACTAGGCTCACCACGGAAATCTGAAAAGGGCCCACAACATTTGGAGGCTCTTATACAATTACTGCAAATACAGAAAGATCTTCTGGACTGTGTAGCTTGACCATTAAATTGTATTAAACACAGAATACAAAGGGTGAAAGCCATAAGGGGAAATGAGACTTTACATCATGAGATGTATACATGATGTATACTCACTATACAAATGAGACTATATCAGCTTCTGTGGTATTGGGCTGCGCAGTAGCAACACAGACAAATTAGGCAATCACATGGGAAAATACAACCTCATCTTGTTAAGAGCTTGTTTTCAATGCAGTTCCTTGAGTGCAGTAGACAGACAAATAGATGTTCTTCAGTAGTTAACCACTCTAAGAACTTCTCTTGTTATTTTGATTTGCTCTAACTCAGCCCCAGGGAGAAACAAATGACAGCATAATCAACTTCAGGAAGTTAGTTATGTGGATGAAAACATGAGGCATAAGTAGTATGAAGACACAATAAATCTATTTTAAACTGATAATTAAAAATACTTATGGCTTGAATCTCCTCATCAATGTGCTTTTGCTATTATTTTCAAGTGTGGTGTGCCATAAGTGACCTCTGAAACTACCAAATTGTAAGCTGGGTTTGTTTTGGTAACATGATTACTTCCTGTGTCTGTGACTACCTCCTTCTGATCGATGGTGGGAACTCTTGAGGAAGTGTGGGGTCAAACACATGGAATGATTTCAATTGACTAATTAAGCAAGTTTAAGATGACGTTCCAGCCTGAGGTGTTCCTCAGACATGGTACTTAAATGTATGTGTATCTTATAAGCACAAAATGACCAGATCAGGAAGCTGTGTCATACCTCCACTTTGCATAATTTGCTCTTAGAGTTTCAGCGGTTTGTGACACCACCACAGATGAAGGAATTAGAATGCAAACTTCCTTTAATTGTGCAAAACAAAACCAGCATGGCACTGCTTCCAGAAGTATTTAACATCTAGCAATTGTGGGCAATTCAAAAGGTCAAGGGGTTCAGGCTAGCTGTGTTTATACTGAGATAGGTATTTGGGCCTTCCACATATTTCACCTTTCCATTGATCTCCCCATCCTTCAGCTCCCTCCTTCCTGGGTCCTCTTAGCAATCAGTGCCACTCAAATAATCCTTAAAGCACTAAAATGCTTTTCCTGAAGCTCCTACAACAGCAAAAATGGATCCCAGATACATGATCTGATATTAAATACAGTGACTATTGTCAGAAGCTTCCCTTTACTCATCCCCTTTTGATTACATTTATTGTGTTGTGATACTTTAAATCAGAGCCTGTCTGCTGACTGGCATTTGTCTGCCAGGGACATTTAGTTTAAGTGATTGTGCCTTATCTGGTTTTCCCCTCTATCAGATGGTGGGGAAAATCCCGCCCATAGCAAATATTTATCTGCCTATCTTTTTATTTGCATTGAGCATCCTTTGTTTGGGACTTGGAGGAGCTGCGTGATTCAGGAACAGGAAGAGTCGGGACAGACAGACTGGGACCATACAAGGTACTGAGGAAACTCTAAAGAAGAACAATGTGTCCAGTGTTGTGTCCTGGTTTAGCTTCAGGGTAGTAAGTGCTGCATTATTCTCCAACCCTTGGACAGGAACTGCATGTATGTCAGCCAAGAGAGTTTGGAATATCTGGGCAGTACCTGTGGACTGATTTGCTTTCTAGATATGCTGGTTTCCAGACATTCATCCAGCTCAGCAAGAACTGCAGACCCTATTACTGTGATTACAGTCACAGAAGGATTTTTTGGTGTTGTGGGACCAATGCTTTGCTTTCAATTAGAACATTTCTAAAGTTCTAATGTTTCTCCTAAACACTTACTGGTATTTTGAAAGGAATATATATTTTTGCAGATGTTTAGAGTATGGTTTACTTTTCAACTAAACCAACTCTTTGTTGGACCACTGGAATAAAATGATCTTCAGATGATCCTAAAGTGTATTACACAGTACAGGTCTATCATCCTCAGAACTGTATGGGGAGACACACACACTCTCTCATGCACTCTGAACACTTACTGTTAAAACTGGAGGAATTTTATTTTAACAAATAAAAAAATGCATTGCAAGAAACTTTCTGTACGTCTGAAGAAAGTTTTAAAAATAGTAGTGATGGTTTCTTCACTAGTAGCCAGGTAATTACATGAGATTACATTACATTTCAAGGGGAGAGAGCACACACCCTACAGGGTAAAGCTGGTAATGGTCTGCAATTATTAGTTAATGAAGCAATGGGCACTTGGTGCTTGAGTGATGTTTATTATGGCAACAGTCATTGAAGTCAGTGTGAATAACTGTGACAATGGCCCTGTGGAATTTCAGCCTAATTTCCATATCAAATCATTTTCAGTGACAGGTGAAAGGGTAAGGTTTCTGCTTGCCAGGTACACAAAGTCACAATGGGCAATTGAGGTTATGTTGATTCTTTCTCTTTAATATGTCACCTATGATCAAGATATTGAAAGTCAGATTCTGCCGTCAGATAAAAGCATGCAGATTTGTCATCTTAAAACTTTGTCTTTGTTCCTGGGAATGAAGTAGTCACTATGCTCAGATTGTATCTTCAGTAGCAGCTTAGGCAATATTCACAGCAGCTTGCACAAGAATAAAGAGACTTTAGTTAAGAACTTTCTCAGTCAGTTATGCATAGGATGAAGTGAGGAATATCTACATCTGTAGCCAGCCTGGCTACAGATGTAGCCCTTTTGCATATCCTTTCATTATTGCTATTAGTAGCATCACAATCAGCAGTAAATACTATTTTGGCTATTTTGATAAGAGAAAAAAAGGTGTCTTTTTTTCCTACCTCTGATCAATGTATTCACAAAGTAAAGATTCTGAGAAAGTTGTTGACTCAAAGAATGATGGTGAAATCACAGACTTAGGCAATAGGTGCAGAGTTTCCATAGACAGTGGAAAATAACATTTTTGAATGGGCAATCTATATAAATGATGAACACAAGGCTGATCTTAGATCTATCGGCAATCTATAGAAATTATTAACACAAGGCTGATCTTAGATCTATCATTAAATATCACCTCCTGCTAGTGCAAGATACTCCATCTCATATGAATGCACCCGAAAGTTCTGGAGAGGGAAACTGTCTAATGAACAGTCTGATGGACCACAAGGCCAAACTTGCTGCTTTGGGGATTTGAGATGTGCTTGAGCATAATAAATCCACATTGGGTAAGACCTGCCCACAGTTTGCATTTTGAGATTAATTCAGAGTCTTTCCCTGGAGCTCCAAGCCACATAAACATTAGGCAACTCTTAGGAGAACACTGAGTTTAGAAGAAGCTCATGTCTAGGATGAGAGCCATCAGACAAGTCTCATACTTACAAACCTAACATGGTGCTACTTACAAGACTACACTTCGTAGATGCCTGTCTCAATAACCACCTCCCTAATCTGATGCCTCCCTCAGAATGGATCTTCAGGCTCTGTGTGTGCTCCGAGGCCTCATCTGGGATGTGGCCTGTGAATTGTGTCCAAAGGCTCCCTCTCCCTGACTCTAGAACCAGTAATGGTACCTATTCCATCCACATGCTTTCTTCCTAAGAAAATACAAGGCTTTGGACTCTACAATTGAAATCCCCTTTCCACATCTCCAGGAGGTGGCCTAGCTGCATTCAGATTTCAGATATGCCGGGGGATTACACCTCCCCACCTTCCCTCTGAATCTATGTCATGGGAGACACTGGAGTGCAGTATCTCAGGGCCTGGGCTGCAGCCCATGTCTCTGCCTAGTGGTTGTAACCACTTGGCACACAAGGTAGAGCTGGATGACAGACCCCACCGCCCTCTGCTTCTCTATGTTGAAGCCTTCATGGCTGAGGAAAAATACTAATTCCAGGAAGCACAGCATTTCTACTTCTGTGAATCACTGAGATTCTAAACTGTTCACATTGTGTAGATGCCTGTGGTCTCCTTTCTTTGCTTCCTTTTGTAGTTGTGAGTTTTGGACTGATCCAATACCCACTAACTCAATGGGAATCTTGCCATAATCTTGGACATAAGATCAGGCACCATCTGACTGGAAAAACTGACACAAAGCTTCTAATAACACAGATATTATGGATAGCTTGGCTTTATGCAGTGCTTTTAATCAGACAACATCACGTAGTTTTAACCTCTGTGTGCATGATTTGCTTATACAAACCACCGGAAAGCAACCACATGTGGGGAGAAATGTGACTGTGATGGAACAGGTCACAGTGGAGTTCTGTTATGATAGCACATCTCTCCAGTTCATGAAGCTCCAGGCAGCAGATGATGCACTAAAAACACAGCAATGATATTCAGTGCAAAGACATGTGAAAAGTGTGATCTACATGGTTTTTGAAATCTGAATTCATTGCTCAGGTTGGTGTTTTGAATAGAAAATTTATTACAAATCTTTCAGGTGTTTTTCCTTCTTATCTCTCTTTCATGAATTTTGATTTCTGAGCAAGTTAAGTTTCAACTGTCCTTTTAATTGGATGCATAATTCTCATTTTGTCCCTTTTTACCTTTGCAAAGGACTAGTCAGTGAAATGGATGATCAGTCTCTATGCATAGTGTCACATTTTTCAATAGGATACCATTGAAAAATTCTTTATATTGTACAGTCAGAGAATGAGGAAAGCTTTATAAATTTCAAGTTTTAAAACACATTCTGAATCATTTGCAGATGGGCTCAAAATGCAAAAGGAGTATATTTTTTTTTTTCTAAAGAGGCTATTCCTTGTCCCTTGAGATATACTAATATTGGAACTTAAAGAACAAAACCCCTGCTCTTCCTCTTTCAGGCAGCTCTGTTCCAGCACAGTGACACTAAACTTTTGGATTACATGCACCTGTCAACGCTTGCTTGCTTGTTTGCTTCATTCCCTTAACAATTTTAAGTGTTTTTCCCAGAGATGATGTCTTGTGATGAAGAGATGCTGATTCGAAATTGCCCTGATCCAAAGGAGGAGAAGCTGAAGAGCTATTTCCAAAGACCTGAAGCAGAACAGATAAAAGGATTGAGTGAGTGTTAACTGTCCAGGTCACCCACGTGTTTGAACAGCTGAGTTGAAACGCAAGGGGTCTGTGTTACGATAGGGTTGAAACCACAGGGTACATATAAAGGGCACTCAGAGGCTGGAAAGAATTTCTAGGAGGGATTTTCACATCTAGAATGAAAGCACTGGGATTTAATTTCAGAGAAAATGTTACAGAAGCCTACCACTCTCTAAACACACATAATCAAAGTGATATGCTGAAGCACTGGATAAAAACCAAAAGACATTGGCGAAGTCAAAGCACTGACAGATAGGAGGGATTTGTCAGCAGATTCGTTTACCGCAGGCTACTTGCCATATGCCTCCTAATGCTGCCTCTACTGGATTGAAATTTTCTTCCATAGGATAATGAATTAATGTTATTAATGATGTTATTATGGATCTGACATTAAGGATGAAAACCACGCAGCTAGGATGTAAGTCAGATGCAGAGAAGTGGCCTGAAAAATGTCTGTCCTTAGGCAGTGACGAAACATAGTAGGAATGGCATTTTCCATCAGATCTGAGCTGAAAGCTTTGTTAAAGGTGAGGCAGGACATTAATTCCATTGCTCTCCATCTTTTTTATAATATGGACTTTTGTCCTTAAATGTCCCTCATTAGATTTCACACTCAGACCTCTGGTTTGTATAAACTGTCTTTCAGGAGAAAATGTGAACCTCTCATCCCACTTTTCTGCTCCCAGATGAACATGACCTAGACTTATTTAATTCTACGGTGCATCTGCTAGACATGTCAAAGTTTCCTTCACCGCAGTGACTGTATAATATGTAAGAGCACAGTAAGCTCCTGCTCCTCACAAATGTAATTAAAACATGGGCATGGAAATATTAGGTTAATGGTTGGACTTGATGATCTTAGAGACCTTTTCCAACCTTATTGGTTCTGTGAGTCTAATGATTCCAAAACATTTAAAGCAAAATCCTTCTTTCCTTTCTGCACTTAAAACCTGAGGTTACTCTTACATTTCCTAACAATGCCAGTGTTATATTTATTCCTTTTCCAGGACTGTTAGGCTAGACTAAGCCAAGTGCCTGTCCTAGGCTCTCTTAAAAGACTGGATGACTTGGTTATGCTGGAGAAAACAATGGATTAAACTGGACTGGAACTATCACCACTACTGGCTTTTATTTTAAGGTGAGAAATGCACACATATAGAATGCCGAAAGAACATCATGTTCCTCAGTTTTCACATAAAATTTATGATGTAATACATTAATGCTAATATTTGAAGGAGATTTGCTGATTTATGTACCATTAGCATATAAATGATTCCTGCTATAAGAATAAGTTAAATATAAGTTAAATATAAGTTGCCACAGAAACCTAAAGCTTTTCATCATTAACATGAGTTTTATTTGGCTATGTTAAATACTTTTAAGAACTACTCTGAGGAAAAAAAAAAAGGAAAAAAATATCATCCACTAGATTTTGTTTTACATTTATTCTGTTGGAATATGTACAAGGGATCTTATAGGATGTGACAAGCCAGGACTGGGCTTTTCAGGTTCAGTGCTGCAGATTTGCTGGCATTCACAGCAGTTTCTAAACCATTTCCTTTCCTGTGGGTGTCCAGGACACTTTCCACATTTTTTGTCCCATCCCTTTAAGTCAATATTTTAAAATTAAATGCTTAGCAAATGGGACCTTTGGGATTAAGCACTAAGCAATGGTCATCAGCTGTGAACTCTGCAAAAGAAAGCAGTGGATGACATTGCCATGGTCACCTGTTGGGCCTTTGCTGGCACTGATACAACATTAGGTAAGTCATTGCCTACCCAACTATAGCCAGAATTGGGCTCAAAAACATGCAAATGCAGCTCTGGGTCACAGAGGTAACATTTTAATTTATTGAAGAATATGGTTATAGGATTGCATTTTTTAACCAGTTTATCTTTTCCTTCATATTTGCCAACAATGATTTCTGGTCTAGTTGAAAATGTTACATCCAGACAGCCTGTCTTGCAGGAATGTGATGGTTTCAATGGTGTTGTCCCAGAAGGTCCCAGGGGTTCTATAGAGTGAGAGGAAACAGAATCATTGGGATGTATTAATAGTCATGATTAACACCTAAAAAGAAACTACAGGTTGAAAAGCAACAATTATTTCTTACAGTCTGTTAGCTTGTGAAGAGCATCCCAAGGAAAGTGTGTGGAAAACTGTGAAGTTATGTTGTTTAAAATCAGGCTAGATGGCATAAAATCTGTACTACTGTATTGGTTTAGCATAAATGGTAGGAAAAACCAATTGTTGATCCATTTTAGAACTAACAGCTAAGCTGGCCAATCAGGTGGGGGGTGTACACCCCCTGGGACACTGCTTAAAAACGGGAATCTTGGGAGACCCGCCCTCTTTCCGCGGACCCCTGCCATGAGGTAACATCGCGGCCGGGCCAGGAGGGCCCCGGGCCCAGGGGCTGGCTGGCCCCGGGAGTCCCCGGGAGGCCCCGGGAGCCGTGGCCGGGCCGAGGGGCCAGGATCAGGGCCAGCCCTCCAGATAGACGGGCGATCTAGGGCATCTGAGCTCGGCGGACGCCGCAGAGAGGGGGAGATGGCCCCGGCCTCCTCCCCCAGCCCCCGGGTCCCCGGAGAGCAGCACCGAGCCCAGGCTAAGTTAACAACGCACCCCATAAGACCGAGCGAGGGGTGGAAAAGGAGAAAAGACTCAGGCTCCCGTTTCTGAGGGTTTTTTTTACAGCACGCAGACCTGCCGCTTTCGGAGTTGCCGCGGCTCCGGCTGAGACCACGTGGCGTGTACAAGCCCGGGCAAGTTCCTGAACATTAACTCTTTCTTAACACCGACTGAGACTGTTTCAAACTCTACCCCTCCTCAAAGAGAGAAGAAAGGCTAAATCGGAAGTATGCAAAGGAATTATATGAAGATATCAAAGTCAGTAAAGAAAGGATGACTTTTTGAGTGGGAAAGATGACAAGTTGCCTTAGTTTAGGGCTTTAAATCTCCATAATTCATGGTAACAGACTATAATTCTTCCTTTTTTTATTTGCTGAATTAAAAACTGGGGAGGTGCTTTTTCAGATTCAAGCAAGGGTGTCTGATTTTTACTGAGTGGACATTTGAGTTAGAAACTATAATATTTGAAGTTTTCTGAAATGGATGTTGAAGTAGAAATTGATGCAGTGATCCTATTGAGATGTCTTGGAACCTCGTCACCAGTAAAGAATAAGAAGTCCTTTATTGTGAAGCTGTGCATCTTTAAAAGGTGAAACCCCGTGCTTTAAAACCACAAGCCCTTATGTAGTCATATAAAAAGCTACATTTTGGGAAGCTCACAGATACAGTGTCGGGTGGGCTGTGTTTATAAGAGCTGGAAGCCACAAACAGACTGTGTCTCTTGTGGAAAGTTACCAGAAGAATCAGGAGGGACTTGTCTCTCTCAAAAGACTGAATGAAAGACTGTTTTATTAAGTGCTACTGACTTGAGAGTTCTGATGTTTTGTCTCTTTGCATTGTTTTTCATGGACAAGTAGATTGTTATTAGGGAGGAGGGGGTTTGTTTTTGAGAGGGTTTCGTAGTTGGTTTTTGTTTGTTTACCTTTACTGTATGTTAATAAATCTAACTGTTTCTATTTTTGAACTGAACCTGTTTTGCTTTTCTTTTAATCCTATTCCACTAAAATGAAAATTAGGCGAATGTGATAACCACTACATATTATTGGTGTTTCTGCCCGGTTGTTGAATTTTAACCCATTACAACTACATAAATTGCTGTGTGGGGTACACTCTTGAGTTGTTACAGGAAGGAAATAAATGGGCAAACCAGCTCCAGCTTCTCTGAGTCTATGTCTTGACCAGTTTGTACAATTACAATAATTATTTTGTTAACCACTAGAAATTCCTTTTTGCTGAAGAGATTGTTCTTAGCTAACAGCTCCAAGCAAGACCCACTCCTGGTGTGACAGGAGTGTCATAGTCCAATGAATAGAGCAAGTGCACTCACTTGTGCCATATGTAGTTGTCCATGCAATAATTTGTGTTCAGTAAATCAAGCAACACTGTTTAGTATCCCTGCCCTAAAAAATCATCAAGAAAGGAAGAAAAAATCATTAGAAGTTTGGCAAACAAATCTCACAGGCTCTTGTGTTAGTTCTACTTTTGGAGTCCTATACAGAGGAATTCTTCATAAGACACAGTATGGTTCACCGTGAGTAATAAAATCCAAGTTGCTTAATCTCTTCATTTTCAAAATATGACTGATGTCACAGTGAAGACTTCCTACTGGCTGAAAGATGGAAATGAAAGAAATTTACATAGCAACATGATTTTTAGCTTGTTCAAATGTATTCACTGATGTTTGCAAGTCTGTAACTGATGATCTTTAAATGAAAAACTTTAGACAATGAGAAGGAAAATTCTTGGCTTAGTTTTTTTTAAGTACAACTGTTTATAACAGTGGCTTTAGCCAGTGATCATGCACCATTTAATAACTGCTGACACAGAGAGTATCAGTAACATTTTTCTGACCAAGGCAAAGTTGAGTACTCAGAAGTATTCTTGAAGACTAACTTCCTACTGCCTCCTACAAGCTTCCTACAGACAGGCAAGATATTAGCACGTAAGAAATAGCATTTATTCTCCATTCTGTGACTTTTCTCTAGAGCATGGGGAAAGGTAACCTTTTTTTAGCTAAAACTAGCTTATAAACATTAGTTGGGATTGAGTTTTGCAGAAGCATAGTCACCACATCTTGTGCTGGTGACAGCAACTCCAGTTCCACCAAGGTCTGCATTGTCTAAAGCCTGTGAAAAGTGAAAAGCATCTGGTGATTTGGTCAGCCTCAAGGGAGTGTGAGCTAAGACAAGAAGGATATGGCACAGGGGATGCACTTTATACCATTGACGACAAAGGGATGAGCTACAACAGGCAATATAAATTAGGAAAAGGTTTGATGATAGCTTTTACAAAAGAGTGTAAAAACAGATTATTGTATCTGATTAACTGTGTGAAAACAAAATTTATAAAAGAAGGAGAGAACTAAATATGAATTCTAATTCTGGCTGCTTTCAACAGCTGATGTAGGGAGTATTTTGGGGAAGGAAAAAAGGTACAGATTCAGTCTTCCATGAAAAAATGGCAGCAAACATTTGCCCCAACATTCTTTGGAGCGTCAGAGCTGGGATGAGCTGCACAGCAGAGAGGCTGTGGGGTTTTCCTGGAAGACTGCCTTTTGAACAACATGGCAAAGAATGGTGGACAATCTCTCCTCAGTGCAGTTCCAAGGCAATGACAACAACTGAAGTCAAAAGTACTAATGACTAGTTGAAACAACAGATGACCTAAGGCCAAGAGCTCAGTCAGCCAGCAACAATGTGGAAATGTCCTTTGCCAAGGTCCATAAAGGAATCATTTTATTTCCTTTTTTAGAGACAGCATAATATTCACTTTTTTTTCTGTTATCAAAGTGTCTACAAACTGTGTGTCAAGTACCTCAATCAGTCAGAAAGCCATAGTTTTAACACTCTTTTTACAATATAAGCTAAGCAGTTTTAGTTGTTTTGCTTTTTGGTTTTTTTAAGAAAAAATATTAGAAACTCAGCCTTAATGTCTAATGCCAATTTCAAACATCCTGCTTGTTTTGATGGAGCCAGATGTCACGTAGGTATCCTAATATTTCTTATTTGCTTATGTCCTGCGTCAGCTAAACCATTGATTGTTTGTTGGTGGCTTTAAAATGAATTCAAATAAGTCTCATTCTGTTAAGTGGGTTGGTCCTTCCTTCTTCCTGTACTGGGTTTGCCCTTGTCATTACAGGCATACAATAAGAAGACTTCTCTGCCACAAATGTTTACAATACAGTCTGTAAATAATGGATTCCATTGTTTACTCAAAAAAATACTTTTTTTAATGCAAAGCTACAAGGTTTGCATAGCTGGCGTCAGCCTCCCCACACACAGAGTCTCCTATTTTCCTGGAAGAAGCCTGGGGCATCCTCCCCACTTGTAAAATGTTTCTGCCAGAAGCAATTTAAAAGCGTTTGACAATGAGAAACGTGCAAAATGAAGCATTTCAAAGGAGAAGGAAACAAGAAAAAGGGGGGGTGAAAAATGGAATGTGCAGAAAAAACCCTCAATATTTGTAGTGACACCAGCTGATAAAGTATTCCAGGTCCACTCTGTAAATGGTGACTCTCATACACAGAATTTATCTTCAGAAGCAGTAAACATTTACACTAAATTAAAATGTTATGTGTTAAAATTCTGTTCTACAGATTGTGTTATTCCAGCTTTGTACCAAAATATCACAAGAAATAACTCATCTCAGAAAAATCTTACAGCTTAGAAGGTGTGAAAAGATGAAAAGCACATTTGTTGCTTTGGATTCCCTTAATACCTAATTCTGGGAGAGAAATTTATGCTTGGGAGTAGATAGGATTATTTCTCATCTTATGGTGAGTTTAGAGGTGACTTCCATTTAGAACTCTGCCCAAATATTTGCAGTATTTTGGTTTAATTGAAATGATAGTTTGAGATGTACTGGTCAGCAGGGGAAAAAAAAAGTTACCACTCACACCTGTTTTACGATAGCATTTGTTTCCAGAGGCTATTTTTCTACTTCTATGAACTAAAGATTATATAGGCATGATGTTTCCACACATTCTTACACTCTAGTTTTGAAGGTCTTGGCTATGAAAGCAGATTTCAGAGTCTTGTAAGCCCCGCTTATTTTTCCAGTGCTGCAAACAGAGGGTTCAGAGGAGGGGAGATTGGACACACAACACCAGAGCCCATAAGACAGCCAAGAGGCAAAGACCAAAGAGTGGGATTTGTCTGAAGCGCTATCACACACGGGCCGAGGTGCTCCCCTCTCTGGCTCACTCTGAAGAGTATGTCAAGGAGAAAGAGAAAACTGTTTTTTCCAAAACTTGAGGCACCTGAGCCACCCATTCCAGCACAGACAGCCATCTCTTTCTCTTTTTCATAGGCCCTGCCTATTGCTGATCCTGGATGAGATGTTTTTGCTCCTACTTTTGCTGAGTGCTTGTGATTAAAGCACCTAGAATACAAAGACCTCTGTGTTCTCAGATCTCTTCAGGCTGAAGAGAATGTGGTGTGACCTGCCATATCCTCAGAAGACAGTTCATGGGAGTAGGCTTGATAACTGTGAGGTGTCCCCTGGACATGATTAGATACTGTAAGGCCAAGAGGAAGATCACAAGTCAGGGCAGTGATGGCAAACTGGAAGAACATAACTGTATCTCAGTGAGATCTCTTGAGAGATTCACTACATTTATGTGTTTTATTCATTGACTTCTTAATGCAAAATACACGAGCACATTCCAAAAGGCTTCAAGTATAAGACAGATACAAAGATGCTCACTTTATTCACTATACCTAAATCTGTTCTTGGATTCGATTCTTTTATTACTTTCATATCCTACCTTGAATGAAAATATTAGTTACCACCTTTCATACTTGAATAAGTTTATCTGAGAGGTCTGTTGCAACACTGAACTAGTCTCAGTTTTTTCCTTCTTTTAAATATTGTTGACATCAGTGTAGTGGTCTATCCTACTTGACACCATAATAGTACTTCCATGGCAAAAAAGGGCTAAGCATTTTTGCTCTCTTTTTAAAACAGTTTGTTAAACACAAAGGTACAAAGAGCATGAGGCCCACCATGAGACCTCATGCATGGACATATGAAATCTGGTACCACTCGGCAGAAGGAGAGGAAGTTCACATATTTGAACTGTTTCCTAAATCCCTTTTTTCACTGATTTACACATAATGTATCTGTCCAGTTGTCTGAGCACTCTTCTAAGGTTTGGGGCACTCTCATAAGTGATAACCGTGATCCAGAAAGCAGGCAGTGCTAATGCCCCAGAACCACTTTCCAAAATCAACTTCTTAGCCATGCCTTATACATTTCTTCCCCAGAGTCCAATGGAATTGACAAACCAACGGGGATTTCCAGAAAGACAGCCAGTCTGGATGCCATCAGAGAGAAACTGTCATAACATTACTATTTCCTTCTCTTACCACTAGGCCATGGAGTATTTTTACTTGTAAAAGATGTGTACAAGCCCTCTCACTGCAACCATCTTGTCTGTCTCAAGGAGAGGCAAGCACTCTCTGGTGTGATAGAGGCTCATGCTGTTAAATACCATGGAACAAAGCAATAATATTTAAAGCAAAAAACAAAATCTAATTAGGGAAGAGTGCAGGTTAAGGCTGAATGCTGGCCTAATAAGTTTTTTTCTTGATGCAAGGGTCTGAAGTCAGACATATTCTGCACTTAGTATCCAAATATATATCTTGATAGAGCAGATCCTATTAAAAAAAAAATGCCAGCATTGACAGCAGTGGGAAAAGGAGAAGCAGTCGAACTGCTGCTTGTCAAGGCAAGAAGATGTGGACAAGTGTGTGGGTCAGTGCTCTTCTTGGTTAGAAAAGACAGGTATCTGCTAGGGAGGGCAAGACCTCCCTTTGGAATGGAAAATTCAAAACCCCTCCCTCCGAATTATTAAAACTTTGATATTAAGTCGGCTCTCAGGCAATGATATGGGGATAGGAAGAACAGCTCTTTACGAGTATGTACAAGGCAAACAAACAACAACAACTACAGCATTAATGATAAACAAAACCAGGAACCTCGAGGGGGCTTTTGTTTCACAAAGCCCAGGGCAGTCTGATCTCTTGGGACCCCGAGAGCGCAAAGCTGGAACGGTGGAAAATCCCGGGCTGGTGGATGGGATGTACCAAAGCTCCACAGCGGTAGCTGGAAGGGCAGGGATGTCCTGGCAGGGCCGGGCAGTGCAGGGACACAGCGTATCCAAAGCGGTGCCGAAAAGCAGCGGCAGTGGGACAGGGCCGACCCAGCCCAGCAGGGCAGGGGGGGGACGAGCTCAGAGTCCCTGGGCACACGAGGAGATGATGGGAGATTTCCTCCGGAACGGACGCGGTGGGACAGTGAACTCCTCCCGCAGCAAGAGCGGCCTGACCGTCCTCTCTCTGATGCCGAGAGCAAAGAGGGCAAAGCTGCCCCCACGCCAGCCCTTTACCTGCCCAAAACCTCGGGGTATCTTTTTTTTCCCTCGGAGAGAAAAACTCACAGAGACCACAAAAGGGTGTAGCCCTGGTGCTACACTTTCCTAGCCACTTGTATTGACTTGGTCAAGCACCCATAAGCACCCAGTAATTAGTCTCCTATCGACTTTGTGGGAAAAAATTCTATAAGGAAAAAAACCCAAATCTAACCCCCCACAATGCTCATACAGATCTTGCAAACAGCCAGGACATGGACAACTAAGGATACCTTCCTGGGTAAGGATTTGGCAGCATATTGCAGCAGGGAGCTGTAAAAGTCTGTCACAAAGCTCAGCTGAGGAGTCCAGCAGAAGACTGTCAGTCACCATCATGCACCCAGAAACTACCCCCGAAGCTACAAGAAAAACATACGCAGCTGAAGGGAAGCTAGAACACTTGCCCTAAGGAGCAGGGTAAGACACTCTATTTAGCTAAACCAGGACACAATCTGATTGTTAGAACCAGCCATAGATTTTGGACAGAAGACAGAAAAATATCTCTTGTCAGAAATATGATGCCACAAAAATATATTAAATACCACTACATTTTCAAAACCAGATTCAAATCTGCTGCCCCTATTTCCCCAAGTATGCTTGATGCACTGAAAATATTTTGAATTCCTCATTTAGATATATTTTCATATTTCATTGTGAAATCTATATATCTAAATGCATTACTAAATTTAATTTAGCATATTAATATTTCATAAATCTTTTCCAACATTATACTTCAACTTTTCAGCATTACTGAAGGCAAATACTGTTACCTTATCAAATGCTGCAGTGTTATGGATAAAAAAAAATTTTCCTTGAGGCAGCACTAAGAATTTTAATGACAGGGAAAGTCTGAGTGTTTCAGAAATGAAAGTTTGAGCTTTCATTCCCTTTCAGAATGAAAATAAATGTGAAATTGCTGTGAGTTCTTATGGAATAGAAATGTTATCCCTGACTGGATCACCAGACTAAAGTCACAGATGGCCCTTAGCTGAGAATATTTTGAAGGTCAGCACAGAAATGACAGAGTATAACTGCTACTGATGCCTTTGATTTCAAAATCAGCAATGCAACCAAGTTGCCAACCAACAAGCAATAAACAGTTGCTTCCTGAAAGGGGAGAAAGTATTAGAGGAAAGGGACATGAGATCATTGCCTTGAAGCATCCTGAGTCAGCAAGTTAGGTGAGAAAGTTTTCTCTGGTCCCAAGACCATCTGCCTCCAGAAATGCTGACTGGGCTCATGCTGAGGCTTGTTCACTGACCAAACACCCACTGGGGGAGGGACAGGGGGGACTGCAGCCGTATCCCAGCACCCAGGCAGCATGTGGGCTTTGTAGTCACACTTGAACTTCGACTACCCCTGCTGATGTGGGGCACTTTTAGATAAGAGTTGTAGCAAACTGGTGTCTGGAAAGCAGTGACTACAGCTTGCAACAGCATGTCCCCAGCTGAACTGCTCATGTCTCAGTCACCTGCCTGCAGGAGCAGCCAGCAAATGGCACTGGTGTGTAGCAGGTGCCATTGCCGGCACGTGCACAGCCAGCAGTGACAGTCCCTGCCCTTGTCTGTCTGACCCACAGAGAAGAGTTTGGAAGTCAAACCTTGGTGTAACAGCTACTGTAAAAATAATTGGGTCATTAAAATAGGGAGACAGTGTCTTGCTAGGATCTAAATCAGAGTTTTTAATTGTGATGGGAATTACAATTCTGCTTTTATTAAGCAGTATTAATTGTGTGTGTAATGTGGCCAGACCTAACCAAAATGTATTTCCTGCTGGCTGCCCCGTGAAAAATTATCTTGGGGTATTGCTACCGTCAATGGAAAATAAAACACTGCACTGTCATTGGCCGCTGCCTGACAGTGAGGGCAGGGAGCTGTGTGCTCTCTGCTCCCTTGTGGAAGCTCACAGATGTGAGGAAAGGCTTCTTTCATCTCTGATATTCTCAGAAATTATTTGTATGCCAGCACACATACAATTTGACTCCTAATCCTAAACAAAACATTGTTTTATTTATTATTTTCCATCAAAAAGAATGACTCTTCTAGGTACACACTGATTTTTTTCCCCCTCTATTTTCCTAAACATTAACAAGTTTTGATTTTGAAGAAGCAGGATAAGAGTTTTTTGTCTCAGACCTACTGCCTTACTTGCTTCACTGGCAAACTAAAATACCTTCCAAACAGAAGGAGAGGACACAGCTGCCCTACATCTATCAAAATATCCTATCCATTTGTCCTTCTCCTTTAGCTTGAGTCTGTGTTGCAGGTTTAATCAAGTCCTCTTAGTTCTGTCACTCACAAGTTGCAGTTATATGGGGCCTCGTATCTCACACAGGACTACTGAGCATGAGGAAAAGCTTTTATTAAGTTTTGAGGCTGGGGTTTTTTGTGTCTTTCCATAGAGTTTGTGACTCACTTCTTGTTTACTTAGTGATGAACACCAAGATGTTAGGAACTTCTGTCCTGGATTATTATCCTGACCTCAATGACAAATTTTAGTACCCTCTCTTCCTGTGACACAGAAACAACCTCTTTCTCAAGAGGTCCTGGCTGCTGTGGTAGCAGAAGTTTCTTAGGGAAGCCCAAAACAGTTGTGGTCTCCTCTTGCTGTGGTCAAGGAAGGCACTCTTGAGTCACTGAGGAGGCCTTTTTCATTCCACAATATATATTCAAGAGAAGAATCCTTTCCAACCCTGCAGCCACAGCATTTCTCATCTTCTGTGTGTGGTGCAATCAGTAAATAAAATCACAAAAATATCCATCCTGCTTTGAATTTGGGAGACTGAAGTTACAAAAAAGACCACACTGCGTCCTCAAGGCTCATGGGAAGAGGACAAAGGTGCATCAATCTGGGATTCTCACTACATCTTGAAATAAGTGAAAAGTTCCAGAGGAAGGAGGAGGGGATGAGAGATGACAGAAGGTGTATTTCAGATGGTGGTCTTTGGCCCTTTTTTCTCCTCTGAGTTGCAGTAGTAGCCTGTGCAGACACCTACCTCACTGCTGGCCTCTGTTGCTCTAGAGTTGTAGGGTGTTATACTCAGATTATCTCAAGGACGTCTTTGCTCAGTGGCTCCTCAATGAGTTTTCATAAGGATGAATATGTCCCTCAAAGTCCATGGTAACCCTACCAGGGAGGAACTAAGAGACACAGAAGTGTCAGTACCATCAAATGTGTGCCACAGCAAGTGGCCTTGTGGACTCCCTGCCATATGTTTTTCAGATGCCAGAACATCTGATGCTCTGCTGCAGACAACTTCGAAGCAGGTTCAGAAGATCACACTGAAACAAGAAATGAACCTCTCCCAGAATGCTCTCTTATCCCTAACCCAAGGATTTCGCCACCCAGATGAGGTGACACCATTTCTTGGAGACTTGGGTGACATCATTTCTTCACCATTCAGTTTGTCTGGTGAGTGTCTGGCTGGCTGGTGGGCGTCTGGTTGGCAGGGGTGCAGGCATAGGTCGCAGCAGGCACATGTATCCTGCGCTGCCAAGAGCCTTGGAGCAAGACTCAAAGTCACTGCCATCCCCAGTAATGCTCCCTGACGACACTGGCCATCTGCATGGGCTCAGAAAAACCACCAATTACAATGCACCACTGCACTTCAAACACTGCCAAGGTGGTGAGCCAGGGCGTGGGGAAAGATCGCTGGAGGGCAGCCAGCATTTGGGAATTTTCACTTGACTCGTAGGAATGCAAAGTAACACTTGCAAAAGCCAGTCAGGGTGTCAGGTGAGGTCTTTTCTATCCCTTTTATATTTATAACTGTAATATGAACTGTCATCAAGTTCATTTATATATGGCTTTTAGCAGGCTGCTTACAGTTTAGTTCTGCCATAAAAGTCTATGTTTTTGTAAGACCTTACTCTGAAATCTATATTCTTTCCCTCAATGTAAGGCAAACAGCAACATAAACCAGGCAATTTCTGTGCAGAGCAGTGTACATTGAACCACTGCAGTAAAGCAATTTGGTCTGGTTTGTCTGCTGTTACCTTAATAGGAAATGTTTTGTCTCTTGTTTTGAGGGGCAGGAAGAGAAAAGAAGAAAGGGATAAATGGAATTGCCTCTGTAATTTACCTTCCCTGACAGATCTAGAAATGCCTGGCTACTCCTTAGAAAACAAAAAAAAAATCTCAAGGGAAGAGGTAAAGACTATCCTTTTGACTGCCTAATATGTCCAATTGCAGCTTTCAGTAAGCAGAAAAGAAAAATAAGTTCGGCTGCAGGCTGGACTGTAAGCCCAGAGGGGTCTGATTTATGTATCTTGATTCAAGTGTGTATTTGAAGACCTAGAAAGAGTCCGAAGCTGGCAGTCGCTCTGCAAGTGGTTAGTACCCAACCCTGTCTTCATAGACTGGCAAAGCTGCAGGGAGGGACCAAGGGGCAGATATTCCACTTGGGATGCTATAACTGTCCTGATAATAGAGTTATATAAATACAGGAGAATGTACAAAGGAAAAAGAGAGAGGTTAGTTATTATTGGATGGAGGGAAAAAAATCAGTGAGGTATGAAGCAGCCAGCAGAAGTCAAATGGATTTCATCAGCCCTTCAGCTGCATTCCTACTGGTGGTCGAGTTCCTTTTTGCTGGAGCACTGGCATAGTGTTAGCTGACTTCGGCATGTCCTGTTCAATCCATGTCTTCAGCTCTGACAACTGGCAGCCTGGAATCCTTAGGGCTTCTAAAAACCACTTATAGTTCCACTTACTCCCTAATGACTGTTCACCTTCCATGTTACTCACTCACAGCTATACTTTGCTGCTTTTATTTCTGCTCTATCTGACTTGCTCTGGAAAGGTTTCTCAGTTAACAAGCAACAGTGTGTCGGCAGTGAGTCAGTATTGTATTGTATTGTATTGCATTATATTATATTAATTATATAATTTTGTATAATGTTGTGGTGGGCAGTGATGATTTTCATGTAGAAGGATACAGCATCTTCCTCACATAACATAATTATATCCAATTTTTAAGCCTTTGACAGTAATAAAATCAAAAATAAACTAACATATTATATAACTATATATATAATATACAATATTTTATAATATATATAATACATTTTGCATTAAACATATGATAAGGGTTATAAAGAGTAAGAACAAAAGGCATCAGATGTTTTATTTGTTTGCTGTATCCTTTGCAAAGAAGCTATCCATGCCATCTACTCATAAATATTGGAAAGGTTGCTTCCCACTGTGTCTGGTTTTCTTAAGGAGGTTAAAGAGGAGTATGAACCCATGACCTACACCTCCTGCTGAACCAGTCACCAGAAGTGAAGGATAGCAAGCAAAACCTGTTGACTTTGGTTTGGATGTGCAAGTTGTGAAGAAGACACTTATAGCGTGGGAGATAAGAAACATCCAAGTACATATCCCCTCTGCCTAGTCAACAGCCAGTAGTGCTAGGTTGTTTACTATGCAGAAAACAAGCTTAAAAGCCATATCAGCCAAGTGCTGGCACAGAGTATCCTCCAGCTAATGAATCCTGAGCTACCCAATGTGTGGAACTTACTGGTTTGGGTCTTTTCCCTCCACTAAATTTCCTGGGATGAATACACCCTGAGTAACAACTATTGGCTCAAGGATACATTTAAGACTATAATATTCATCTAGACAACATAATTGGCTAATATCTCAATCCATTTTTAATTGGAAAATAGTCTGTGCTTTTACTAAATACAATTATTCCAGTTTCTCTAGGCTTGTGGGGGATTTTTTGGTTTGGTTGTTTTTTAATTTTAATTAGCAATACAGAAAAAAACCCTGGACATATATATCTTCTCATTTCAGCATATGTATGTTTTCATTTTTTGTGGAATAAATCTTTGTCTGCTACTCCATGCTCATGCCACTACAGCTGGGAGCAGAACTTTGCTCTAATTTAGGCTGGATCTCTAGGGCATTCATGTGTTGTAACCAGTTCTGCTGACTTCAGAGTCAGCCTTACAATTCATTATTCCTAAAGGCTTCCTCAGAAGTTCAATGAGACTGAGAAATCTCAACTTCCATTTAAATAAAAGCTAAAAGATTTTAGAAACATCACTCTTTCTGTCCAAAGTGTAAGAACCCTTAATTAATTAAAAAAGGAAAAAGCAAGAAAAACTCAGCATGGCAATTCTTTAAAATTATATGGTTGTAAATCACATAACTTTGTGCATGATGGTGGTGTGGTTTCAGTTCTTGATTTGGCACCAGTGCACTCTATATTCCTCTTTGTCTAGCATTAATCAAGTATTCAGACATGGTAATAAGCCACAAAAGAGTCATGGCAGAATTTAAGAACTCATTATAGTGTTCCCTCTCCTCAATGGTGTTCATCTGTCCCAGCTCACCCAAAAAGCTGACGGTATTAGGAGGAAACTTATAAAATTACCTCTGAAGGGGAAAGAAGATGAAACGCAACCTCCATGTATGTAGAGCATAGATTTGTAACAAGAGGCTTCCCAAAACAGTTGAATGAATGGGTAGCCTCAGGTCAGGGTTTATCTCAGAAAACTGTCATCTCCTTTCTCAGTCTCAGACAAGACATATCAGACTAAATAAGAACAGCAGAAGATTCAGTTGTCTGCTGATCTTCAAAGGAGTCCTCTCTGGTGAAGTACGTGACATTCACAGCTGTAGTGAGATCTTGCCATGCTCTCACACTGCTCCAGGGTTCCAAAAGAGCAGCAGTTTTGATCATGCTCCACCAACAGCAGGTTTGGTGACCAAGTTCTCTGTCTGAAAACATGAATGCACAGTGACTTGAGGGATTTGCCTTGGATTTTGTTTTCCTCCTTGCAGTGTAATTTTTGGACGAGGGTAAGCTTGCATGGTGTTCATTTGCATTCCATTTTTGTGGCTACTTTTTGCCTATAATGAGCCAAAACCAAACTCCGTAAAAAAATGTAGATGTAAATCTGCGCATGCAACTTTTTCCTCTTCTCTAACTCAGTTTTTCTAATGATTGGAGAATTGTTTGTTTGTTTTAGAAAGTGAAAACCATATATAAATTTACTGTTCCCAGAAATCTCTTTGAAATTCCAAATGGCACAAGTTCATACAATGGGAAAGGCTCTACTAGGAATATTTAGGAGGTGCATGCAATTAGGAGGTGGGAATCTGTCACTAGTGCAATATCATGGTAGGATAAGTCTACTCGTTCCAGTTGGTTTCATGCAGAGGCACTGTGTAGTGATCAGTTGGATGGAGAGGTTTGGTTCATATGCAAGTATGAAATTATTAGGAGTTACTGTGCAAGTTGCCCCTGTATTTATGAGGGAAGATATTTTCCAAGCACTGTTCAATATAATATTCCTGCACCAAACAAAAGGCTATTTCTTTCATAGGCACATCCTCTGAAATAGAGTATCTAGAGAAGCAGCAAGGACTGGATAAACTAATGCCATTTCCGTGTTTGAAATATTTTTCTTAGTCATGCAGATTCTCTTCACACACAAAATAAATGTCAATATTTTACTAGAAAAGTAAGATGAGGAACATTGCAGTTTTATTTGGGTCATTCCTATAAATAGGAAAACACAGGAAATTGCTGTAGTTGCAGAATGTTCTATCAGATTTCTCAGATCTGTTCACTTAAGGATTTTCATCATGTTCCCCTTTCTTTCCTAACTGGCATTTACCATTCTCATTATACACAATACAATTCCCAGTATTTATTTCTTTTCTCATTACTCTCTTTTCTCTGTCTCCTCCTTTCCCCTTTGGGATCATGTTTCTGTGGCTGATTGTGTTTTACCCTTTCCAATTCAATCTCTCCCTCTCTCACATCAAGCTAAATGCAAATTCCATACCTCTGTCACCCAGCTTTTGCCTGGTCTGTCCCTTCGTCACCTTGCTACCAGCCCTGGCTTCTCTCCAGCCTCATACTCCTCGTACGTCTGGTGCCCTTAACACCTTTATCATCTCATCCCTGTCACTCTCATATATTGTTCCTTGAGACCCAGCTTCTATTCTACAGTGATCTGGCACCATAACCTAATGCCTTCCACTTCTGGCTATGCTGCACACCTAGGCCTACCTGATAATCTTTCTGCTGCTCTTTTCTTCTCCCATACTCTTCAGGCTGTAATAATCAGCCTCTCCTCTTCCATTTCATCTCTCTACAGTTTTCCCCACTATCTGATTCCCTATCTTCCCTTCCCAATGTCTGTCATCACTGACTAACCACGTCCTTCCTCTGTGGTTTACCTTGGAGTAGAAATGAGAACTTTCATTTTTTATTTCATGCTCTCTTTTGCATGAGGTACTTAACACTAGGAAATTCTCTATAACCAATCTGTTCTTCTGATTCCCATGTACAATTAATTACTCAGAAAACTTGGCAAAAGCTAATCTGCTATGTGCTGAGGCAATTGTACAAGATATGCCGGTCAATACCAGGTTACTGGACCTATTATTTTGGATGTTGCCATTTTTGCCTCTCAGTTTTCATCTGCTTTGTAAACCCACAGACACTTACTTTTCCCCTCAGTTATATTGCTAGACACTATGGAGACTTGATATTTTTCTTGGGTTTTCAAACTTCATAACAATGCAAATGGTGAAGAATCTAATCTCAAAACATGACAGCAACAAGTGGCAAATAAATAAAATGAAAATAAACAAATCCTCAAAACAAACAAACCCCCGAAACAAACAAAAAACCCAAAACAAACAAAACCAAACAAACCAAAAAACCCCCAACCTTACATGACAAATATTCAGTGACATTGTTCCTCTCTGTTTGGGAAAATATATCTGAGAGGATGAATCTATAGTCTTCTGGCTATGGGAAAAATCCCTTTTGAAGGATGATACTGAATTATGTTTTGGCAACTTAACAGCAATTTAACTGTATCTGCACTAGTTGTGTGACTGCCTCTAGAATCAGAACTGAGGTGAAATTTATCAGGTCCTGTGTTCAGCTCCCTAAATCATTGCCATCAATCCTGTAGAATTCCTGTAGCACAGGAATTCTGCTATTTCTTGACATTATGGCCTTCTACAGGCAGAGAGTGCAGAGAAGTTAAGCCAGGTGGTTTTAAGTGGAAGAGCCTGGGTACTGGGAGTTATTTTGTTGTCATAGTATGCAGCAGTTTCTTGTTCAATTTAACATGAGATGGGCAACCTGCCGTGTTGATATAGCCACAGCAGCACTGTGAGAATGAAAAAGCATTTGTCTCTGATGTAATATAGCCTCAGAATCTTTCATTTTCTGTTGCCAGAATAGCTCTAATGAACATATGAATGCAGCTTCAGCTGCCCCAGATTTAGATAGATAATAGTTTTAGTGTTAGTGAGCCTCAGGCAGACTTCCATAACATTTGGCAACCAGCAGGAGACAAAGAGGAACAGAAACTTGATTTCTTCTGAGACATTTATATCTTTTCTCTATGCTCTGGACTGGAAAAGCATGTCATATTAAGAAACACCCTTTATACTTACCTCTGGTAGCCCAAACTGTCACCACTTCTCTTAATTTAGATTTAATGTTTATGTTTTTAACTAAGATAGAGTTAAAAACATAAGATAGAGAAGTGGTATTGAAAGGACTTTAGTGTCCTCCATACATTTTAAGACAGACAAGAGGGATATGAGTTTCTTCACTATGTGACAGTCCTATTCTGTCTATGTTCTGTCCTTTGCCTCAGGGTTGGAGCTACCTCTACTTTAAAATTTTGAAAAACAACATAGCTTTTACCAAGCTGAAAATCAAATATTTAACTCTTGCCTTGAAGATTGCATGCAAAGGGAATATCAATAAATTAAAATTCCTGAGAGGCAGGCAATGCAGAAAGATCAAGATCCAGAACATACCAGAGAATCACAGAACAGTTTGGGTTGGGAGGTTCCTTAAAGACTATATAGTTCCAACCCTTCTGCCATGGGCAGGACACCTGTCTAGGCAAATTGCTCAAAGCCCCATCCAACCTAGCCTTGAACACTTTCAGAGAAAGAGCATCCATAACTCCTCCAGGCTACCTGTTCCACCTGTTTACTATTCTCTAGGTAAAGAATTTCTTCCTAATATCAAATCTAAATGTACTCTTGTCAGTTTGTAGCCATTCCTCCAGTCCTGTCACACATGCCCTTGTAAAAAGTCTGTCTCCAGCACTCTTGTAGCACGCATTCACCCCCAATAGGAACCTATCAAAAATGAGGCAGCTAGCCCTAGTTAAGCTGTGATAGACTTCTGCTGAGAGGTTCTTCCACTCACAGGATGTGAGAAGAGGATCCTTCTCACATCTTGGGTAGTGGTAAGAGGTTACTTTATTTTCTGTGCCTATACACTATAAACTAGTCCTAACACTAAGTCTGAAGAAATAGCCACATGAACTGTTAGAATAGAAAAAAAAGTCCCCGCAGTGCTCCTCTGGCCCATTTTGCAGTAGCAGTAAGCTCCATCAAATATTTTGGAGATAGGGATGTAGGAGGATACTAGTAAGAAGCAATTAATTTTAACAGCTAAGCGTCAGAAAAAGAGCAGCTCCCAGCCCACAACATTTCAAATTTTCTGAACAGCTTTGTAGGGATCTTGTTCAAGAAGTCTGGGAGCTAAGGCAAATTGCAGATTCTGATCTTCCCCAGACTTTTTTTTTTTTTTTTTTAATCTCTGGGATACGTCTAGTCATAGTGGGCTAGTAGTGTTTGGTTTGTGTTTTTTTGGTGTTTTTTGAGGGGGGGGTGGGAATGCCTCAGCATAATGCATAAGGAAATCTCTGTGTTGGCCTCTCCTGTACCTTTTCTGTGAGTAAACAAAGGACTAATCTTCTGGACCACCAACCAATGATTTCTGGAAACTGCATTTACTTCATATATCAGTCAAATTGAAGCTCCACAGCTCAGCTACATTCAGATTTAGGACTGAATCACCACACAACACAGTATCTCTCAGTCCAACTGTTTGCCTGTTATAAAGATTCAAATTCATTATTGAATATTTACCTGGCTGAACTCCCATGCAATTGAAATTTCAATTCACTGCTCTCTTGTGCTCCACCAGTGCTCTGCCAGTGATGTACAATGCACACATGCCCCTACACTGGCTCTTGCCTTACTCAGGGCTTGAAATATGTGATACTCGAATGTTGCAGTTTTTCTTCCTCATCTAGTAGCTCTCATTCCGCACAGGCCAAATCCCCTTCCAAGTGCAACATTATTTATTATCTCGTGATATATTAAATAAGTTCATCAAGTCACCATCAGTAGATCTCAGAGTCTCTACAGTTAACAGTGTGATTTGTTCTCCTACTGGGAGGGGAAGAGCACAGAAGCTGGAAGGAAACCACTTGAACTTTTCATGTTTTAGTGCCCAGTAGCAGATATCTAGAACATGTATTCAGAACACATCCCATAGAGAAATACTGCAACCAATTACTCCAATCTGGAGTAAAAGCAATTTTCCCAGAATCACTGAGCCCACCTGACAAAAAAAAAGCACCTATTACTTCATGAGATAAAAGTACTTATTTGTAGTTTCCTCTAATCATAGTTTATTACACTAGATCAGAAGTCTATCTGAGGTTAAGAGTCTTTTGATTAACCATTTTGCTAACATTTTTGGAAGGACATATTGGAAAAAATGAGTCAAGAAAACAAGGCAGGATCTTTAACAAAACAAAGTAACAAGCAGCTGACTTTGATTACAGCTGGTGCCCTTGCTTTTCATGCATATGCATACCAAGCCCTCAACACTCCACATGCCAGTTTCCCCCCAGTACTACATCTCCATTCTCAGTAATTTCATCTGGAGTTTCAGGTGCCTCTGAAAAGTCCGGCTGCCCCTCTCTCGCTGTCACTTCTGCTGGTGCTGGGGACTGTAGACGTGTGATGTGCTGCCCCCTCAGCTATGAAATACTCAACAGGGTTATAGTTCCAGCCTCCGAACAGAACTGCCACCTGCGAGCACTGTACGACTTGAGACAGAAAGTCCTTGGCAGGAGCTAAGCCTTAATGAGCTTAAAATGCATTGAGGAGCTTGGCAAATACAAACCCAGGCCACAGAATAAGTAGTTGCAGAAAGTTTCCAGTGCAAAATGCTTACAAGACAATTGCTTACATTATCTAGATGGTTTTAATTACAGAGGAGTTCAGACCAGTTGCTTAAGTTTTCCCAAGGGGTAATTAGTCACCCTGTGAATTTGCATATTTTCCACTGCTGTACTGAGGCAAATCAGCCATACTTATCAGAAGATTGACCTGGCAACTTCTGTTCTTGGCAGATTATAGTCTGAGTTTCATCATGACAGTATCAAATATATTAGCAAATGTTCCACTGCAGGGCTGCAGCAGCCAAACTTTGGGGAGATAGCAGGGTTCCTTGTTTTAAATGTAAGAAATTTCAAGCACAGACAGAATGAAGAGGACATTTTTTATAGCTTCTACTCATGATAGATGCAATATCCATCAACATCTTACAAATATATTAATATTCTACCCTCTGCTGCATGTTATACAGACTATGCTTTTAGTTATGCTGAGATTTACTAAACTGAATGGAAGTAGATTCATTCCCAAAAAGATTATTTATTTCAGATAGCTCATTTTATGGTGTTTTATCAGCTGTGTTGTTTTGGTTGGTCATAGGAGGAACGGACATACTGAAAGCTGAGATTAGCAGCCATTTTTATTTAAAAATCAAAACTATAACAGACATGCAAAAAATACCAAATACTATCAATATGCAAGACATTACATATTTACCTATTCTTACAGATTACACAGTAGTAATAAGTGTGATTTTTACAAATCAGTTTGAAAATGGCAGCATTTTTTAAGATTCTCATATTGTTATATTTTACTCACATCTCCCACTGGTTTTATATCTATTATCAGAGGAAGGGTTGCTTCCACTCGAGAAAAAGGGATAATGGCCACAAATCACACTAAATGTAAACTGAAATAGCTATTAAAATAAATAAATCACATTTTTTCAAAGGTACTGAAAATTTTACTCACCAAAGTAGAAAATTGTAACATGACAACTGACATTATCCAAGTGCCGCCTAGCTTGGTTAGATAGGTTATCCCTGAGCCTATGTACACTTGTATTATGAAGTGAAATGCAAGCTGGACAATGTAGAACATTTTGGATCTTTTAAGTTACTTTTGTTAATATTGAAGCTGAAATATCTGAATATTCAGAACAAGCCAGTCCTAAATTTTTAGATACATAAGGAAAAGGGCAATTAATGAGTGGCAGACATATTTTCAGACATCTTTGTTTTATGAAGCAGGTCAGAATCTGATATAATATAATAGCTTACGCATGTATATACATACAGACATACATATGTAAACACAGAATGTCTCCAATAAAAACCATATGGCAAGCTTAGGCAGATTGTTTTCCATTGTTTTCCATGTGAAAACAAAATGATAAATCTTTCTTTTCTTGACATCTGTGCCTTTGCTTTACCATGAACCTAACCATTTGGATCAGTTACTATTTTCCCTGGCCTGTTTTTAAGTCCCTGTTATCTTGAAAGTCAGGTGTCACCACTAGAATAGTTCCTTTACTCTGAAATTTAGGGAAAAGTGTTGATTCTTAAGAAAAGAACACTTGAACAGATTCTCTTCTGCTGATATCCCGCAGCAGGCAGAGGGGTATCTTTAGGATGCTGATGTCTGCTGACACCTTGGAGCACACACTAGAAGCCCATTTGTCTTGTGCAAGGGACAGAACTGAGGAGGGGCTCATATTGCATACACCATGTTTGTGATAAAGATATCCTCTCTGTAGAGTACAGTAGTTGTTAACTACTGCCCTCCAAATGCTTCACATGTTCACACCATCTCCTACAATACAGTTTGCTCCAAGGAGGAGGACAGAGATCTGGCCGGGAGCAAGAGCCACTTCTCCATACTCTTCTGCAGGGTCCAGCTGATCTTGCAGGAATTCCTGGCTGAGCCAGGCTTTTTCTCCTTCACACCATCTGAACACTGCGAAGACCCTGGCTCTTTTCCTGCCTGCCACATTCCTTATCAGAGTGCTTATGAAGCACACAGCAGAATGTCTCACTTGTTGTCTCTTGCCATTCCTCATACTGCACAGTGATTGATGTAAAGTAGAGCAGCTGCAAAACCTGATGAAAAACAGCAAGAAAGACAAAGTGGACTCCTTTTCTCAGCTGGGATAGAAGCATCTGGATAGACGCAGCCAACTGGACAATGAAGGCAGATTAGCAAAGTTTAGTATGTTGTGAATAAACATGTGTGTAAATTCATTTTTATATGCAGTTGTTCCTTGCTCTCTGAAAAAAAAAAATCCACAAAGAAAAATCTTGCAGTTTGCTGGGGTTAGCATGGAAATTAATGACACTGAAAGAGGGTATTTTCTGGATTGACAAGGGTAGGGAGGAGGCAATTCAGAAGTAGAACTTCATCTTCATCACATTAATGTGATGCTGTTGAGACAGAATCTTTATTGTAACTACAATCTGGCACCAATGGCTAGATGCTTAAATAGATGATCTAATTTTTAAATTCAATTTCTTTAAACTTTTTATTATGTACCAATTTCACAAAAAAACCCACCATTTTTAATGTAGGTACCCCTTTGTGAATCAAGATTAGAAATGTCTCACATCGTAACCCCTAAAATATTAAATTAGTAATAAAGACCTACACAGTAAAGTGCTTAGCATGCCATACCTTCTGTTTTTGTTATTTAACAGAGACATTTCACAGCTTGTGACAAAAAATAATTTCTCCTCTTTAGAATAAATCAAGGATGCCTACTTTATTTTGATGTGCTTTGTGAAGTAAGAGGTTTTAATGAAGGCTTCAAGAGTCACCCAGAGTGCTTTGGAGTTTCAGTCTTCTAGTACAGCTGGCAAGATCACTGTGATTGTATTTTCCACTTTGCCAGAGAGCTAGGCTGGCTTCTGCTATGGTTCATGAAGAATTTTTTGGAGCTGGGTACAAGCTACCTACTGTGGCTGTAGAAGCTGCCTGGAGGGGTACCTACCCTTGAGGGGTACCCTACTCTACACAGGGTCAGCTTGGCCCAGTGGCTGCCACGGCCCATCTCAGGGCAGTCACTGGTGGTAGCATGGTCAGGAAGCCCAAGTCACCAGGCCTTTCTCCTCCACTATTTTTTGTACACAGGTATAGGGGGTTGACTCTGTCTGGATGCCAGGCATCCACCAGAGTCATTCTATTACTCCCCTCCAAAGCTGGACAGGAGAGAAAATATAACAGAGGTTCATGAGCTGAAATAAGGACCAGGAGAGATCACACACCAAATACCATCACAAGCAAAACAGATTCAGTTTAGTGATAATAACTGAATTTATTGCTAACAAAATCAGAGCAGGATTATAAGAAGAAAAACAGACCTTGAAAACACTTTCACCCCACTCCTCCCTCCTTCTCAGCTCCATCTCCTCCCCTCCTGCAGTGCAGGCACATGGGAAATGGGGGTTATGGTCAGTTCATCGCACAACTGCTTCACAGTTCTCCAAATACTTCTCTAAGGTGAGGCCAATCCTTTGAGAAACTGTTCTCCACAAACTGCTCCAATGTGGATCACTCTTCCACAGGGTAGAGTTCTTTAAGGACAGCCTGCTCCAACATAGATCCCCCACAGGGTCGCAAGTCCTATCAGGAAACCTGTCCCACCGTGGCCTATTCTCTCCATGGGTCTGCAGGCACCTGCCAGGACCCTGCTCCAGCACAGGCCTCCCATGGGTTCACGGCCTCTTCTCAGGCATCCACCTGCTCCAGTATGGGCTCCTCCATGGGCTGAAGGTGGATCTCTGCATCCCTGTGCTCCTCCATGGGCTGCAGGGGCACAGCTGCCTCACCCTGGTCTGCACCACAGACTACAAAAGAGTCTCAGCTCCCCTCCTTCTCCACTGACCCTGGGGTCTGAATAGCTGCTCCTCTCCCATATTCTCACTACTCTTCACTGGCTGCAATTGCATTTGCCCAATAACATATTTTTTTCTTCTTCTTAAATCTGTTATCTCAGAGGTGTTCCCACCATTTCTGATTGGCCCAGTCTTGGCTGGTGGCACGTCCATCCTTGAGCCACCTGGGATTGGCTCTGCTGGATATGGAGGAAGCTTCTGGCAGCTTCTCACAGAAGCCACCCAGTAGCCCCCCTGCTACCAAAGCTTGGCCATGCAAACCCAACACAACAGGTTGTCAATTCATTGTCTTTCTATTCTGCTTGTGCAGCAGCAAACACAACAAATGTCCACATTTGTAGATAAATGCTACAGCCTAAATAATGGCAATTCCATCCAAATAAAAGTTTAGATGTTCTACAGGTGTGTTCATAGTAGAAAAAAAAAGTAGTGGTAGACCACATTAAGCTGAGAAATTATTCAATTTACATAGAGCATGTGGAGAATGCTTTTTCCACAAGGCATCCAGCTCTACTCAGAAACAAAATTTGTTCTAGTGGCAGTCTAACTGCACATGGTTGTGGTTCACTGTTTTTTGATGAATGAATGTAATGGGGATGTCTCCATTGGCACAACACAGAAGTTTACTGGTATTGAACTCAACACAAACCCAGCCCTTCACAAAATTCTCAACACATGGTTAGGAACATGGACATAAGAACAAATTTTAACAAACAAAGGAGAGCCAAAGCTTTAGCAAAAATTCTTTCCTAAGTTAAATCTACCTGCCACTAGGACAGAGAATGGGTTATGGGTGTAGTTCTGTTGGTTAATCCATGCCAACAAACAATTTGAAATGTGGTAACAGCCCAAGACTAAAGAGCACAGTTTATTTGTGAACATATTTCCACTGAACATAATATAAAAAATTATTTTTCCTGCCTAATGTTACCCAAATTGAAGGAAGGGTATTTTTTCCCTTTGTTGAAACCATGAATAAATACATAATAATAATAAAACCATGCATAACCCAAGAGCTGCAAAAAGCATTTCAAAAACATTCTAGTGGCTCCTCCCCCTTATTGAGTCACTGTCACTTGCCTCAAAACTGCATCTGGAAAAAGGATAGAAGTGTAGCCTCCTGAAAGAGCTTGTTTTACTGAAGTTGGCATGGGAGCACTGGGCAAGAGTTCAATCCCAGGCATCAGTTTAGGAATACATAAGGTCAATTCTCTTAATTGTTTCTGCCAATCTTGAAGCCGTTAGAAAAGAGTCAGTGTGACTTGATTTCTTTGAATGGAAAATAGCACAATGGTTCCGTGATGGAAATGGTTGTGCTGATTAGGAAAGCAGTTTTCCATCACGAAAGCAAACATGTGGCCACACTTCCATGCAAGTATGGAATGCCACGTGGTTTTGGTTTTTTGTTGTTGTTGTTGTTGTTGTTTTAATGCAGCCAAAACAATACCCTCAAGTCTTGCTTGAAATGGAGGATTTTATGTATGATGTGATCTCCAGAGCTGTTTGAAAACCAGGGGTTTGGGAAAGTCATCAAAAGCTGTCTGTTTTCCTCTGGATTTTGCCTTGAAGATGACTGACATTTTAAAAGAATTCTATTCATTCCTGTCTTTTCATCAACTCATACAAGCAAATCATCCTTCCCTCCTAGTAGCTGAGCCAGATTGTCTTGAAACAATCAAATCTAACAAAGGATTCACAATAGATGATTTTGAGAGCCGCTGTACAGGGAATCAAGGATCTATCTCAGTTCGTGTTCCTAATGGCATGCTTTCCATCATCTCTAAATCACAATACTCCATGGAGTAATACTCACAGGCTGTGCTGGAGGAAGAAAAGCATGTTGTTTGGTATCTTGTCCCAAAAGCAGGTGAGGAGCATGCAAAGGATATGGGTGGTATTAATGTATGGATGCCACATTGCAGCAGGAGCCATGGCAGCTCATGAAGGTCAGGTCTTACAGCTCTCATCTTTGCTGCCTTATTAAATCTGTGCAGCTGGCCAAAATGGAGTTTCAGCTGAGGTCATCATGAGGTTTACTCTTCCTTTCTGACACATCTTATGTTGTAATGAGCCTAAGTCTCTTTCCCATCTCTCATCATTTATGCAATTTGCAGGAAGTTGAGTATCTTTGCAGCATACCTGCAGTCCAGACAAGACAGCTTCAAGTCGGACAGTGATCACAAAAAAAGTTTTGATAGTGCACAGTCTAGGGGCACACAGTTATACAGAGCATGCGTGTAAGCTTGTATTTCTCCAGGAAGCCAAGCGAATGCTGAAAAATCCCAAGTGGTTCAGGCTGTTCACACTAGACCTTTTTTTCCCCATTTTTTTTAATGATACAGCTGCCTAACATTGATTTCTGCTAAGTTAAAACACTGATTAATTGAAAATAAAATATTTAAGGGTTTTTTTGGGGAGATACTTTAACCAGTGAAATCAGATCTGTTTCAAAACCAGAAGCTGAAATTCTTGGAAAAAGTATTTTTCACAAGTATTTTTACACAATTTTTTTTTTTTGAATGTAACACAACTCTGACTTCAGCTGATTGATTCAAGTGCAAACTGCTTGCATTAGATCCAACTTCACAAATACTTTCCATTCTCCCTGAATGCACTTTCTGGAAAAGCAATTCCTTGCAGCTCTGTCGGCTCCAAATATTTCAGTGTCATCACTCTCAAAAGCAAAGTGTAGGAAGACAAAAATAAATGATAACTAAATACGAAGAAGGAACAAAGCTGCATAAAGTTGTGGAGGAGGTAAGGAATCTTGAATTAGTTTTATTCTAAACTCATTCAGATTGGAAAACTTAGGAAGGGTGGTTCTGATGAGCCTTCATGAGAGGGACAACGAATTATTTATTTCAGGACTGAGAGAGGCTTTTGTCACAGTTGTACTCTGACCAGAAGTAACTGGCATTGAGACATTCCCATGTGTTTAATTTCTGACAGCAACCATAGAGACTAACTTCTGTCTCCCTGTGTCCTGCTGCAGCTGATGAAGCTTGGTGATGCCAGCAGAGCGTTAGGAGCCTCTCACTGGTCCCATCCAGCCAGTGCAGCAGGCCACAGGGAAAGCTTGGCGCACTGTGGAAGGTGAGCCTGCTACCCTCCAGACCCACCCCTTCCCAGCTCTGTGTGGTGTTGTGCCAGGGACAATGGGACACTTCAGGGCTGCAACTCAGGAGCTTGTAAGGTGGAAAGTCCTCACAGGGAATGCAAGAGCTACACAGTATGCCCATCTTTTGGGGTAGGGATTACAGCAACATGAGTTTTATCTCTCGTAATCACACTTGCACAGACAGTTCAACATCTGTGAGAACCTGCTAGACCTAAAGATCAGCTGAAGCATGCAAATCTTCTCCATGTGACTGCTGTTTGGCAAAACTTCCTTCAATTCAATTACGAATTACAGTGCAGGAGCAGGAAACTAAAAAAACAAGCTCCAAACTATTTAGCAAAGAGCCAAGTCTGGTCTTTACATAATAACCATGACTTGTTTTTGAAAAATACTTGAAAGCAAAGGTTGGACAAATCAGAGACTGCGGAACAGCAGAAGTATACTTTCTTTTGCCCTGTTGACTCTAATATGCAACTTTCTGACCAAATATTGCTAGAACTGGCTCTTCTTGGCATCAACAGGAATTAACTGATGAGTATACGCACTTATGAGATAAATTTCTAATCCTTCAAAAAAACAGTACAATTGCCTTGCTTCCAAAGAAAGGATGAAAGAGGTTTAGAGAAAGAAAGTGCAGTGCACTCATTAACTAAGAGGATTAGAAATTCTAAGGTACAGGCAAGCTGGAATAACATTTTTTTTACAAGATTTGATTTGATTTGATTTGATAAGCCATGTCAACTAGAAAAACATCTTAAATCATAACCAAGCACTAGACAAAGAAAAATAATGCCATTTCCAAAGAGGTATAGGAGTAAAAAGTTCAGCAGACGTTGATAAAGAATGTTGGGAAACCCAGAGTAAAATATGTTGAAAACGATCTGTTAGAAAACTACTGTGTTAAGAAGTAGTGATTTAAAGAAATCAAAATATTTCACAGGAATGTAAATAACTGTTGGACCCATTCTCTGAGATTTCCTAAACATACTTGTGCAGCATCTGATGGACTTGTGTATGAACAAGGAGTCAAAATGAAACATTCCGTCAAAGTAATTTTGTAAGGCACTTTTGATATTCTGTGATATAGCCATCTTTTGCCATATTTGGGCTAAAAAATAAAATTTGAAATGTTTATATTTTTCCCAGATGAAATTAACATAATCCTTTGCAAACCAAAAGATAGATGAGTAGGTTTGTTAACAGTCGCTGCCACCCCAAACGCTCATTAGAGGCTTCTGAAAAATTGTTCACAGAGGTACAGAGGCAGTGAAGAGAGCTTCAAATTTTCAGTTCACCATGGCAAATGGGAAGATTTCAATATGAGGGTGGTGAGGCACTGAGAAGAGTTCAAGGATGGGGCTTTGAGCAACATGGTCTAGTGGCAGGGGGTTTGGAACTAAATGGTCTTTAAGGTCCCTTCCAAGCCAAAGCATTGCATGATTCTATGATGTCCTAGTCAACTGCAAAAAGAATACCCACAATTATACGGTCAAGCAACCAACAAGGAACAGCACGAAACAAAAATACCATGAATTTTACAACATCAGATCACCAGATTATGCAGATAGACAATCTCTAAGGTAGGCCATATAATATTGTTACTGTGGCTCCAGAACAATTAAGTAGAGTTATTAAAACTACGTTGTGCTGAGACTACAATTAATTTTACATGTCCTCCTTTGTTTGTACTTTTCCAGGTCATAAGAATGGCTGAATCAAATGACAATGTGACAGTTGTGTCCAAATTTCTGTGTAGTATATACAGATGAGAGATTTGATCTTGAAGGTGTGGAAAGATATACCTCACTGATGCATGAAAGCCTGTCAGGAAACTGCGTGAAAAACTCAGATATGTACTACTGGATAGACAGCATGCATAAAATGTAACTTTTTTTAATTATTATGATTTCCCATGGTAAGTTTTCTACTATTTAATTGCACACGTCTAATGTAATCTTCATATATTGCTGTGATTATATCTGCTTTCATCTCTTAGCTCTATCCTCACGGGATCAGTTCTGCCCCATTTAGGACCAAAATCTGGATTGCACGTGGGATTGTGCTGACAGCACAGAGAGTGACACAATCAAGAGATTTTGGAGTAAGCTTTGCATTGAAGTTCTTTGACCTATGAAACAACTGAAAAGCAGTCACTGCAGCACAGAGTTCAGGCAGGCTGGTTTATCAGGCTCCCCAGGTGACTAGCCATGTATCTGTAGCCTTTCTGTGTCCCCCTTTCCAGCAGTGTAGACACAGCTTACTATGTCAGAGGGAATTCAGAAGTACAAGAATAGCAAAATAGCACAAAAAAATACCGACTTTAATCATGCTTGACAAGTTTCAGTTCTGTTGAGACAGCGTTTATCTCCATTACACCCTTTGCAAATACACTATTTGTCTTAGGCAATACTTAATCCTTTTCCAGTGTATCTGGGGTGGGCACCTGCTTGCATAAGTAAATGTAACACCAGTGTGCGCAGGAGGGCCTTTCCAGGGTGTTACAGATTGCCTCCCATTAGCCTGTAATTCTGTGCAGTAGGAGGGGATCAGTGAATTAAAGCTTCCTCTTTTGTTCCTAGTCCACTGAGATGCTAACACAACAAAAGCGCAGCCTGGGAACAACCAGGATAAGTCAGAATGTCAGCAAAACCAAACTTGCTTTTTCAGATGGCCTCAGAAATGTAGTTGTTTAGGGATTTTACTGTGAAGGAGATGATACAGAAAGGTCAAGCTTGCCTGTAGACAACCCCCTGCTTTTCTACACAACAGGTAGCTTTGTTTCCTTGCCAGAGCACACAGCCAGTCAGAAACAGGGATACTTGTTTTTTAAAAAATCATGCCGTACATACAGTTCTCTGGTGAGTGAGTGAGTGAGTGAGTGAGTGAGTGAGTGAGTGCATTTAGAGGCATCCTCCTAGTCACCTGAGAAAATTCCCCCCTAAGGTTCTGTATCAAATTACTCTCTAATCCAGAGCTCACTGAAAGTAACAATACAAAACCAAGATGTAACACAGGTCCTTGTGTTACAGCAGTTATAATCGAACTATTGTTCATGCTGTAATTGAGTTCCTGGAAAAGGAGATTTGAAAAAGAGGGTTAAGAGCAGGTTTATAAAACTTAACAGTATACCTAATCTGTCTGGGAAAATTCTTAATGTACTTCGCACATTTTTGAAGCTGTCTGTGACCTTAACATCAGAGAAACAGACAGAGTCTGGAGGTATGTAATTAATGTTTCCTTTTATTCAAAAAACCCAGAAAAGTTTATATTTAAGGCTGTCTATTTCCATACTAAATAAATGTACAATGTATATGTATATGTATATGCATATGTATCTGTACAATGCATATGTATATATACATATATTGTGTCTATATATCCATATATATATAGACACAAAATATGTGTCTGTGTAATAACACAACAGCTAATAAAACAATATCGGCTAATAATGAGGTTGCCACTTGCCAGATCATCACTGTAAAAATTTCAAGGCCAGGCTTCAAGAGCTCTGCCTGACCTTTCTACCAAGAATATGGAAAGAAATGGGCATTGAACACTTCTCCATCACCAAGAACCCCTTTTTCAGCTGACATTAAGCCATAAAAACAGTGGGACTATGATAATCAGCTGAGATGCTGCTTTCTGACACTCTCCCATGGTAAATCCAGCTTTATGTTATTTGACCTAGCTGTCTGGTTTTTATATCACTCTCAGTCTCTGACAAATGGCTGCTTCCAAATGGCCTTCAAGGAAGTCAGCAAAGAGAGGAGTTTCCTACAGTGTCCTAGGACTTAGTTTCACTGACATTTGATCCAAGAACCGCCACTAAAAAACAAGGAATAGGAAAGTCTGGAAAACAGACCACTCCCTAAAATGAATCCCTGTTTGTCCATCACTTGCTGGGCAAAGGTGGTGATACTAAGCTAGTGTGATTGATTAAAAGTGGGCTATGGCACCAGTCCCCGTTTGGCCATGCTTCTTGATAAACATCACTGCTGTCCTAGGAAGGAGTTTGTTAATCTGTTGGTGTGCCAGGTATACTCTGAAAATATTTGGAGACTGGATCATCACCAGAGGATGTAGTGGAAGAATATACAGGGTGGGATTTAGCTGAGAGGGACTGTAGTGTGGAGTTGGGATTCCCACATGAACTGGTGATAGCTACCAAATCATCACAGTTGTTTTGAATATTTAAGCCTCTTGCCTCTGGCTTTCTATTGGGATTGAGTGTTATATTGTCTTCAACCTATCCCAAAACCCACAGAAAAAAAGCTATCTTTGAGGCTCCAGTCATCTCCCAAGCACAATGTGAATTCTCCCAAGGGTTCAAAAGCTATGATGAGGTGAAATTATAGTCGAAGTTCAATCTCATGGACTTTTTCCATAGAAAACCCAACTAGCAAGCCGGTCCAGGAGCTTAGGTACTTTCAGGATTTGACAAGAGGTAAGCAGGAGTTCTGAACTGTACTTAAATATTTATCCAAGTACTTCCTTTTCTAATGTGTGCTTGTTTACTATATAAATCCCTTCTTCAACCATATGCTTGAATATCTTGGCTTTTATTTATCCATTGCAGTAATGTGCAAGTTCATGACACAAAGCCTGGCCCACTGAGGAATAGCAGACAAGCTTCTGCTTACTGCAAGGTAAACCTTTTATTTCACCCAGCTGCTGAGCCAGGGGTGCTGGAGCAGAATGATGGTGGAGTGCAGAAAGGGAAATGGGTGAAGAAAGTGCAGGGAATGTAAAAACCCCTCTTCTTGTGCTTATTCCACCACAAGGAAGACATTTGAGAGTGGGCTTTTTTTCTTCCTCACAAGCTAAAGAGTGAAGAATAATTTAGTATCTTATAGTTTTGCATCCGCTGAAGCAGAATGCTGAACATGAGAAACACTCTCTTTCCCCATTTCCCTCCTCACTCCCCAAGCTTTTGGCTGTTCCCAGTGTCCTGAGCTCTGACCTGAGATTTCAGGGCGAGTTTCAGGCTGGTTCAGCAACAACTTTCTGCATCATAGCAGATCTGGAGTAGCATAAATCTCCTTCAAAGTGTGAAGTCAAATGTTAAACCAGTCCAAGATGAGAAAGCAGACACTGATGTGCTGTCTGCTTTTTAGTTGTTTTCAGCTGTTATTTGTCTAATTCATTGTGTAAAAGGAGGGACTATGGCAACAATTCATGTTTCATACAGAAATGGTTTTCATTGCAGAAATGGTCCCCATGCAATTTTATATTCTCAGCACATCTGGAGGAGTTGTAAGTGAAATCAGTTATTCTGGAAAAATTACTACAATTTTCATTTATTTTGCAGTAATTTTTCAGTCATCCAGCTGGCATAATGAGTAAAAAGTAACAGACTTTCAGTGAACCGGCTGGTCTTCTTGCTTGGTTTTTATGCAGTTGCTCTGTGAAACTCCCAAATATTTCAAGCAGCTCCTGAAACATTTGGATTACTATTCCCACAGCACCATGAAACCTGATATTATTATGCTTTCATGGAGAAAAGTGACTGTCTTGGGCTGAAAGGGTCCTAGACTAGGCATGACTCAGGTGTCAGCCCCTACGGACATGCCAGGACTGAGCCTGGGCTCTGTACAAGGCTTCTCAGGCCTTTTCCCAGTGGAGAACTGTGTTGTGTAAAATGCCACTATACACTTGGCACACAGGAGGAGAAAACAAACAGACGCAAACTTTCAAAAAGGAAGTCAAAGTGTAACAAATGAAATCACAGTAGTCTGAGTGGGGAAGATTAGCACTGGCTCCTCTTCAATTGCCTGTCAACAGGACTGCTCGTATCTCCAACACTTGGCCTGGGAAGTGGTTTTTCCCTTTGCAGTATCTGTCCCCCATGCATGTGCTGCTTCCCACACATGCTGAGCACACTGCTCCTTATCCCTGGCTTGGGGACATGCTCCCTTTGCTTGCCTCCTTCTTAAATCCTCCTGCTGGCCCCTTTCTTTTCTCCTACCTGTTTCTGCATTTATAGCCGTTTCTTGCAACTTGTTTGTGAGTCAAAACCAGAAATTGATAATTTGTGTCACACAATCCTGTATCTCCTTGGTTAGTTTTCATATTGTATGGTGCTTCTGAGAGTTAAGGCCTCTCCACCCACTTCTGCCCCAGTCCTCCACCTTCCCCCATCTTTCCTTGCTTCCTTCAAACTGTGGCGATAAAATGGTCGGATTATAATTTTTACCTTCTCTTTCAACTGGATTTAAACTNGCTGTTGTGCAGTCTCTAGCTTCTTCCATGTCCCCACTTCAAATCTCTGTGTTTAGAAGGGGGAGAGACTCTCTAGAGGGGGACACTGAAGTCTAGGGGCTGGTGATGGGTGCTCATGATGTGTGTTTTTATTGCCTCAGGGAAGTCCCGATGTGCCCAGCCTGTCACTTGCCCGCTCCGAAGCCTGCAGCCCTCACCAGTGCCGGTATTCCAGCATGACTGCCGGGGGCCCAGGCAGCTCCAGCAACAGGCACAGCTCCCATAAAGAGGAGACAGGAGGGAACTGCCTCTTCCTGACGCTGTTTGTCACACAGACACACACACACACTCTTTGGTGAGAAGGCACGAACAGTTTGTTTAAGAAGATTTGACTTCATTTTATAGTATTTCTACAAAGGTTAGGGATTGGGAGAGAAGGTTGACACTTCTCCCCATCCCATTGGTTACAACAACTGTTCAGCTGTCCATATTTCTAAGAAAAGGAATGAAAACTTTCCTTAATTTATGAAAACATTGCCTCGGTTTACATCACCCGAGAGTGAAAAAAACAACCCAAACCATGAAAACTGTGAAACAGAAGAGAAGGCTGAAAACATCAAGGCGACATCTTCCCATGCTGGACCCTCTAGATCAGGGAGTGCACTCAGGCTCGCATCCTGGTGCCAGGGGAAGACAGAGGCTTTCCCCACTGTTGCAATTGCCCAGTGGCTTTGAAGCCACTGCAAAGAAGGTGAAGTGCTGCCCCGGGGTGGGGGAGACAAATGCAAGTTGGCTTCTGACGCTCAGCTGAGTTGGAGCAGAGATAATGGAGATGGTTTTAAAACTTTCCTCAAATCCTCTCCTTGGGGAAATCTAAATGTGAGTGTAGTTCATTTGCGCCTGCACATTCAGCCTTCATAGAAGCATGCACCATGTCCTGGGAGCTAATTGTTCATAGCTGTCTCAGTTGATTAGCTAGTCTGCTCTGAAAGTGGAAGGTAACTGTTCAAGTGGTTGGATGTATTACAGCTCCTGCTCCACATGACAGCAGTTTCCTTGAGGGCTCCATGTAGTTCTGGAGATATGCAAAGAGAAATGCAGTAGATCACCATGTTCTTTGTTTACCTTTTTTCCCCTTTTCACCTTGCCTATTTCCTTTTTAACACTTTATGATCAAGTAATTAGTGTCGACTTAGTTGCAGTGGATTCTTTAGCTGCAGTTTGTTTGCTTAATTGAAAGAGCTCTATTTAATCTCAAGACCAATCCAGAACAATGCACTAACAATCTCTTCAGAGATGAGGATGCATGTGGATTTATTTATCCTCTAATACTACATCGCATTGTTTGATGCATCAGGTATGGTAACTAAAATGTGTATTTATTGGTTCAACTAAACAGTAGAGCAACATGGAGAAGAATCATATTTTCTTTTATGTGGCAGTTAGTTTTGAAAGCAATAAAAATCACATATTGCTAAGAAGTAGGAGGAGCAGATAACATTTTTAGTGATACTTCAGAAGTCTCCCAGGCACCCTGCCCTGCAGAGGTAATGACTTGCATCAAGGGCCCATTAGGGGAGGATCTGTTCAGAGCAGCACCCCCACAGAGCTGTGTAACAATCACTTCTTCTGGAAGGTTTAGTAGTTATTTCAGCTTTAATAACCAACAGTTTAAAAAAACTGAGAGAGGTGGACTGGTGGAATGAGGACCCATATTACTATATGTAGGCAGTAAAAACCTCAGTGGTTTCTGGTCCATTTGTCCCCTTCTTCTTCTATTGTCTTTTTCTATTTCTGAATATTGCCTGTCTTGAGGATATGAAAATACTTATTATTCCAGACATAGGGTTTCCTCCTCCAAAATGGGGTTCATGCAGTCCTTTGTTTTTCAGTTTATATGACCTTAGAAACATATTTCTCAAGAGAGTACAGAAGGTCTTATGATATTAAAAAGTGGCTTAAGAAAGATAGGAGATATTTCCAAACAAGCAGCAAATTATAATGATTGTGCTAGATGGAAAAATTTCTTTCATCTCTCATTAAATACCACAGGACTGAATCAGCTGAGTCAACTCAAGTGGCTCTTCTCAGAAAAGACAAGTGGCCACTCATTTCCCATTACTACATAAAGTATTTCTCAAATGAACCTGAAAGTTATAAATAAAGACAAAGGACAATTAAGAGTTTTCATTTTTTTTTTTTTTTCTTCAGATGGGACAAAGTTGCAATGGTTACTGCTGTAAAACAAACTGAAAGCAAGAGTCTAAAATAATAATGGTTTTCAAAGAAAATTAAATGTGAAAATTCCTACAAAATTTTCCAGATACAACATCCAGCCAATCTGTCAAATAGCTGATATAGGGCAGCTTTGGGCTTTCTGTTTCTAGAGAATATTTCCCCCCTTGGAGACCTTCTGACTGTTTCTCTAGTTTTTACTGGTTCTAGATTTTTTTATCCCCTTTGCCAAAGGTACCTTTCCAATCACATTCCTTCAAGAGACAGATTCCAAAACCTCTTCTCCCACTTGTCAAGAAAATGATCTCTTGTCCCTTTCAAAAGGTGTCTCATGTACAACCAGTCCTAGTAATCTTGCTGGGGGTCATTTCTAATCACAGATAGTTAGGGTAGATGCAGGGTAGTATTTTGCCTTGTCAGTGATCTTGCTGTGTCACATAGATAAGTAGTGCTCAGAATAAGTGAGAGGACACATCTCTAGTAGAACATGAAGACAGCTGTTATCATTTCTACTCATTCTGTAGATATGACCACCAAGCACCCAGTGTAATGATCAGATCTTTGTTTATTTGAGGATTATTCTTAGGAAGAACAAGGTGTTATTTACTTAAAGATGTCAAAATGTTGTTGCCCTTGACTCCCATCAGTAGAGCATTTCAAGATGGAAAACAGCTCCTTTGCAGACACTGGGTAGGGTCTAGAATGTCATGTTATACCTTCAAAGTTAATTTGGCAAGATACTAAAGCAGAAAACTCAGTGGAGAAGTCAAAGGCAAGATGTTTGATTAAAGCATCTGTAGATTGGATTACTGCTCTACTTTCACTTGTGATGCTAATGACAGTCAATTGATCCTCCTACAAGGGCATCTGCCTGTTACGAACACAGTCCCTTGTATCACAGAATAATAGAATCATAGGATATCTTGAGTTGGAAGGGACTGACAAGCATCATTGAGTCCAATCCCCAGCCCTGCACAGGAACATCCCCAGGAGTGCCATGAGACCAAAAGTGTTGCCCTAATTCTTCTTGAACTCTGGCAGGCTTAGTGTTGTGACCACTTCCCTGGGGAGACTGTTCCAGTGCTCAGCCACCCTCTGGGTGAAAAACCTTTTTGTAATATCCAACCTAAACCTCCCCTGACACAACTTCAGGCCATTCCCTTGGGTCCTGTCACTGGGCACCACAGAGAAGAGATCAGTGCCTGCCCCTGCTCTTCCCCTCACAAGGAAGCTGTAACTGCAATGAGGTCTCCCCTCAGCCTCCTGTTCTCTAGGCTGAACAGACCAAGTGACCTCAGCTGCTCCTCATACAGCTTCCCCTTAAGGCTCTCTACCGTCTTTGTTGCACTCCTTTGGATGCTCTTTAATAGCTCAATATCTTTCTTACACTGCTTTTTCAGAGGCAAAAGATGAGAGTTCAGAAGAGGTCATAGTTGTTCTTTATGGTTTTATTTTTCCCTATGTTTCCTTCTCCTGAGGAGGATAACAAGCAGTTTCAGCGAGCCCTGAAGCTTTACAGTCACTTAGATTTCCCAACATCTTAATTGCTTTCTGTGGTATGTATCCATGAGAGCATGATAAGGCTAAAATTCAATCTGAAATCCCATAAGTGTTTACAGATGTAGGAGTCTGATCACGATGCAGGACACAGCTGTACCCTTTCCGCTGGGTTCTGCCAACACCATAAGCCAAACACCCGGAGTTTTGGAGAGATCGTAATCAGACAAGATCTGCATCAAAAATGTGTAGCTCAGATCCACTTTTGGTTTAAAATATGACAGGCCACGTGCCAGAAGACACATACCTAATTACCAGGCTGTGTTGATTATTCCTTCTTCTGTACTTTTCTCAGTAATTTTAGAATAAATTATATCTTTGGCAAATTACACAAGGAGATGATTATACACTTAATTAGATGTTTACTTCTGGTTTTCTTCATGCAATAGTATCTAGTACAGATTACAGGAACCCAGAATAATTTTTCTGTATGGTCACACTTTCCCAGGGTTAGATTTCAATGACAAAAAAAAAAAAATGAAACCAAAACAACAAAACCAACAGTAAGGTTTTTGGTTAGGGGAATATTTACACCCTATTCCGCTTTTTTTCTTCCTTTAATATGAAAATGAATAGTATCAAGGGATGGTATCTCAACTACTTGTGATCAACTGGAAAATGCATATTTGAAGAGAAAATACATAATTTATTAAATGTATTGCTCAAAGTGAGAAACCTGAAATTGAGTTTAGAAAGTCTGGGTATTTGAGGTTATACTTGGCATAGGCTACTCAGTCTGCTAAATTATTCAATGCTAACCTGCCAGTGGGAATAACAAGAAAACAGACATGGTTTTCAAAATATATTTTCATTTGATTGGGAAAAAAAAAGTTTAAAAATTAAATAGCTACACTCAAAGATTTATTCTATCCTCATTGAACAACTGTTGATGGATGACTGCAGTTCTGGCTATGAAAGGAGTACTCATGTGTATTCACTTAGTAGCACTTAAAAAACAAGAATAAGAGAGTTACTGTCCATTAAACTGACACAAATTTTAAATATAATTAGAAATTGCTTTCCTTTGAAACCATTTTTTTCAAACTAACTAAAAAGTACATATATATTAGAAGAAAAGGACAAAAGGCAGTAACAATGCTGATGTCTATTTACACCTGTTGAAGAAATCAGTTTAAAACAAAACCCCCTCTTTAAGGCTTGCCCTTTTGCCACAAGATTGGTTCCTTATGGTCCCTTTAAATCAGGAAAGCTCCCTGATTTCTTTCAGAAATTGAAAGAGTTGTGCAAATAATGGTCATTATCCTTTAGTTTTAAATGTTATCAGAGGAAAGTATGCTTTGATCAAGCTACATCTGGGTTTTTGTTATGTAAGTATCAGATGACCAAGAGTTTGAAAGATTTCTTATATGTATAAAGAAAAACAATTTCTTGGCAACACTATCTTCAACCACCACAAAGAAAGAATTGTTTCAAGAACTGAAGCAAAACCCCTAATTTTGTCAAATTCTGCTTTTTTTCATCATTAGCAGGGGGTAATTCCCCTTGATAACAGCAGTCCCTTTTTCTCCTCATCTCAACGTTGTGTAAGACCTCAGGAGATAGGAGAGATCAAAGTCACTGAGTGCACAGTCCACCTTCCCTAAGCTGAGTCACACTGTTTGGTTGGAACCAGGAGTTGCTGGCAGGGAACAAAAACATTCATCTGAGTCTTGAAGCCTTTCATTCCTGTCAATCTCATTTTTCCCACACCATACAATATTCTATCCCCTGCTCTCCTGTGCCCTACAACCAACACTCCAAATAATCTCATTGAGAAGAGATGAAGACAGAATCTTTGCACATGCTTTCAGTCTCACACCTCTGATTCTGCACTTGCTCAGCAAAATATAATCCCCCAAAACTCAATTACCCTTTTTGACATTTCCTTTAGTATGTCATAAATTAGTACTACAATTGATTGGTATACATCATGTTACCACTAGTCTTTCAATAATACACTATTTTATCTATTCTTCATCATCTTTTGGTAAAATGGCTAATGTTTTTCATGTTTTCTTTGATTTATCAATAAGGGAAACAATTTTCAGGCCTAGAAACAACACTTCTGCAAATTAAAAGGCTGTGGAAAATTTCTAGGTTTGTCCTAGAAAAGACATTCTAGATGACAAAGAAACCGCTGGAATGATTTGAAAAAAACACAGAAATATCCATTTTATCCGCATGTAAAAGTCCCTAGGAAGAAAATGTTCTGCATTTTTAACATAAACAAACACCAGGCTAGCTTTTCTCACGTTCAAGTGGTTCATGAAACGGTGACTAACAAATTGCAAAGCTTTCTGAATATCTTTTTATTTAGTAATATGAGGCAAATATTTCAGCTTGATGACAATTGATCAGAAGTATGGAACAACAAATACAAACTGCATTTTTTTTTCACCATAGGACTTGAGAAATACCCCCAAACTGACTAATAACTCTAGTCACTTCTCTGTCTCATTCTTGTTCAGTCTGTGAAGGGCTCTTAAATAGGCAAATGCAAATAAGAAATAAGAAATAGAAAAGCTAGTGCTGTATACAGAAAAGTGGACATTGAAAAATTTTACCAAAAAAAAAAAACCAGAAAGGAGAGCAAAGTATAAATTACAGCCTATTTTAGGGCTATTAAATTTATCTGGAGCACTTCCATCAGCCTCAAGGACCTTTGGATCAGACTCGCCACTGCTTCAGAAGAGCAGAGTTCTCACCTCTTGCAAAAATATTCTATTCAAGACAAAAGCCAGTCTCTGTGCTGAATCCCTCCCACTCCAGGTGGGGCTGAATTCAGACTATGCTTCAGTCAGGGCACCTGAGCTGAAATCCCACCTATTTAGCAAACAGAGAACATTGTTTATTGAAGCAGATACTCCACTTAAAATGCAAGTATCATGTGGATGGACTCTGTCCAGCTCTCCTTTGAGTTCAATGGACTGGAATCAAATTGATGTATCTGCTCCTGCTGCTCTGCGCCAGTCTGGCTATCCAAACCAGTGGTGAATTTAAGGGGCCACTTGAAATATATTTGACCCGGGTATAAATGGCTACAGAGGAGAATGAGCAGGGTAGCACGATCTACCCAGCACAGTTGTTTCAAGGTAGGGTCATGACCTTTAAAACTTTTCTGTAGGTGAGCCCCTTGCTCTGGGCAGCAGTGAGAACAGGGGACTGGATGCTAGACAGCAGCTTGCATATGCCACAGGAAATTTTCCAATGTGTTTCATGCTCTGTACATGAAATAATTCCCTTGGATTTCCCCAGCTCCTTTGCAGCTCTATAAAATGCAGAACTGATATAGAAACAAAGTGCTTATGGGCAAGATGAAAACAGAGTGATGTACTTGTGTAATCCTTTCCAAATACAATAGATTAGTGGAATGGTTTGGTGGCTCTTTTTTTTTTTTTTAAGTAAAACAGCTCTTGAAAAAATTCTGATAATTCAGAAATTACTTGAATCTTTCCCAATTTGAAATCTTTTAGCAACTTTAAGATGTAATCTTTTTAGCAAGAACCTTTTCTAAGCAATTCTTAAAATTATTGTTTTCTGAAATGCTTTTTTATTTTTTATTTTTTAAGTGAACCTACCCAAACTAGAAACAAATTTAGGGTATTCTGAACAATTTGTATGTTCTTTTACTGTGTAATGAAGTAACCCCTTGGGCTTAACAAGAACTGAATGAACTTACATGAAAAATAATATGAGCTGTTTCAGTTACCTCAGCTTAACTGAAAAAAAGGTGAGGAGTTTTTTGTAAGTATTTATCCATTTGGAAACACAGTTCAGTAGGTAAATGAATATATGATATATCATATAAAACAACTCTCCATTACTCCTATAATTAACAAATTTCCTGTAATTTCCCTACACAACTCTCCATGCCGTTTTCATCTTCTTTCCACAGCCCCAGAAATCATGCCAGTTCCATTTGTAGCTGGTTCTTACCAGTGTGCAAGAATCTCAGCGCTCCACTAGGCCACATTTCTTCTTGCGGACAGTTATACACTTCCTAGCACAAAAAAACAAGATCAAAGCAGGCTTCTATCTAACAGCTCAACAATTTTGGAACAATTGGAAAACCTAGAAGTTTTCAGAGGTCATTCACCTCTCCCTTTTTGTTGCGTCACCACACTCACTGGTTTTTCATAAAGACAAGATAGGTTGGGGTCTTTCCATGGTTTGGTCTCTTCATATATTTTCATATATAATTTGCATGTTTTAGCCTCACACTTTTAGTTATTTGAAATGTTGGTATATTTAGCCTTGGGAAGACTATTCAAAAGCCTAAATTAGAAACATTATAACACATGTGGTTCCTGAGCCCAAGACAGCATAATAATTTTGGTGTAAAAAATTAAGGCAAAATTTCTGAGTATTAACTGAATTTATGAATGTCAATGTATTGGTGGCTTTAATCACAATATTGCAACTGATGAAATCACTTGACTCAAAATGAGTTATGATATATGGAGCCATATTGTCATCGTGTCACTTCTGTGAGAATAAAATCTCTGGCAGCTATTCCTTGTGGATTGTTGCACCAGTGGCAAAACAAGCTCTGGAGGGCTGGTATGTATATTATGTCACCCTCTATCAGTCCTGAAAGTTAGGGCCATTCTGGTGCAATGTACAGATGGCAAAGGACCCTTACTGGCCAGCACAGAGTAGAAAAGTCCTCAGGGTGCACTGATTGTTTTTGAGTGTTGGGACTCCTAAATTATAGTTATAGATGACCGTGTTGTACTTTCCCTTCAACAAAGACAGTAGAAACAGAATATAGACTTGCATAAGTAAATGTACACATTTATATTTGCATACATTTTCTGCCAGGAGCTAGATTTTCCTCTTCCATGTACTAAGTTTCTCTCTCTGTCTCACACATAGGGGTTCAGGGGTTCAGTCCCCATATGGGCCATTCACTTAAATGTGGGACTTGCTGATCCTTGTGGGCTCAGAATATATTGTGATTCTGTGATTCTTTAGACCGTAATTCATTAATATTTGGAGGAGGCTTGAGTTTGTTGGGTTTCCACATGGCCTACAATTGCAGTAAATATGCAGAGCTTCCATTGCATTTGTGAAATGTAAAAAACAACTTTCACATTAAGAGTAAGTAATAAATGCAGGATATAACCTACAAATTAATACTGGAAGGCACAGTTGAAATTCATTTTTAAATCAATTTTATTTAAAAAAATAGTTATACTCTCCTCAGATAGCCCTTCTCATTGGTAACTTTACTAGACATTTAAGGTATGACACAGCTCATTAGATACATTAAAGAAGAGAAGTTTTGGGTAGTTTTTCTGGAAGCTGCTTTTTTCTCCCAGTAAATATGCTGTGGGAACACCATTCATGATCCATGAATGCTCAGCCACATGCCTCTGGTACTCAGTGATTGTTCTCCCAGTGCTCCCGGTGTTGTGTGGCTCTTCATAACTCAGGCCCAGGCCTGAGCTAGAGGATGGCAGCACACAGCATGGAACACAGAGCTGCTTGAACATCTCCTGTGGCAGCAGGGTGCCTGGCCCTTTGCAGCCGTGCCTTTGAGCCGCAGTGGCGCCGGCTGCGGCAATAAAAGTCTAAAGCAGGGAATGGAGCCTGCATCCCACCACAGCCTCATGTTCAGGGAGCTGTGGCTTCCCGTCTCATAGGAAGTGCCCACTCTGTGACCTGTAGCTTCTGCTGCCTGAACGGCTGTCTTTGAGCTTCCTGCAGCAAAACAAAACAGTGCTGAAAGTGTCTGTCTCTTCCTTTTGTTTCATTACTTTCCTTCCATGGGGGCTCTCTGAACTTCTATGCCCAGCTGGAATTAATACACACAGAGTCTCTGCAGAGAAGACTGGGGAAGTGGAGGAGGCCCAAGGGGGTGGTGTTGATTTACAGATAAATCAGAAGCAGCGTATCACTCAATCAATTTGCTGTTGATTTACACATAAATCAGAAGCAGCGTATCACTCCTTTGGATGTCTGAGGCAGATCAAGGACAAAGGAACCTCAGTGTTTGACCCTCTGCTCCAACCTTTTATGTGCCTGGTCCCCAGACTTGTATCAACAGCCCCGGCTGTAAGTATTAACAAATGCCAAGGAGAGAAAGGCAAAGCTTTCTGCAGCTCAGCATAAGCCAGGATGTATTATAGGCAGGCTGAAATGACTGCGAATCTATCTATTGAGCTTCAGAGCTGGCAGCTCTGCATGGAAGAGCTGGAGGCAAAGGTGAGATAAGCAGGGAGGGAGAAAGGGAAGGCAGCTGCAGAAGTATTGAGCACTATTCTCAAGTTAGTTTTTTGATGCCACAGTCATAGGAGCAGCTTGACACCAGCTGGTGAGTAACCCAGCAGAATATCGTCCTTGTCAAACACCCCACTGCTGCGTCTGTGTCACAGGCAAGCATCTGGCTTCTGGTTTTCCCCTCTGAAGTGCAAGGCAGGTATCAAGAGAAGTGGGGAAGGAGACATGCCAGGGTTTTCTCTAGACATTTTTCTGAGAAAGTCTACCTTCTTGTGCAGAGAGATATTTCAAATGTGATTGGGGTTTAGAGGGTTTTTCCTGCCATTTCACTGTGACTGTAAGCCTAGAGAGGTTTCTGGTGTAAGCCTTTGCTTTAGCTTTAGATCCTTGGCACACTGGAGTCCATGACAGATTTATGCTAAATGAAGGAGATCCAGCTGAGCACAATACATACAAGTGTCTACATCATTTAAGTGTTACCTCAGTCTAGTTTGGATCACTGCAACAAGATTTCTCAGAGTAATTTGAGTGACAGGTCACTCAGCAGGCCACTCTCAAAAGTTTTAATGGATGCTTTTGAGTTGTCTCTGCTGGCTTACCTAGCTATGCAATAGGCTTTTTCTTCTGCAGTAGTTCATGGCCTCTAGCCTCAAGCCATAGCATGCATGTCCTCAGTGTCAGAACACAAAAGCACTAGCTGGGTGGGACGCAAAGCAATCCTATCATTATTTAGATCACTTTGAACTCAAAAAAAATACCCCACTAAAAATTGAACTGTTATGTCTTAATGCCTGAGACATAACTCATGAGACCTAAACAATCTCAGGGACAACTACTACAATACACACATGTAGCTAGTCTGTTCTGGAAACATTGGGATGAAGCAGTGGGTGAGTGGAGGACATTCTGCTACCTTTGTGTCCAGGAGCCACTTTTTTCAGTCTGTGGTATAGTCATAGCCACGTAGACTTGATGATCTCAAAGATCTTTTACAACTTAGTTGATTCTGTGATTCTGTGGGATTCTGTGACTCTGTGACACCAGCCTTGACATCATGCTGTAGTAGGTGGTTCTTACTGTTCTCTGATCATTACTAAGTCTAGGAACCATTGTCAGTTTGATTTACAAATTATGGAAATAAGGCAGAAATTAGGTGATGGGCTGACTCAGAACCAAGCCCAGAACTTTTGCATTTAATGTTCAGCTAAGCTGCTCTCTTCTGTTGCCTAGAACCTTGAATGAAAATACAGTCTTTATTTATTTAGAAGGGGAATTTACAGAGAAGAGTGAGATCTGCTCCAAGAGGGAGTTCTGGTGTTAGATTGTTCTAGAAATAGCAAGTTGGTGTTACACAATGATGAGGTCTTAGGGTTTTTTGCTGATTAAAGAAGAGGATATCTTAGGATTTTTTGCTGATTAAAAAAGAAGATAGGAGCTTTATGGCAAATTTATTATAGAAATAAAAAATCGAGAAGGTTTTCTGAGGTAACTAGTAGAGTAAATTTAATTCAATAAGTCATTGGTTTGATTTGCATTCTTAAAAATCATTTCAGAACATAGATTTGGTCCAGTGGGTGAAGTTATTAGCCAACCCTATCTGGTATTCAGCCTGTGTAGTAACAAGTAGCATGTGGTAAGGAGGTGGAATTACAGACAAAGCATGCTGTCCTTACCCAATCAGACATTGCTACACATGGCATGAAGCATTTCTTTCCAGCTCTCACTGCTAATGACCTTGTGCCTTCAAGTATCAGGCTGAATTATCCTTATCTCCTGCAAAGCTATATATAGTACTTTGCTGTTGTAAAATCTGGCTCCAAGAGGGTTTTTTTTACACATTAACATTAGGCTGATTGTAGTGTTTGGGACTACTGGACTTTCCAACACCACAGTATTCTAAAAATATCACTGAAAACCTTGACTGTTCACGTGGAAAACAACAGACACTCAAACTCTTGGAACAAGGTGTAAACTTTGCTCTCAGTTAAGTTATGGTGTCATGATTGCAGCAAGTCATCTGGGAGCAAAGCTGAGCAAATAGAGCTGGTGGGAGATTTATTGATCAAATGAGAAGAATGAGTGTGCACCAGACCTCCTACTCATCTGAACTGACAGATCCTGACATGTCCATTGCATGCGGCCAAGAGAATCATTGGCCGGGGTCATGGATCAGAGCTAGCTAAGGTATATCAGCTGAGAAGCAGCAAAAAGTAGACAACAGTTTCCTTTTCCTTCCTGTGGTAATAGCTTTCTATCAGAGCAGAAAAGCCGGGCACATGCATTCCTGAATCTGCATTTGTCTTAAGGGAACATCTGTGACAAACTGTTTTTCAATATTTTTTTCCTGACTGCAAAAACTGCCTGGAAATGATGTGACGATGTAGCTTGCAGGCAGAAATGGGTGGTATTAACTAAGGAGTGTCACCATCTTAGTTTGTTCCTTGGACCTGATACATTACTTTAAGAATGCAAATGTTTTTAATGCTCAACCAATTTAAACAGCCTCAGTGGTAGATGCCAACTGGTCACTGAAGTGACATTTAGGCAAGGACAATGCGTACAATATCACAGCTATTGTATTCTTTGAAATATACATCTCCAAAAAATGGAACAGCCAGAAAACATGTCGGTAGTCAGATAAAAATCCCCACTTTTTCTTTTTTTTTTTGTTTTTATTTAACACCAGAAATACTGAATGAGAACAGCCTAAGAAACATTCATGTCATCAGTGACATGGTTTCAGGTGGGGAAGAAAAGGACTGCACAGCCAAGAAAAGGGTATCTATTATGCTAACTGGTTTTAGTATTTGTTTTCCAATTCTGTTAATGACTTATGCCATGTCTGTCTGTTCCTATTACCAGACCTGTTCAATCTGGAATTGTCTTGAAGTCACTTTGAACTTGTAGATTACGAAAGTGACAGAAGTACATAAATCTTCTCAGCAAGTCACTTTTGCTAGCAGCCCTCTAGCCCGGTCCAGTCCAGAAGCTATTTGTTTTTATCACCATCTCACAGAAGAGTTGTACTGCTTCCAGAGGAGCTCTTTGCTTTTGTGCAAAAGAGCTGTCACTCCCTCAATATCAGTAAGTCTAAAGTGAGCAGCTAATATCCCCTGGCAGTGCTTCCAGGAGGCCTGGATGCTACACAATAAAGATCATGTTTTTCCAGAAGATGAAGGGCTTGCTATTCTGGTTAACTGGGGAGACCCCTGCCTGACACTCCTTCCAAGCATGTTGGTTTTATTTTTAACTCTGTTTGCTTTAGTCTCATCTTTGGCACCAAGGATAAAGCTTTTTTCCATTGCCAGCTAAAGGTGTCAATGCTTGAACACGTAGATAGGCACTAATCGAGTCTCCAAAGCACATCACTCTGCAGCTCACAAATCGGTAGGAGTCAGGCATGCAAAGTTTACATATTTAACTTTTATCCAACCTCTATTTTGGGGCACTTAAATACAATTCCATAAGCCTCCAGCCAGCTACCTCCTGCAGTAGTGAGCAGCAATTCCTGTCACTGAGAGACATCATAGAATACTAGGTTGGAAGGGATCTCAAGGATCATCTAATCCAACTATTCTTGGCAAAAGCCCAATCTAGACAAAATGGTCCAGCACCCTGTCCAGCCAAATCCTAAAACTGACCAATGCTGGGGAATTCACAGCTTCCCTAGGGAGATTGTTCCAATGACTGATTGTTTGCTCTCGTTGTGAAAAATTTTACCTCGTGTCCAGCTGGAATCTCCCCAAAAGTTACTTGTACCAAATACCTCTTTTCTTTTCCACATGACTCCTTATAAAATGGGACTCTCCATCTTTGGAGATGCTCAGAAACAGCTCTATAGTTGCACAGCTGAGCAGAGTATGTTGTTGAACTTTTATATCTATCTCATGGTACAGCCAAATATTACTGGGTGCACACAGACTTGCCTCAACCCCTGTAGAACCTTAACTACAGAGCTGTCCCATCATGGCCCAAAGAAAAAGTACTCATTGACATTCTGCAGGCTGCTCTGAAATACATGAGGAATTACCCACCACAATCAATCTGTAACATGGAAAAACAGTTATAGATTTATACTTTTCTCTTTTGTTAAACTGTGCCAAATATTTACAGCTCAGGCTGTAAGTGAACTGGGGATTTCATGCAGGGATATCTCAAATTTCACAGTTCCATGCATTTGTAATTATTTCTTTTTTGTTCATCCTTCTGCCATCGGGTCAGCTGTTGAGAGTTATCATTCTCTCTCTCCATGAGCCATATAGCATACTCCAGGAGCCACAGAGGTTGTACCTGCCCTGATGACTGTGCTCATGGGTCAGAAGTGCTCTCTCCTACCTCCAGAGAAACAACACAGCATCCTTGAGAAAGTGGTTTAAATACAGTCACAGGCCAAATGCACTCCTGTGGTAACCACTAAACTAAAAAGTTATTCCAGGCATACATTTGGCCTCATTTGTCAGCAATTTTTCAAAACCTCTCTTAGTTTCAGTCTGGAGGAAACTGGTGGCAATATGCCATCAGCAGCTGACTAGTATGACACTTGGTCCAGAAATTGTGTGAGTGAGGTTATCAGAAGGTAATTCAACATCATTGTCACCATTCAGTCATCATTTTCCCTGGCCCCGTTGCCACGGAGTTGTAGCATATGCTACACAAAATAACAATGTTATTTTAGGAAAGCTATGCAATGAACTTCTGTCCTTAGTCCACCAGGCTCCCTACATGCTGATTGCTGGGATGTTAACTGGAGCCTGCAGGGTTTGCCACTGATGGAAAACTCAAAAGTTCACGTTTTACCAAACAACATGATACACCTCTATGGCATGGGTATAAGGCATAGTTATGTATGCCCAGTATTAGCTGAATGCTCTTAGACTGTATCTGTGGAAAATTAACATTTCCCCCTGATGCGCTTGACTGGCTTCATGTCATTCCTCTGGCAAGAGAGACAGAATTACAAAAGCTTTTTTTTTCTTTTTTTTCCATGTGCCATAGCCAACAATGTTGTACATTACTAGCCTGTAGCACAACTTCTAAAATTGGAATTTCCACTGCTTGCAAGGCAGACTAAACGTTTTCTTTCTGGAAAGGCTGTATCTCTTTCTCTCTGCTGCCTCTCCCGTACCTCTCCAAAACATATGTTTTCAATCTCTTTCATTTATATGTAAGAAATCACTGCTGACAGATATTTTTGCTTTGCAGTTTATCTTCTACTGACCTCCTAAAAAATAAAAGAGATAAGGAAGAGAAACCAGAGATTCATTTACTAGTATGACAGGAGAGAGATGAGAAAATAAAAAGAGTGAATTCCTCAGTTCAAATGTGAGCCTGCCAGACTGCAAATCAAAGATTTGCTAAATTCCGGAAATGTTCAGGTCATTTTTCCTTTTCCTCTTTTGTGCTTCGAGGTGCAGTCTGGAAGACAAAGCCAAATCATTGTGAGAAAAGTGATTGTTCCAGTATCTTCAGTTGGCACCAGAAATATCAGTTCTAGGAAGTCTTCCAGGGAAGTTGCTTTTTATACCTTCACTCTAATTTTAGAGACAAGATGTTAAGACAATGTGAGCATGCATCCACCTTGCAAGAGGCTTCTGCAAACTGAACCCAGGTAGAGCCTTTCAAGGGTCATGTACACACATGTACTCTCAGAAGCTCTGGATTTCAAGTGATGATCTTTAAAACCATGGATCACTGCTTATTTCCTCATTTAAGCTGGCCGTGACATAACTGAGCTCCAAGTTGACAACTATGGGAAAGAGTATGTAGAAATCAATAGTACCTGAGTACATGAAAAAAAAAAGGACAAGACATCTCAGTTTCTAAAGCTCAGCCGAGGAGCCAAGGCTCACATCTGATTGCTCTAAATGGTACTTACTAACTATAACCAACAAAAAGGGATGCATTTCATGAATCAGTATCCACTTCTGTGATCACTATGGGCTTCGTTAGTTTGGCCCCCCAGTGTAACTCCCCCATAGCCAGAGATCTTTGTCATGAGTCTGGCTGGCCTCCCAGCAACACCTACATCCATCTGAACTGGATGCCATGAGATCCCACCCAGAGGAGTCAAGCCTCCCCAGGAACAATGAGTAATTCTTGGGAGACGCCACTGGAAGGCTGCTGCCGTGGCACGGGAAGGCCGATAACATCTCCCAAGCCACAGCAGCCCTTTGTGTCGGCAGACACAAGTGGGATGTTCCTTCTTAAGCTTTCCAGATTTGGAGGAAGTGGACCTTGAAACACAATGCTCATTGAAATAGACTTTCATCTGGGGGATCTCGCAGTGTAAGTGCTGCTCAGTGATGTGCTTTCCTTCTGCAGCCGAGGCCTCCTGATGCATTTCCTGTGTTTGTTCCAGAGGGACGGATGGCAGCACCTTAAAGCAGGCACAAATTGTACTGGAGGGTGGGCATTATTCTAGGCTGAGGAAAACAGTAGACATTAGTAATAACAGTATCCTCAGGAGCCTCTGGTGGAAGTGGATGACATGTCCAATTACCTCCTCTCTCCTTCCCTCTCCACAAGAATAGCACTCTCATTATAGAAGGGTTTAAAAGCATTTCGTATCTAGCTGTGGTGATGCGATGTGCCCTGTTGTTCCCAGCTTCTGGAAAGGAGAAGCCACCTACACTTATGACGCTAAACAGCCCTGGAGAGCAATACTGTAACTGGGAGAAAACTGCAAGGGCTAGAACACCAGGTGGCATTCCACCATGATTGGCAGATTGGATGGTACAAGAAATGCAGTTGAGAAGGACACTGCCACTAAGAGAGGGCCACTTCAGCCATCAGCTAAGACACCATGAAAGCAACTCAAACCAGCAGTAGTTTTCTTGTCATATGGCTACTGACCAGTCTTCAGGCTGTGGCTTTGCAGGATTTCTGGTTGTTCATGTTGTCTTGTAATTAAGCCTAAGCTGGCTGCAAGTGCAAATGAGTACCCTGTGTGTCTGGCATGTGGACAAGTGCATAACTGAACACAGGAGCACAAGGACAAAATGTAGCTATTTCTGAGGAATAAATGTTCTCATCAAATCCTGTGGAATAAGTCCGCTTTTCTGCTATAAGGTCCAATGGAAAGTGATAGAAATGTGCTGTACTTAATTGGCATCTTCCTACCAGAAGCATTTCAGGAAGTCTGAAAGAGCAGGGCAATGGAGCTGGTAAGGAGGAAATAGAAGTAGCTTCTCTCTCATGTATCAGTTACTGAGTCTTAGACCTGAGCCCAGGGCATGGATCATGAACTGCAGGTTTTGGAAGCTGAAGATAGCTCCACTACTTAGTCATCTTTAAAGGCTCACAAAGAGAGGAAAACATCCTACCAGAAAGTCATTGAGGGTATGTGGAGGTGGATGCTGTGTGTGTGGGAGGAGAAAATTATTACAAAAAATAGCATCAGCCTATCACAGTCCACTTTGGTTGCAAAATCTATTTTTAAATTTTCATGTGTAGAAATACTTACTACTGGCAGACCCCTCTATGCTGATTATTCAGACACTCTAAAAAAGCCTCCTTACTTCCATCTGCCTCTAATGACCACATGCCATCAGGTCTGAAAGGGAGAAGAATGTCTCTTTTTACTGTTGATCCTTTGTCTATCTCAATCTAGACATCATGAGGCTCCCAGGGTGGGCTCAGAGCTGTGGGGTGAGGCCAAGCTGGGGCAGGGACACAGCAGGCAGAGCAAGCAGGCAGAAGGACGCACACAATAGTGCTGGAGAAGAGTCACTGGATCAGAACTAAAGGCAAGGGCAGAGTGAAAGGAAAATCACACAAGTGAAAATAACAAGAAAGAGAATGAGAAAATAACAAGAAAGAGAATTAGAAAAGGGGAAAATTAACTGGTTTATAAAGTTTTGTAATTTTTTTACCCAGACAGTTCAGGGTATGCATAAAACAGGACATCTGGATACACATTAGAGAAATCAAAAGACTTATGGAATTATTAATTTACTGTTGTAAGGGGAAAGCAATTCAGCTCAGTGACCAACAGAAATTTTTGCTTCAATGTTAGGAAAAAATATGGCCAATAAAAATTTTGGTAATAATACTGAGGATTACAATGATGCAAAAGACTTCAGTCATGTTAAACCTTTGCTGTAAGTAATGGTTTGTAAGGATATAATTCCCATCCAAGAGCACAATATAAAAACTATTCTAAGAGCTGAGTGTCTGGTGAACAAACAAGTACAATGGCCCCTACCTATAGATACTTGCAATAGTTATCCTCACAGTGACATTTATTCAACAAGATTTTTCATGGCTGACATTTGGGTACCATTGGGAACTTTAATGCCTCACACAGAGAAGTTTGGAATCAATTGATGGCCCTGAACTGGGAAAGAATGAATTTTCTTCTTGATCTGAGTTGACTGAAGAGGGTTCCTGGCTTAAGCTGAGGCTACTTCCATAACTGTAGATAATTAAAACTAGGTGAAATAAATTCCAGCCTTGAAATCTTTCACCTGAAAAGCAGTCATGCTGGAAATAATATTAGTGTTGTTATGAATAGAATGTAATAGAAACCAAACCTTTAATTTCCCAAATTTATGAAATTTAGACATTATTTTAGAAATTAGGCACTGCTGAAGTACTATATCGTTCACACACTGCAGAAATCAAGGGAGCAGACTGGTAAAGAATACCATATGGTAAAGACTGTCTTAGTGTGACTGTGTATTTTCAAAGTAAATGTAAAAAGTAAAATGTATCTTCAAGATAAGCACTGTTTAGAAAGCAGCCATGTCACTTCCAAACATACTTAACCATTTTCTGAGGTTTCTCGGATGCTCTGTGTTGGAAGGGTGAAGATCTCAGACATACTTAATATAATAATTCTTTTGATTAATTAACTTTGGCTTGTTGTATTTTTCATTATTCTCAATGCATCTCTGAAAAGCCACCTGTCTAAATCCCAAATCCATTCTTCTAGAAGGAGTGACTACCTAAAAGACTTACACTGATGCTTAGGAGCTTACCTGAAACAGAGAAGGTCAGCAGAGCAATGTGAGATTTCCTGGCAACAATTTAAAAAGAAGTAATGGAGGAATATAACATTTTATATCAGTTTTAGCATTGCTCTTTATGCATTTCCAGCTTTAGCCATCCTTTCACAAACTTGCCAGACTAAACAGCTGCTTCTACTTGCTTTCACTGAATGTGATATTCAAAGCATGGTGGAAATTAAACCATACAATATCACAAATGTGACCAGTTTATTAAATGAAAGCCTAGAATATCAGAGTAGTAAAAGAGTAAACATGATATCATGACCTGTGGTTCCACTGGTATTTCCTACAGATTTTGCTATATGATACCTTAAAAAACATCCTATCACACAGGGTCTATCATCCCTTGGCCTCTCCTTTCCCTTAGCTGAAAACATGTCTGAATCACTTCATGTAAAAGTCATTGACGAAGTAACATATTTCATCAACATGGATCTCAACTGCTTTTTCACAGTGTGGCATCTTTAACAATTTGCCAAAGCATCTGAACCTACCAGAGAGCAGGAGATCTGTAAAGCAACGCAGTGGGACAGGATAGCCACAGCATCTTGGATGCCCTGGACTGGGCAGGCAGTGAATAAGCAGCATAATACCAAATGTGGGTGTCATTAGATAAATAAAGTATGTTAATATAACTTGAGCCTAAATATTATAAGCCTAAAGCAGCTTAAGTCCCTAACTGCCTCCCACAGACACACAAATCCACCACTGAAATCTGGAAAACCCTAGCCCTGCTGTTGATTAAGCCTGGAGTTGCTTAAATTCTTCATGATACTTGCGTTCTCATGGGGAATAAGCTGAAACACCAGGGGAGAGGATATGGGGGGGAGGGGGGGTGTGGAGCAGGTGAGCTCCTGGGTAGAGGTAGAGACTGAGGCAGCTTATGGAGAGAGGCTCGCTTTCCTCTGCGGCTGTTCCAGCCAATTAATTAAGCTTTGCTGCTTTTCTGTCCCCTCTGTCTTTTTGTCCCTGGTTGCTGCACTGGAAGAAGATGAGGGAAAGAACTTTAATGGGCTTTTCAGTGGTCCCTCTTTCATCCTTCCACCTACAACCCCACTCAATGCTCCCCATATCTTTTGGAGCGGGCTTTCCTAGCTGAGTCAACAAGAATTGTAAGCACTTCCCTACTGACCTCCTCCCAGCTGGCTGCAGTGTTTGTGGTTATCTCTTTTCCTCTGTGCACTCAGTATACATCAGTTAACAAAACTCATGGTGTTCAATTAAACCTATAATTTTTCTTGCTCTCCAGGAGGCTGTTTTTGTGCTTCATTTTGTTCTCTGCATCCCTATTCCTGAGCCAGTAAAGGCTGAAGCTTTTCAACACAGTATGCTTTTCAGGAGCTCATCCTCAAATAGACAACGTTGCATCTGGCATTAATTTAACATTTAACTCCTTGATAAAACCTCTAACAAAAAAGGCTGCAGAGGAAATACACATTAAAGCACTAATAATGAAAATTTCTTGTCTAAACTGGGATACCTGGTAACAAGCCCACAGAGTCAACAAGAAGCAGAAAGCCACATCCCAGGTCCACTGCAGAATATTAGTGAGTGCATCCCCAAAAGTGCCTTCTAGATTGACCCTGTGCCCTTGAATCCCGTGTTCCCTGGCAGCCAGAGCTCAGGAACAGCAGGGCCCCTCAGGGTCCCTGGCTGCTGCCTCTCTGCCGCCCGTGACGCACGCACCCGGTTGTAGCAGGCCAGGGGGGGTTTGGTGAGTCTCTGAACAGCCCTCAGGAGCTTTGCCTTATGTACAAAAAAAAAAAAAAAAAAAAAAGGAACAGAAAAAAATAGAAATAGGGGTTTGGAGTCCCTAATCAGCAATGATTGCTTCCTGTGCAGAAGTCAGCTGTTTCCATACAATAGCCAAGCTGTTCAGGCTCCAGGCGCCATCCCAAGGTCATCACTTCTCTATTGTTGCTCCCCACCCCCATGGAAAATTCCTGTGCTTTTTTATGTATATAAGCATGTTTGGTTTGGGATTTTTGTTGTTGTTGTTATTGGGTTTTGGTTTGGGTTTGGTTTTTTTTTTAGCTTGCAAAACTCACTCCTGCCTCTCGTGGTTGTGGAGGGGTTCAGCACTTGGCACTGACCTGAACTTGGCTTTTCAGAGCTTTTCATTTGTTTTGCATCAGCACTGCCTAATGTGCCTCTTATCTTAACATTTTTTTAAGGTTTTCAAGCAAAATACTTATCTGCACTGAGCTGTGTGGAGGATGTAAATCACATTCAAATCAGACACATTTTTTCAAACTTGCTTTTCTAGGAATTCCTGTGTGTCATTGCCCTCTGAGACAGTAAGAAATGAGGCCATGTAAGTTAACAGATATAGTTCCCTTATAAAATATTTATGTCCATACACATATAAACCCCTCGCTCTTTTACATCTACCTAGTGGAAACCCTGTGGAAGGAAATATTTCATCCTAAGAAGCCATCAAGATATCAGTGCATTGGTTCATTTTGAGACCTGCTGAACAAATTTGACACCCTTGAGAATTCAGAAGTCCTGTAGAAAATATTCATTTTGAGTAGCTTCTCTGATTTCTCAGAATTCTCCCAAATCCCCATCATTCAGCCAGAGCTGATCCTGGGCAACACTAAGCAACTTCTTAAAAACTACTACCTGTTGCTGCTGGCATGAATTGGACACAGCAGATTTAGATCTTTGCAAATTTGGTACCATATAGTCCAGCCTGCAGCTTTTGGAACCATTGACTAATTGACTGAGAATTTCTCTAGGTATGCGTAGTTTACTAAGGACTAGAAAAAAAATGTGGATTTCAGGAAGGGCCTATTTGCTCACACCTTGTGCTGTGTAGAAATGCCAAATGGAAACAGTTTATTGCCACACCTGCTGTAGCATCTTTGCCTGATGTTGGCTTCTCAGAAAGTTCAGTGGTGATTGTGGTCTTGTGACATCATCTCTGGTGTCACTGCTAATAAAACAATTGTGCTACTCAGTCTGTGGTTTCCTCAGAATTCAGGACAGCTCAGAGTTGTAACATGCAACAATTGATGGAGACCAAGTCAGAGGAAAACTCTGCATTTAGTTATGAAAAATGTTTTTTCTGGATATATCCTTTGAATTTTTTTTTTTGCCAAATGAACATGTATTGATTGCCTCTACTGCTTGCTGAAGCAAGCAAATCTAAACCACAGCAGGGCACCCCACACTGTCTGGGTTTGGGGGTGGGGGCATTTACTTGGATATACAGACTCCTTTCAACCTGTAGGCTATTAGGGCTTGCAACTCACCCTTTAATTTCTCTCTGGGAGATTTTTTGCAGTTTATGCTTCTCAAGCTCCCTCAGGAGCTGAGAAATCTGCTGCTCAGCTGCCATCCAAGTTCATGGATATTTGTGCCTCTCAGACTCCTCTTCAACAGAGTATAGCCAGACAGGGTTCATAGTTCTGCTGGGAACAATCACTGTTAAAACACTTCTGTTTGAAGGCTTCTTCCCAGTTCTATGGGTTCTGATTATGTCTTTTCCAGTACATTATTGCACTGTAATAGTTTCTTTGGGGCCCTTTCTAGCTCTTGAATAGATTATCATGCTATCATTAGGCAAGATACCACAAAATCCCTCTCTGATAACTGTGTCACTTTGAAAATCCTGAGTTACTGTTAAATGTGAAAACTGTGTAGTATACATAGTGCACAAAGTTATAAGCTTTTTAGCTTCAGTGAATAGGGGTCTTTTATTACTTGAAGTTATTTAAAATAAAATAAAGTGTTTTGATTGTAAACCATTGCTTTGTCATATCAGCACAGGTTCAAAATGACGGGTAGAAATTTAAGCACAAAAGGCTGCAGAGGCATTTGTACAGAGCTGTCTTACCCTTTCTCTGATGACTGTTGCTGATATTGTGTCAAGAGGATTGTACTTCTACTACATACAGCTTTTAATTAAAGCCCCTTTTTCATTTTTTTCACAAAAATTCAGCTAGAAAGGGCTTCTCTTTCCCAAAGATGATTTTTCATGTGTAGCATTTAGTACCATAACACAATACCCAAGCCCTTTCTGCTAAGTGTGGTATTCTTCATCACTACTGAGTGTCTGCATTCTTAAAGTTTACTTGTTGTTGTTTTCCAGAAGCTGTCAAGTCCTCAGTTGCCCACAATGGGACTTAATCCAAGTTCTTCTGCAACTTCTACAGTAATGGCTCCAAGCATTACAATTCTTAAGAACACAGTCCTAGGGTTCCATATAGCAATGTCACAGCATTATGTTTGGCATTGATTCTTAATGGAAACAGTGAATGTACATATTCAAATACTTTAGTACAAAAGCATTGTCAAATAATGTTTTAGAATTGTGAAAGAAAATGAAAAAATTTCAGTGAGACGTATAAAGTATTCAAGGAAAGAGGCTGTAATGGCAATAATTTGGAAGGCATAGAAGATGAACTTAAATTATGGTTTGCCCTCATATGTTATTATATGCTGTAATAATGTTTCTGAAATGAATGAACAGATTGACTTCCTCACCTGGGCTGTGAGGGAGCACCATCTGTGCTGTTATTTCCCAAATGGGTTAATAGGTATTATTCTAATATTTTTGTGTGTTTATGTTCTCTTCCTAGGTCTCATTCATATCTTTGAAGAGGATGATTCCTTTCTGCCATGATCCAATAAGTAGTTTTTAAAAATCTTTAAAAATCTTGTCAGTTACTTACATCTTTATGCTCAAAATTGCTGTTGTAGAGGTGAAGAGTCTTGGAATAATGACTATAACACAACTTTTAAAAATCCCTCAAGTAGTTAATTATATTCCTGGAGAGCTGGAGTAATAACAGGAATATTCCGAGTTGTAATAAAAATGTACTAAGATTTTTAGAAGGGTATAATTCACTTTTTAACTACAGTCTGGTTTGAATTATCAAAGGCAGTACAGAGAGAGAGGGAAGGGGAGCAGAAATGAGATAACTCACGTGAAGAAATAGAACAGGAAATATAAACCATCTGTACGCTAGACTATGAAAACACACTGACATATTCACCTTCAAAAAACTTGTAAGCACATTTCCAGAGAGAGCAGAAATACCTGTAAGCAGCAGTTGGTCACCTGGGGCCCAGCACATGTGGCTTTCCCCATCCATGGCTGAGCCCAAGACGTGGCACTACCCCCATGCTGCTGGGGTAAGGTGGAAACCAGTCACAGGTGTCTGAGGGTGGCTGTGCCAGGAGAGACTGGCAGGTGAGCTCCAGGCAGGTTGTCCACGCCTAGGTGAAGCCACAGCAGAGGGTGGTGTTTTCTACATGTGTGAAACTCAGCAGCTCTGGTGTCTGCAAGCGCTCTGTGGTGCCCTGGGACTCTGTAGTGCAGCATCCGCCAACGCCTGGGAACTCTGCACAGATGTTTCCCCTACTGACAGAGAGGATGAGACCCCACCTTGCCCCAGGAAGCTACCCAGGACAGATCTGTGCAAACACACAGGTCCCATGAAATAACTGAAGCCGGGTAGTTGCACATAAAACATTAATGCACATGTATTTAGCATGCGGAGGTACTGGGCAATAACTGGATTTCTTGATACTGTTAACTAATGGCTGTTATTTTTGAGTTTGTAATTTTGTTATTTTGTTGCTGGGAACTCTTTAAGAAAGGAAGATGGAGCTAAGCTTACTGGTGACATGATTTTAAAGAGCAATTTCCATGCGCCTGCTCTATTTTTTTGGCATTCAAAAAATAGCTATAGCACAAAGGAGTATTCTGGATGCTTCTCTTTGCCTTCTGCTTTCCAGGAACCCCAATGCATGGATGAGTTCCTGTTGACACATTATACAAATCATGGGGTTTTTTTCTCCCTTGGCCTATGACTCTTGTACAAAAGAAGCTTCTTTTATCGCTACCTAAATATAAAGAACACTAACAAAATGCTCTGATCAAAGTAATTCATTCATGAGCAGAATGATTTTTGAATGCTGCTACTTTGTATGTGAGAACCATTACCCAAGGAGAGAGACTGTGAATAGACATAGTGTTTACACAGTACCAAAGTATAAGGTTGCTCCTTGTCAATAATACAGAAGTGCACCCTCATGATACAGTAACATGTGCGTGGTAGCCAATGACACATCACTGCTGCCAACATTAGCACAGCAAAGATGCTTTGTTCTCTGATGTCATGAGTTTCAAATCACAGCTGGGGATTTACTGACTAAGCCACAGTGAGCTGCTGTGACTTCCCTCCCAAAAGGAGAGGAGGAATAAAATAGAACAGCTTCCTGCTTTTGATTTCACTTCAGCAATACTGCTAAGCATTGGGAGTTATTTCCCTGTTGGTACCAAAATATTTCCACAGTTCTTGCTGGCAAGAGCTACATAGACCCATCAGTGGAGAAAAGGCTCATTAGCCACCTCAGGACAAGACATAATGGCAATTCCTCTGAACACAGATATATAAACCACAGATCAAATCCTCATTCAAATAAAATTCCTTCCACAAATTGGAACTGGCAATTGCTCACCATTTCTCTGTGGTAAGACACTTATTCTCCTGCACAAATACAGACAGAACAATTCCAGTTTTACTGTCTGGTAGCCGCTTCTTTAGCTCTCATGTTTCTTCAAGCCCTTGTCATTAAGTACTGGCACAACATATGTTGTGCATGGGAGGCAGTAGAACATGCAATCTTTGTATAGACACTCACAGAGAAAACTACATTTTCTGCTTGTGAGATGAGGGTAGTGCAAGTGTGTCACCAGAGCTGAGGCTAACAAACCCTCTACAGGAGGTTTTTCATGCTGTGAACTAGGAGAATTGAGGACAGAGGCCTGGACTCTTGCCATCACTTGTGACTTTTTTGAGTGATGATCCCAAAGCATTATGTAATGGTTGAAGCATTATCCTCACCGCATTCCTAGAAAGCAGGGATTATTACTTCATTGTTAAAGTGGAAACTGAGTCACAGAAATATTGTGACTTGTACATCATCTCAGAGGAAGGAGTCCAGAAGAGGAAAATTATGTAACCAGTGACATAAATTCTTCACCTTTTTTTCCTAATTATTCACTGCATGGTCTTGGGCACTTTCTACATACTAACGTGCCGCAGAAGTGCTTTATAGCTTTGTTCGTGTATGGATGCCAGATGAAGATACCTGGATGGAAAGGACAACTTACTACTCCTTATTGCTGCTGTCAAAAAACATGGGCTGATGTTACTACAGGACACGTAATCAGACTAAACAACTCTAGAATTTGTTAGAAGGCTAAAATAGATATTTATTTAAAGTCTGACCTCCTTATATACTAGATCGCTAGAGCTAAACTGATTGGTGCTAGAAGTAACACCCATTCAATCACACTGGCTAACACAGAGAGATATCAAATTGTCTCCACCTCTAAGAAGGAATGAAAACAAGATAGAGTTAGCAAAAACATCTTTTGTTTACAGAAAATTCCATGAGAATGGAGTTTTAGAAATCAAAACATCTCAGGCTGAAAAATCAGGGCTACAGGCTGAAGTCACGTGGCACCTGGGTCAGGCAGGGTTTGTAGAAGCCTGGCTTCCCAGAGGGGTGTCAAGAGAGCGAGTGCCAGTCTGGCTTTTCCTGCAGAAACAGTCAGACTCATTCCACAAAAACAGTGTGAAAAAGGGAAAAGTGGGTGCTGGGGGGAGAAAACAGATTAAGCAATCCCAGAGCATGAAAGCATTCAAAAATCATTACTCCTGTTCTGTCACATCTTTTCCCCAGTGTGAGGGACAAGTAGGAGACAAAAATCTCCATCCTGGTCCCCAGGAATGCACAAGTCTGAAAAACCTCAAAATTAAGGGAAGATCTGAAACAGGACTAGGCTTTGACATGGAGGATTGACAATCTGGGTAAAAATAAGGACTGCAGGACAGTGCAAAAGAACTAAGGAAAAATAATGAGAAAGAATTTAAAAATTGATCTAGTGAGTTACTGGTGTCCGCTGGATCAGCCAGAAAAAGTGAAAAGTAGAAAAGTGTTTTCTCATTTTTACTCTAGAAAAAAGCAATGAGAACTTATTTATTTAGGGCACAGGAAGAAAGAAGTCTTTTGCTGTTGCAGAGATTGTAACACATCAGATGAGGAGGTTATGAAAGTTCAAACACACACAAAATTTGTCAGCTTCCTCACCTCCCATTCTGGAGCTAAGTGCACACCACACTAGATGTACACGCAGGGGTGTTGCAGGAAAAGTGCAATGGTTGTGTTTAAAATAGCACCAACCCTTCCTATCTTACCGGCATTGACTGCAGGGAGAGGCACACCCACCCAGGCCTGCTTTGTGCTTCAAATATTTTACTGGTCTGACTATTTAGATTAGAGATGGAATTTCTTTTTAACCGGAATTACCATGGGAGTAAAAGCCCTCAGTTAGAGGCCACTGTACAAGCATATAAATTTGACCATATTAATGGTCATTCAACATTCCTTTCAGTTTCCATATGGAATTAGGCAAAGCAGTATAAAATAATACTCTATTTCTAACCTACTCAAGTGCAGAGACTGCTGTATTATTTTAAGTTCAGCAGGCAGCAGTTAGATTTTCTGGATTTATCACTATCCATGGGTGGAAATGGCTGTCTCACCTTCACTAAATCCAGACCTGCTCACAGCAGCTGAGGGTATAAACCATGGCTGACTATACTGTTCAATCCATGTCCAAAGCTAGGCTTAACCTCACGTGTTAAGTTGATTCCAACCTGAACATTTAATCTAGCTGTCCTCCCTCTGGTGACTGTGGACTGTCTCTAGATTACTCCTTTGGCAAAAAAAAAAGGTCAAAACTGATGATCCAACTGCAGTGAATTTAATTCAGTTACACCATTACTTAATAAAGGCCGACTAGTCATTATTAATTTCATCATTGCTGTCTCAAAGGAGACCTTTGTAAGACCTGTTGAGTGTTGCACAGGCATTGCATGACCCTCACAGACAGGCTCTGGGCTGGACTATACCTGGCCAGACAACACCCAACAGGGGCAGAGGATCATACCTGGGCACAACCTGCTCAAGGGATCTTTGTGGCAGGGGCAAGATGATGGCAGCTGAAAGACAGAGGTTTGGGCTGTGAGGGTCCTGCCTTAGGAAAGGGGGGAAGAGGAGCAGTGGGTGCAGCACTACAGCTGGGGGCTGCAGGGAGGGACCTGATGCTGCTGATGCCAGTGCCGGCATGGGAGTCAGTGGTGGCTGTAGGCTAGACATTTTCTGAGTCTGAATTTTTAGCTTGCTAGCTACTAGCTAACTTAGCTTGCTAACTACTGCTAGCTCCCTTCCCAAGGGAAAGCTGTCAACAGTTTTCTCTCTTCAAAACATCTCTCTACATTTCTCAAAACAAGTTAAGTAAACAGTGTTCCCTTTCCCATAACAACTGTCCCCAGGTGTTGTTTCCTATTACTTAACCAATGCAGAGAAGTGTCAGTACCATGGACCAATAATTGACGCAGTTCATCACACACACACAAACACACACTCACACTTTGATCAGAAGGCATGAACTAAAACTCTACTTTATTTGAAAGTTTGACTCCATATATAGTATATCTACAAAGGCCAGGGATTGGGGGAGAAGGTTGACACCTCTCCCCATCCCATTGGTCAAGACAACTGTCCATCAGCTGTCCATATCTCTAGGAACAGGAATGTAAACTACCTTGAAACTACACAATAACATCGGCTGTGTTTACAGACCAGAGTGTGAGAAAGAACCCAAAACATGAAACTGTGAAACAGAAGAAACGGCTGAAAAAATCAGGGTGACAAATAATATACCTTTCTAACGCAGCATGTTATAAAAGAAACTGTTGGAATTGTAAATAAAACCTTCTTTCTCTTCTGACAACTACATGGAGTCAATCTATTTTCATGTCCTACCGTGACAGGTGGCCTCTTCTCTAGATTGTCCTGGCCCTTCTGACATTCCTTTCCCTCATTCCCAAAATGTAACCTCAGATCTCAAATATTCTCAGCCTCACTTTCCAAGTGCCCTTTGGTACAGGGCTGGGCCATTTGCTGACTCCTCGCTCTTCCCTGCTGAGGAACAGCTCTGGTGGCGGCTGGCCATCTGAATCATAGAATCACAGAATGGTTTGGGTTGGAAGGGACCTTAAAGATCATCTCATTCTAAGCCTCTTGTCATGGTGTCATGGTCAGCAGCATCTTCCACTAGGTTGGGTTGCCTAAAGCTTCCAGGATTGGGGCATCCAGAACTTCTCTGGGCAACCTGTTCCAGTGCCTCTCAACCCTCACAGTAAAGAATTTTTTCCTAATATCTAATTTAAACCTACCTTCTTTAATTCTGGAGTGGTTCTCCCATGTTCTGTCACTACATGTTTTTGTTAAGAGTTGCTCTCCAGGTTTTTGTTGCTCCTTTTAGCTAATGTGTCTAGAGCGAATCCCAGGAAGACCTGGAAGGAGGCTGGTACTTGAGAAGGAGTTCTAGAGCAAAGGGATGGAGTCCCCACCACACTGCCACTTGCGTGGAGCAAGAGAAAATGATCCTGCTTGGAGTGCAGTGGAAGCAGGCATCAGGGGATCTCTTCAAGTTTATCACTGGTTTGTTATTTTATAAGACACTATGTGTGGGCTATGGATCTGGTCTGAGCCCAGCTCACAGTATTTTGTGCGTGGGATCTGAATTGTGCTGTGCAGTGTGCAATCTGCCTCTGGCATCATGCATGGTGGGAAAAGGCTGTTATTCTCCCTTCTGCACGCCAAAGCTGTATGCATATATTCAGGTGAAGGGATTATCTGAATGAGCTGGGTTACCAAATTCAGCAGTAAAGCTGTGCCTGCACATTGAGATCAACTGTATCATTTCAGTTTAAAATTAGGAGAGGGAGAATCAGTCCCGACTTGAACTGGGTCCTGACAAAATGTGTGTATGACATTCTCTGCTGCACAAGCTGTCTTGCAAGCTCAGTGAGACCTGTTACCCACTGCATTTATGCCAACATATATGTGCCAACAGCAACTTTCCTGATTCCTGCCAGCACAGGGGTTTTTTCCTCTTCACATCTTCTATCTTCAGCAGAGATACTGGACCAGAAGCAAGGCCTCAGCCACAGCCAGTATTTGATCTTGTGTGTAGCGATGTCCTGCTCTGAGGACGCATGGACAAGGTTTTCCTTGAGGAGCCACAAACCAGGTTGTACTTGCACTGTGCAGAAATCATGGAGGCCAGGGAAGGAGGGCAACACAGAGATTCTCTTTGCTCCACTCTGAAGATGATGCTAAGGGTGTCATTCAGTGTGTGCCTCCTACATTGTCCAATGGGTTGCCAAGGAAAAAACACCAGTGCCTGAATGAAAAAATATGTTTACACATCTCTTTAATCCATTCCCAACCAAACACCCATCATTTGCTGCAGACAGCAGTGCACTCAGATAAAGGGTTTATTTTAGTGTTACACCATCTCTCCATAATTATGGAGTGTTTGTGAAGTGCAGCATTTCTGTGTGTATGTTTGAAGAAGTGAGGGATCTGGCATTTTCTCCATTTCCTACTGTATCACCCACATTTTCCTTTCTGTCCACACATCATTAGCTGCTTCCCTTCTACCAGACAACCAGTTCCATTAAGATAATTTTTTGAGAGAAAAAAGCAAAGATGAAGTTGCTTGTGAAGTACCTTCACAGACACTAAGAGAGGTGTCTGTCAAGGCACCATTTACTACTCTGTCATCTTTCTTATCTGTAAGTCTAGGACACTTTGAAATAAAAAGTAATGATATGAAACAGAGCTTAAAACCAGAAAAGAACTTTACAAATTATTACTATTTTGCTGTCAAACAGTTACAGAAATGTTACTTAGAACTCTTATAGAATCACTATAGAAAAAGAGTCAGGAGTAACTGAATTTCAGAGTGATAGGAGGACCCTGCAGGTTCTCTCCACTCTTCATTCAGATCCTCCTTCTCTATAGGACACAGTCTTAAGCTGCACCAAGGGAAATTTAGGTTGGATGTTAGGAAAAAGAATGATAAAATACTGGAATTGTCTATCCAGGGAGGTCGTGGAGTCACCAGCCGTGGATGTGTTTAAAAAAAGACTGGATGTGCCCTTGAACCCGGTGCCATGGTTTAGTTGAGGTGTTAGGGCATGGCTTGGACTTGATGATCTTGAAGGTCTCTTCCAACCTAGTGATCCTGTGATAGGATGCTTGCAGGAGGATGAATTCATGCTACCAAACAGAAATTGAAGCTGTGAAAAAAAAGCACCAAAACCTACAAAATTTAGAAATGAAGGGACCAAATATACAAATGTCAAAAACACAAAAAATACAAGTATGTCAATATTAGCTTTACCTACACAACCCTTAAATGAAAATTTCAGCAAAGTCTTTTGCAAAATAAATACTAGTGATGTCTACTTTACATTTATCCAATGCACTTCATAAAGCTGTCCATTAGAATTCCTGGGTTATTTTATCCCACATATTTGCAGAATGTTTAAATGGAGACATTTGGATTCAAATGCAACAGCAGTAAAATAGAAAAATAGAAGGGATAACAGAAAAAGACCCCCAGCATCTGATTTTAGATAATAATTTTATAGCAATATGCTAACTTAGCATCTTAAATTACAAAGAAAAGCAAATTAGATGAAGATATGCATATCTTCTGATCTTTACAGATATTACTCCTATTTTATTACAGCCTTTCATGTGCTTATTTTCCTTTTAGTCTTAACAATCAACTATAAAGTTTTAAAACCTGCACATCACAGATTTGTTTGCTGCCACCAGCTCTGACAGGAGTTTTTGGCGTATGTATCACCTGCAATTTGTTGTTTAAAATGCTGTTGCTTCTTTGCCTTGTGTGACTTTGTACATCTTGATTCCCAAGTAATTTATTTTCTTAGACGGAACCATGCAAATTTGTCATACCTGAGAAAATAATTGCTTTGTTTACAAAAGCATTTTTAAAAGAGTAATTTAAATTTGACCTAGTAAAATATCAAGTGTTTTCTTATCTGTCAGCAATGGTATTCTTCTTATCAAGTTATGCAGCCATTAGGGCAACTGAGAAGTAGCATGCCTCTGTGTTATTATGATGTCAATTACTTATTAGTGCTGTGGCTGCAATATTGTCCCTGAAGGCCTCCTATAATTGAAGTTACCACTTTCAACAGCTTAATCACTTGAAGCTCTTTGGATACAAAATTATATAATAATCTAATTAACTGGAAAGGGATGTAAGTATTTCATATTTCTCTTTGACAAAAACAATGTAAGTGTCCCTCATGTTAGATACATTTCTGTGAAGTAAGTAAAGCAGTGGTATAGGATGCCCTGTAAAATCATACAGTTCTCCAATTACACTTGTCACAGAAAGCCTGAATGGGGCAGAGAAACCCATGCTGACTCAAGAAGCACTGATTTTGGAAATATTACTCTGCTGCTCCTCACACACACACGTAGGCTGGACCGAATGTCACTGAAGTCATCTGGGACCCCAGCGAGCAGCTATAAGGCAACTATTTCCTGTACTCGTGCCATTTCTGTGACACAGCTGCAATTTTGGCTCTGGAGAGTTTTCCCAGACCCCTTTTTCTTGCCAGAAAAGAAAAACAAGGCAAACTATGAAATTGTTGGCTGCCTTTCTACCATAATTTTTTAATATAAGTTTCAGGCTTTTTCAGGCTTTTTGAAGGTGTCTGTCCACAGTCGTTAGGAAGGTAAAAAATCTTTTATCAGTTACCAGCAAAATTACACTTGGACTTGATGATCTTAAAGGTCTTTCCAACATAAATTATTCTTTCCTTCTATGAAAACAACACTTCTGATGACATGATTTCAATAGAAGAGTGCTTTTGTGCTACACACAGTGCTGACTTTATACAGTACTTTTTCATCATGGGTTAAAAATATGTGGAGGCCAGCTACTTAAACATGGGTTAGAAATGCTAAACCTTGTCTGGGATCATTAAATAACATTATTACAAAAGCTACTCTTTCAGATGTGATAGGAAAGAGCCAATTAAGTGAAAATATTTTTCCACTTTATCTTGTCATTTCACCCATTATCTTGTCCTATGAATATTCATTTATGATGATTTTGGCTTGACTCTTTGAATTGCTATTTACCTGAATGCAAAGTGGATAGAAAAAAATTACCAACTTACAGAAAGGAATTTGCTTTAGTCTTACCAATGTCACAAGATACAGGATACCAGAGAACCAAGCCCTTAAGTCTTGCTTGCCACATAAGAAGAGTCCTCTTGCCACAGGAAAGCCTATTTTACCAGCTCAGCTACACCTTTTCTCATTTCTTTCTTCATTATCTCTATTTAGCCAAATTAGCTGTTAAAGAGAAAGAGCTGAATAAAACATAAAGCTCATACAGGCCAATGGAGACCCTTGAATATTACTTGCATCTGAAATTAATTTACTCTGGCCACATGAGAGTGTCTATCCACTTAGGGAGCAGGAAAGCACCGTCTTACCTAGCCAAGCAAGACTGAAGAACATGGCTCACATGCAAAGGACGTGCAGTGAATCTATTCATTAATATTTTGTCAGCACCTGAAGGAATCAGCGGGGGTGGGATCCTGATGTGCTATACAAACACTGAGCAAAGGTACCTCCCTGCAAGAGCTAGCAGCCTAATGAGGCAAGAGAAACCAACAAAGGCAGGAGGCTACACATAAAAGGGGGTTGCACTAGATGATCTTTAAAGGTCCCTTCCAACCCAACCTATCCTACAAGTCCATGAAAACACAATGTAAATGTGAGTCTATAGTTATATTTCAGTCTCAGGGACTGCAGACCTGAGTGAGGAAGGGTTGTTAAGTGTTGGCCTTCCTCCCATGGCCCCACAGCCTAATGTAAAGCTGCAGAGAGGTCTGCTCCTGATGTACCACAGCACCACATCACACATAGTATTATCTATGCAACTCTTCTTTAGGACAATATTGTTCTCTGAAAAGTCCAATGTGTTAAGTATGCAAGCAACGCACAGTCCTTTCTACTTCAACATTTTTTATCAGGGCTGCCACCAGAGAAAAGTAGTAGGGTTACCAATGCAGCTTAGCCCATGCATATCCTGAATCCCAAACGATGAAAAGAGGTCTGAGCAACCATGTGACTGCCAGAGGGGCCTGCCACCACAAAAAAAAACAGACATTAACCATATCCATTAAGGCACAGGTCAGTGACCTTTTGCTTACTGTGAGCTCAAAGCCCTCCTGAACTTAATATTTAAGATCAGCTGGTGATTGAACATATGTTGCAAAAACAGCACATCAGAGTGCCACCTTGACTGTCTTGAGTGTCCACAAACGTTCTATGACACCAGCAGAGTAAACCATGTCCTGGCAATATACATCAAGTTCCTGCAGAGTTCAGGCCTGACTTTACTAGTGCTTAGGTCATACACTATGCTCTGTTTTAGATAAAACCTACCCACGCTACAGGGGAGACACCAAGAAATGTTAATGTAGGCATTCACAGTGCAGGAAAAAAAACTGCTTCAGTTCAAGCAGAACAACAAACAACAGTCACCCGAGGACAAGGGAAAGGACAGTGGGTTCATTTGGCTACCCATCAAGGCCTTAGTGTAATTACACAGTGAGACCTTGCTGCGTTATTGTGTCTTCATTAAGCTGAGTTTGAGTTTACGTTGCTGGATTTGATACAAATTTGTGGATATAATAGCATAATTAAATTAAGAAATTAATTTATGTAAATACAAGTAGAAGTTCATTGTATTCTTATTGCTCCTGTCACCAAATTCCAAACTTTGCCATCTTGGCCAGCTTTCTTTGCATCACTCTTTCTCAAAATCTTCTTCTACTGTGGGCTTTTGGTCAAAAAGATAAAATCTCATCCCCTGTGCAGAGGTCTGCATTTAATAGGTACAAGTTCTCAAAATCTGACTTCTGCTTTTTGAAGGACATGACAAATTGCCATAGACAAAGATGTCGAGATGGCACTAAACACATGACTGAGGCTTGCTGGGTTTTGATGATGGAGTGTCACATGCTGCCAAGCTGTCTCTAAACAAGATCATTTATACAGTAATAACAGCTGAGATGTGAAATACAGATTAGACAACTTGTTGTTTTGAGGTATTTTTTTCTTTTGAAGGTCTGATATGAAAGAGAAATCCAGAGAAAAAGTAGAATAAAATGTTGATATGATGTTGTTTTTCCCTTTGAATGGGAGAGTAGAAAGATTTGGAAACATGTTTCAAATCTTCACTACTGCAGCTGAAATACATAAAAGATCAGAGCAAAAATCAAGATAAGAATTTTCAGATACCATTTTGTTTAGAGAAGTTACAAGGAAAAACTTTTATTATTAAGGCATAACAAAGGTTATTTTCTTGCATAAAATGTTTAATTTTATTGTATTTGTATACACAATGCCTAATGTTGCCTCCAGCTGCAGCATTTTGCCTATGAAGATAAAGCACTGTGTAGGTACATAAGACTACTAGAAAGTCTGGTATCAGACCAGTATTACTCAGAAACCTTAAGACTGAGCTAACCTCACTGGAGTGCATAGACAGAGATATCCTTTTCCAGACAATTTTCTAGAAGTGTATTTCTCTGTATTCATTATAGCATTGTCTATTTATGAACACTAAGGCTATAACAAGAACTGGTTGAGTGGCAGAGCCCAGAAGTTGTGATCAGCGCAGTAGAATCCAGATGGGGGCCTGTATTCAGTGGCATTCCCCAGGAATCAACAGCAGGTCCAGTATTATTCAACATGTTTACCAATGACCTGGACAAAGGGATGGAATTCACCCTCAGCAAGTTTGGTGATGATATGAAACTGGGGCAGTGGCCAATACAGCTGAAGACTGTGCTGCCATTTAGCTGGACAGGCTGGAAAACTGGGTGGAGAGAAACTTAATGAGGTTCAAAAGGGCCAAGTGTTGGATCCTGCACCTTGGGAGGAATAACCCCAAGTACCTGCATAGGTTGAGAGCTGACCTCCTAGAGAGCAGCTCTGTGGAGAAGGACCTGGCAGTCTTGGTGGATGATCAGTCGACCGTGAGCCAGCAGTGCCTTGCAGCCAGGAGGGCAATGTTATCCTGGGGTGAATCAGGAAGAAGGTGACCAGCAGGGAGGTGATCCTGCCCCTCTACTCAGCCCTAGTGAGGGCACACCAGGAAAGCTCTGTCCAATACTAGGCTCTTCAGTACAGGAAAGAAAAGATGTGACTGGAGAGGGTCTAGTGGGGAGCCAGGAGGATGATGAGGAATCTGTAGCTTCTCTCTTATGAGGAGGCACTGGAGGAATGGGCCTGTTTAGTCTGGAGAAGAGAGGATTGAGAGGGGATATCATCAATATATACAAATATCTCAAAAGCAGGTGCCAAGAGGATGGTGCCAGACTCTTTTCAGTGGTGTCCAGCAACAGGACGAGGGTCAGTGGCCATAAACTAAAACACAAGAAGTTTCACCTTAACATGAGAAGAACATCTTTAGGCTAAGGGTGGCAGAGCACTGGAATAGGCTGCCCAGGAAAGCCATGGAGTCTTCCTCTCTGGGGACATTCAGGATCCTCCTGGACACCTGCCTGTGTTACAGCTCTAGGTGACTCTGCCTTAGCAGGGAGTAGGACTAGATGGTCTCCAGAGATCCTTTTCAACCCTAGTGATTCTGTGAACTTTCTTTTAAAGTTAAAAATAAATGGCATTTATGCCTTCTATTTGCAGCACTTGAATTTTGTTCAGAGACATGCCAGCAAGCAAATTTACCTGTAAGTATTTTATGTTGTCCTATAAATCTACTAATGCCTACATTTGTCCTTATGCAGAGGAAAAAAATTAAGCACATCTAGGTATATACCGATGGCATAGGCAGTATGCCATTTCCCCTTGCTAACGAGCATGGTATTTCTTGATGTTAAATAAATAAAGCTTCATTTCTTTGTCTAGATATTTCATTTTCCCCCACATTTTTACTTCTGTCATTATTTTTACATCCAAAAGATTTTTTTAAGAAGGGAGTTGTTTCCTTGAATTTACAGTTATTTAGAATATTGCACCTCTAAGGGTCCCCAGGCAGACAGCCATTAAGGGAAAAGCAGAAAAGAGCTGCTAAATATTCATAGGACTACAAAGGAGCCCCATGAATCCCAGATGGGAAGATGTTTGTTCTTAGTAGAAAGTTTTGCATACAGGGAACTAAAGGACAGAAAATACATGGTACTCCAAGAAACTGTCACCTCAAGTCATTGCTCTGGGCCAGGGTAACTCAATCAAGAAAACTTAGCTCATGATGCAGGACAGATCTTCTGAAACCAGCTCTTAAAAGGGAGTCCTCTTTGCTCCCTTATTGTTACCTAAGAGAGGAAGAAAACTTAATCTCTCTATGAAGCAACTTGAAAGGCAAGCTGGTGTGTTTGAGCTGGCCAGAACATGCTGATCTGATTCGTGGATGTCATCTCTGGGATGACATCAAGACACACTCCCGGTCTTGTGGTCTCAGTGCTAAACTTGCAACAAGTATCGTCTGATCCACCGTCATCTTACTGAGGGCATGAACCAGTGTGGGTGTCATCGCTGTTTAAAAAGGGTCCCAGAGTAACAGCTGAGAACTATGATTTCCCAAACAGACAAGTCAGGATGGAGCCTGGACATGTTATGGGATAGTCCAAGGCAATGGATCATGGCCAGTCACCAAGCCTTGGTCTGCAAGGATGAGGAAATTTTTAGGTTGAGAGGTGAGATGAAAAAAACATCTGACAACTAGCAGAATTTTGAAAAAGAAAGACAACCAAGGGACTTGGGTGACCAGCTCAGACAGAAGGCAGGGAGATCAATTTCTCCCCAATTCAAAAATATTTTAATATGGTGTCTTGTTCAGCACTGAGAAAGCTGACATTAGAAAATGTAATGCATAATTTAGAAAAAGAATAGAAATATAAAAGCATAACAAAAATCCTTCTATTCCACTGAGACTTGTCTTTTCCATGCACCAAATTCACAAAGAAGAATGATACAGGGTAGATGTGGCTGAGGACTGTGGTCCCCCTCAGCTCCTGAGATCTGCCTATTCTGTGACATATGATACCCTCTGTGTTTAACGCCCACTGTTCATAACACATGAGAGGAGGGTGGCCATGTCATCATGGGTACGTCTTCTAAAAATAACTAATTTGCAGCTGGACTGTCTCTCTCACAGTTTGCACCAGCCTTTAAATGGAATACTAGCAGCTTGCTCTCCACAAGTTACTGTCATGCTCCATTTCCTTGGAAGTTTTTCAAAGCAGTGACCAGAGCTCATGCAGTTATTCTCAGTGGTGTTAACCACTGGATTCTGGATAGCAGCAAACATTGTAATCCAGATGTATTTTTTCTTTTTTTTTTTTTTTTTTTTTACAAAGCAGAGCTCTCTGAAGTGAAAAACCAATGAAAAGTTAATAAAATACTAAGTTGAATGGAAAAAAGGACGAAGAATACATCACAGGAAAAGAAAAGTTAAGCAATTAGAGATTTCTCAGGGGAGAGTGACAAGTAAAAAACAGAGAGAAGGGGGGAAGCCTAAAATTATGGGAGGAATATAATGGGAGAAGAAGGGACCATCAGTACATGCAGCCAGAAGAATGTGGTAAGGCCAATACTATTCACACTCACAGGAGCATGAAATTATAATTATCACAACTCGTGTAGGATCTTCATAAGCCCTTGTGCAAAGACATTGCCTGTGGAACTATGCAGACCACTGCTGACCTGTAGAAGAGATATGCTCCCGTCTTTCCTCTGAAATGCTGTTGCCTGGGGAACCATAGTAGGTTAACCCTGTGTTGAGGGAGACTACACTTAGAGATGATTCCACTGATTATAAACTCCATGAGGGAATGTGGCAGGTCAAGGAAACCCTGAAGCCCTGGTCTAGGACTGCCAGTGTAACTTCAGGTTCATGCAGGGTGAGCAGAAGGCTGGGAAACAAGATGAAGAGATTGTATCTACAGAATTATTTATTATGCTCTGAGGCTATAAACAAACATGTGAGAGGCATACATTCCAAACTGAAGTGCATTCATCATTATTGTTAGCAATAATGATTAAAATAATTCTTTGTACTTCCAATACAAGTTCAAATGTCAGGGAAAAAAATCCTGAAAACATGAGACTATTATAATGAATTTAGCTTAAAACAAACCCTGTGAAATAGGCACCCTTATCTGCACATTACAGAGGAGGAAATGTTGGCATGGGCAGATTGAAGTTTGCCCAGGGCCAAGCAGGAAACCCAGGGAACAGATGAATAAAGTCCCAAGCTCATGAATGCCAGCCCTCTGCCACAGTCACAAGATCATTTTTCCTTCCCTTCATTTGATAAATTGCAAAAGAATTAAGTTAGACAAATCCATAATTATGGGTTTGAAAATAACCTTCATGCCATCCCCTGGCCCAGGGTATTCAGAACTACACGGGAACAGAAGTCTGGTAAAAGATGTTTTCTCTGCTTTCCATGTTGGCCAGGAGTGCAGATCAGGTAGTAGACTTAAGCATCAAATTGGGTAGTCTTTATAGGCACATTCAGTATCAAGAATTTAAAAGAGGTACTGGAGCAGACCCAGAACTTCTTTATATTCACTTTATATAACAAACATTAATTTTTTAGTTCTCTCTCAGGACATGTTTAATTAATACACGTTTAATTACACCAGGGAGGCTATGCTGCTTTTCACAAGAGACCCAGTGAGCCTTGCCACAGAATACATGGTCAGTCTCTGCTTGAAGAAATTATTGGGAGGCAGGATAAGGTTCAGGATCCTTTTCACCAAGGCAGGACTCAAATATTGCTCATCCTAATAAGCGAATGCTTTCAGCATTAAGCGATTTATCAACAGGTAGAATTAGTCACCATCTTCCCTGTTTAGTTTTCAGCCTAATCTGACAGTCATTTCCAGAAAATTCTTATCAGCTCAGATCTCATAGGCAAGAAGGGGCAGGAAAGATTTATCCTGCTTGTGATAGCACTTTAGCGTGGCCTGGGATGGGCACCCAACTGCACAGCTGAAACCAGACCTTCATCAGCTCTGTTCAGCCCCCAGCAAATACTCAGGGCAGCCCGTCGCTGTTCTTGAAGCAGGATGCAGCTAAGCAAGCCTGGGTGCAGACGTTTGCCCTGACTACTCTGCCTGCTGGCAGCATCAGCCCATCAAGCCTTCACAGCTTCAGGTTTCTGGGCTGGTATTTCTGCACAGCACTGTGGTGTGGCAGTCACAGGTGCAAACACATCTGAAGGCGGGTTGGAGACCTTTTACCCACCACTGAGTTGCATGCAGGGTACGCATGGAGACACAAGTGGTATGGGTGATGAAAGCATAAATGTATAGGGCCTTCATGCATTTGTTTTCAAGACTAAAAGCAGCCAACACACAGATTCTGCAGATGTTATTTCAGATTTAACAGTAAACAGTGACTGTCTGATATCTAAGTCTTCTTGCGGATCTAACCTGAAGCTTTTCACAGACTACTGCCTGAGCCGTGTCAGAGGTAGAACAGAGACCCTATAGTGCAGATAGATTTCTTGTCCACTTCTTACCTAAACATATAATTTCATATATGTTCTTCCTTTAAAACTGTCATCCATTAATATCTTATTTGTATGCTTCTGTACCTAATATGTCTTGTACCAGCTTCAAGTTTGATGCACTTGGTAGTGTCAAGTTTATGACTGGACTCAATGATTTTGAAGGTCTTTTCCAGCATAAATGATTCTATGACTCTATGATATTATTTTTACAGCTTGCTGATAGCCAGGCAGAATAATCTTGGTCATTGTAGCATGTGTTAACCAGGGTAACCATGGATGGTGCAAGTCCTATTCTGATTTAGCACCACTGCTGACTGCTTGCTGTATCACTCCCATCAGCCAGTTTTGTCATCCACTTTTTGGTGCTATTGACAAACAGTGCTCTTTCAGCATCTTGCTGAGCTATTGGTATGCTTCTGTGTCCATCATCCATTTTACCTAAAATAAAGATAAATTCTGTGTGCTGGATTTCCCATCCCTCCACATCATTCACTGAAAAAGACTGCTTAGCTTGTTTGGCAGAGACTCAAATCCAGGACCCAAACCCCTTAATCTCTTAGGTCAGCAGGCCACATTCAACTCTTATGAAATACCACTGAAGCTGGTGACATCCCTCTGAGGAGGAACTTGTCACAATACTTTTACTTTTTCATGCCTATAATTAGAATTTTCTTCACCAGGAGAGAACTTTTTTTTTTTTTTCCACAACCAGCCTAGACAGAAAGCAGAGTACTTAAAAGTGCTAAGAGGCAAAACAAAGAGGTTTCTGTGAAGAGTCACTCTGCCACACCATAGCAGCACCAGAGATGTCTCCCGGCCTGCCCCAGGCAGTACTACAGAATGGCCCATGTGTCGCACCAGCCACGGGGAGCAGTCAACACAGAGACACGTGACGCGCCAAAGGGACAACTTGCAGCACTCAGAGGGATGTGCTGGTACCACAAAACCAGAACACAGGGTCTCACATGAACTACTGTGGCCTCAAAACAGCTGATGGCATCTCTGATCAACAGAGCTGCTATCTTTAATTGTTTCTCCTTTAGGATTATGTTTTAACCATGTGAGTGTGATCCTCAGCATCCCGAGCAGAAAAGCACATGTGCAGTTGTCACTTGACTAACTACTTCTTCTTTCTCCAGCAGTTTGTCAGGTATTCCTCACATGACATCAGGAAAATAATTTTATTTATACCATTGCTAGTTATCCTGTCTGCAGTGAGAACATTAATTCCTGATCTTACGTCCATGTGCAGATTTTACCTTCAGCTCTCCTCATATTATTGTCAGTTTCTAATCTAATCATTGTCACTGAATATTTTACAGATGGCAGAAAAGAGAGCAGAGAGCTATCAAATCCATGAAGAATATTAAGATGGAAGACTTTGACCTCAGAGGAAAAGGACCTGCCCAGAACAGTTAGGAACAACCAAAGTCTGAAAGTCTTTTGAGGAATAATGTTTTACCCTTTGAACTGTACAGAGCAGCTCCTTGGATTACTTGCTGAATTAAATACCAGCCATGTAAACATATTTGGCTGGGTCCTAATATAACAAGCCCAGGACCATTTGATCCACTTTGTGAAAGGACTGTGCTGAGTACCTCTTGTAGCAGAGGCAAGGGTGATGAATTGGCCCCCTGACTGCTGTGACAGCGGCTGCAGGGAACAGCATTCCTCATCTCCATGACCCAGCCACAGGGCTGCGCAGGGAAGCTGGGCAGGAGTTGTCTCCCACTGGTTGTGATGGATGTGAGGGCTGTGGCACTGTCTGCTGTGGCAAACAAAGCAGAATAAGAAAAATTATCTCAAGGATAGAGCCAGTAGACTTGCACAGTGTTGGCTCCTCTGAGCTGAAACAAAAGCAGGAAGGGCACCTTGTGTGGCCAGTTCTGAGAGGATTTGTTGCCATACTGCATGTCCTTGGGGCTTCCTTCCCTTCAGCAGGTCTGCCATCAGACTGTCACACTGCAGCACCTGGGTACAGGCTGGCTTCCCACAGTTCCCCATGACTGAGCTGCAGAGAGGACTTTTGCCACTACTGAGGACAGTGTCTGTCTGCCAGCAGGTTCTCCTGCACCAGTGAGTCATTCCTGAGTCACTTGTCCTCTTGCCAGGAAGAGCCAGTCTTCTCCCAGGGAATACAGCAACCTCCCTGGCTGATATAAAGAGACCAGCTGAAAAGTGAGACATCAGTGTGCATTTGTTCCCAGCAAAATTTCCTAGGTATTAAACAGTCATCACACAGCAACACTTTGGGGACAGGTTTAGATTAGCTGCTCAACCTTCCCCTGTTGATTTTATTTCCTTTTTGGATTCTGAGAAGGAAGTTCTCCATGGCCAAAGTGAGGAGGGAAGATGAGAGGCAGCTGTTGCCAGCTCCAAGAACTTCTGCAGCCAGATCAAAGTGTTCGTGCTGCACACCATTAATAATGCCCTCTAGGGAGTCTCAAAGGAATGAACCTCCAGAATAAGGAACAGCTTAGCCCAAGCTTTTTGTTGGCCTCCTTCAATTGGATTTGTAAAACTCTCTGTGAACCTTCCTGCTAAAATTCACATTTGCAAAGGCCACTGACTTTACAGAATAAAACCTTTCCTCTTTCTGTGTTTGATGATGAGTTTTCCAGCATAGGCCAAAAGTGTCTCTCTATGCTTAAAGGATCCATTCTGGAGTAACTGGACCAGGAAGGTATTGCTTAGAGGTGAGTAGCCCGGGTGACAGCACAAAGCCTCCGGTCTTGCTTTCAGCAAAACCCCCAAAATGACCCTTTTAAAGATGAACCTGCTCTAAATTGACTGCAGTGGGATGTTGGATGGGTACATTTAGGAGTATTTGTTCACCCTTTATTCAGGGAATAATAGTGAGATCTTCAGAACATACCTGTTTGCCTTTTGTGTTGGCTCCTTTCTGACAGAAATATGCCCTCAATTACCCTTCAGTAGGCTTTTTTGATTCAAATGCTCATATCTTTCTTACAAGATGGAATACATGTGGGGAGTACATCCTGGTTTCTGCTCTACTGGGTGATCAAAATACAAGGTAATGCCAAAGAATACAAAATCTAGCAATTGCTCCAGAGGAGCTGAAAAGAGGCTGTCCTTGAGCAAGCAAAAATCCACTAATTTGAGAATCATAAAAAAAAAAGGTGTCATGACGAGCAGAACCCCACTAATGTGCTTTTTCTCAGAGGAGCCTCTATGGGGAGGTCAACAAGCCTGCGTAGGATTTTCACCTAGCCAATGGTGCTTCAGTTGCCTGGAAGATGCCCCTCCTATCTGCAAAAGAAATACCTTTGAACATCTCCCTTCGAACTTCTCATTGCCAGCACATGAAATGCTGGCATGAAGAGAAGGCCAGGCCCAGGTGTCAGCTGCCATTCTGGTAGTGAAGGAGCTGAGCATTGCATTGGGCAGTGGTTTTAGCACAGAGCCTCATCCTGAGAGCTGTGTCACTCTCTGCTTTCAGAGAGTGTCAGAGGTCAAGAGCTGTTTAATACAGAATGTAAAGATACAGTATCTAATGTAAAGATGTTCACCTTTACTAATAACTTAAGTAATGAAGTTTTAGGCAACTCCACTGTTAAGCAAGTTGTGCTTTTTTGAAATGTCACACATTAGCAATCTTCAGATTTCCAAGTCCCCACTTCTCTCATTACCCTGGCTCCAAGACTATGATAAATATATTAGCTGATCATCCCACACTGGCTTCTTTGCTTCACATTGGAGAAGAGAACTGTCACCAACTCATAGTATTCCCATGAAAGTAGCAGCTGAAGGCACACCAACCTTGAACTTATTGCAGCTACAAACTCTAGATTCCAGTAATAATAGGAAGTCAGGAACCTTACTCAGTGAAGAAAATTGCATTCTGAAGCCTGTCAACTTTTTTGATCAAGTTAGAAATAGGCTCATAGTAATTAATTCTCCATTTGAAATTGTTTTTCTTGAAAACAACACAATCTGATTTCCAAATAACACAGTGGAAGATTTGATGGCGTGTCATAAGGTCTCAGATGAAAAAAGGCAGGCACTGATGAGTTAAATAAAGTTTTGCAGTCATAGTGGCAAGGTAAAGAGCAACAGATAAAAGACTTTATTTCTGGAGCAGCAGCTTATACCTGTCAGCTGGCAGGGAAAAGATAAAGAAGAAAGTATCTCTTTAGCTAAGTCCCGCACAAATGTGATAGAGATCACACATAAGCCCACAGACTCAAGTTTTTTTGGTAGGCACCTACAACAATAGATGCTGATATTACCCATGCAGCTGCACAACCCAATGGGTGCTAATTCCAGATTCTGTCTACCCATGAGGCTGACACTTTATAAATCAAGATCCAATCCATTCCAGCCCTGTCCACTGCAGGGGGACTTTACTGAATGTTTTGTACTAGGAAATGTAGGCTTTGCATTAGAATCTTGTTCTACCTCCCAGCCTCAGTGAATTCATCTCAGTTTGAGCACCATACTAGGGGGGGCTAGCTTTGTCTCACAGGCTCTCGAATCTACTTGCATATTGCTACACACGCAGTGTGTAGTGTTTCTCATGTTGTCTTGGGATGGCGATAGGCAAAAGCCTCAAGAGGCAGAGCAGCATTTCAGAGGGGTTATGCAGGCAGAGACAATGCCCTGAAACAGCTCAGAAAGTGTGCTGTTACCTTGGTTTGGGGGCAGCAACAGGGCTGGCCTGGAACCTTTGTCATGTCATCCCCATAAATGTCCCTCCCACCCACTATTAATCTCCAGCGTTGCTCTCGATGTTTGCCTAGCTAAATAAGACCTACCTCATCTGGAGGTAAATCCCTCCAAATAGATTTCTCCAGGAAAGCTTTTCCCAAGTGCTTGAGTGTTTAAAAAACCCTATAAATAGGTCAAAACAGTGAAACACAGAGAAGCAATGACCTCTTTTCAGGAAATAGTATCCCACTGACTCAATTCTCATCCACTGCCTATAAGGCCTGATACTGAGGCTGGGTGAAAAATTATTTTAAATTTGTTACATGATGTAGTCCACCTTTCTGGGATACCACAGCAGATGTCAATAAGACAAGAATCATCCTTTTATATTTCCGTGTGCGCAGGACATTGTCTCCCAACAGTATCAATGCAGCAAAGCACTCACCAGAGCATTTTGAAAAGGAAAATAAAGCTGTTGTCCAGAAGTGTTGTCCTTTGAAGTGTGGGACTGAAGCCTCTTGGCTGACATCCCTTTCCTGGCCGACTCACTTTGTGCATGACTGCAGTAGCACTCTGCAGTCCCACGGGACCTGCTTATTACTCCCGAGTAAACTTTGCCCCTTCAACATGGGAAAATGGATTCACAGTGATAGAAGGCTGGGACATTCTGCATGCTTAAAATCATAAGGCTTTTAAAACAAATTTTAAATCTTTTTTCTTTCTGTCAAATGCCAAAGAAAAGAATCATGTTAAGCCATGATTATAAAACATGCCTTTGATGGCTTGTGCGTTTGCCTTGTAGTACCTCCAAGTCAAATACTGTTTAAATCCCCATCAGCTCACCAAGATATATGGAAGAGACAGGGTTCAGGAAGCTGGCAGGGAATTAACTGCATTAGCTGCAAAATAACTGGCTACCACAGCACCAGTGCTGATGCACATGGATGAAGCCACCTGTCAGGTGATGCAGCTTCTGTATCTCATGGGTTTCTTTTAGGACAGCAGCCTGGCCAGCTCAGACCCTTTGGTCTCCCGCAGGGACACCTGCAGGGACACCTGCAGACACCTGCCCCAGTGCCAGGTGATGTCTTGGGCCTTGCAGCAGAATGGAAGGAGGGACAGACCTCAAGGCAATTCAGGGAGGCTACATGAGGGTGTGGGAGAAAGGAGTTTAATTACTTAGTCTTGCTGACAGGTGGATTTTGAAAGTAGCTGCATCGTATTATGATTTCAGAGGACAATCTGATCCAACATTTGGAATGACTTATCAAGTGATGTCTTCTGAATGTATTTGTTACACTAGGTTTAAAAAACCTAGAATTCCTTGTGTTGTCCTGGAATTCTTTACTTCCTCCAGTGCAGGTAGGTGGCCTGGGAGAGGTGATAGTACATTTCTTTCCTGGTTCTTGCACTCCTTCTTCCAAGGAAAGCTGTGACTATTCATATACAAGTCAAATGATGCTGGCATTATACTGAAGTGGTGCCAGTGGTGAATCAGAGACCTTTTCAAACCACTTGAATTTTAAGGGGACAAGAAAGAATGGATCTAACTGAAGGCAAAAAAATAATAATAGATGAAAAATGAAAAATGAAGAATCTAACACTAAAAAATCATATGTATATTATTTATGCCAATTTGGATGCACACCTCTACTTACAGAGAGCAACAAAAGGGAAAAGTTATAAAAGGTGTCATGTAAAGTAAAAGTCAAGTATCATTTAAAGTCCCAGTCCTCCTGCAGCACCACCCACAAGGTAATCTACAACTTTGAGTTGTAGATTGGGGTGAGAAACATCAAGTAAAACTTCAGGTGATCCTTTAAATAAGCAATTGTAATAATGTGAAGTAAGATTTCACAAGGAATCTTTATTCTAATGAACACAGGAAATAATCTGTCATTATTCCCAATCGCATTAATTTAGTTTTAAAAGAATTATGACAAAGAGAAGAAAAAAAGCTAAAACACTTTGGTAGTTGGTGTGTAAGTGAAAAGAATACTGTAAAATAGTGTGTGTGTGCATGTAATCCCAGACACATGCATGGACTTTGTCACCCAGGCATTCCAAGCACCATGTACTACTCCAGAATCAGGAATGTACAGTACATTCAGAGATACTATAATAAGAAAGTAACACAAGGTAAATAAATACTGAAATTTTTATGAGTGAACTTTTGTGAACCGGTTTAATATGGGAACATGAGAGGAGCTCATTAAAGGAGGGCAAAAGCCAAAGAACAGATGAGGATGAGAAAGCGATATGATGAGTATAGCAGAGAAAAAAATGTACAAACAAGCATGTCTTTTATTTGAGATACATTCAGGAGAACATCCACTGAAGCCATGAATCTATTTTATCAGGAAACTAAATTTATGGATTACAGTTATTCCCACTACCTGTCTCTGGAGTTACAGGCTCATTAAATTCTACTGAAATTATAATATTATTGTGTTCCAGATATGCTTTGGAAACTCTTGGCTACAGTGCAGTGCAGCTGAAATTGATTTATTTATATCCAATACTGTAACTACATTACAGCCAGTGCTCTGTGTTTGTATACAGCCTCTGTGTGTAAACGTTTTACAGCAGAGTAAGAGGATGACTGCTAAAATCAGGGTCTGCAGATGTGGCCTGGGCAAGCACTCCACAGGCACAGCTTCAGATGAGAGAAACCAGAGGTGCAAATGAAGAGAATATTACAGTCAGTTTCTAATTAAACCAGGCTCATAATAAAGACAAAAAGCCATATGCTTTTTGTAAGAATCTTGACAGGCTATGTCTACTGGTCAAGCAGGTGATCAAGTACAATCAGAACTATTATAATATCATGGAACATTAACAGGGCAAGGACTCCAAAAAATCACTTTTATCCAGATATCAACCTGCACAATTCCCGAGGTGTCCCAGTTGTTCATGGAGCTTCCAGAGATGGCGAGTCAGCAGTTCCCTGGTTGTGAGCTAACCTAGCTGCACTATCCCAGGACTTAGCCATATACCACAACTCTACAGGAGAACAAGGAAGGTTGTGCAATGACACACGACAGGCTTGGCAGCTGAGCTGTCACTTGTAGAGGTAGGCTTGCTGGTGTTGAGCTGAGCATGGGGAAACTGTAAAAAATTCTTCTATCCACTTGGGAAAAGTGGAAATCTCCTGGTGTTGGCAACCTTAAACAATACATGCTCTTTTTACTGTGTTTAAAGAACATATGAATAATGATTATTATCAACAGTGACATTATATTCCTGAGTAATTTTCTTATGCCTAATAGGAATCATACTTGTATCTGAACTGATGAGCCTGTAGCAAGTTTTATAAAGCTGTTGTATCATCAAGATAATTAAAACAATGTGTGTTCCTCTCCGATGTAGAAGTTGAGGTCAGTATAAAAACAGTATGGCATAATCATAAATTAAATGTCTGTGTAAAGCATTGCTGTTCTATCAGAATGTCCGTTAATAGCCTGTTTATTAAAGCAATAAAAGTGTGATTTATGCAACCTTTAGCCAACCAGCTTGAAAAAAAATATTTCTGGGAAATGATTTCCAATATTTACAGAATCTGGCAAGTTTCTGATATTTACAGAATCTAACACAATCATACCCAATCCTTTGAAAATTAATCATGTCAGCAAGAACAGTGAGATGAATTATGGAGATTGCTGATGCTTTTAAGTGCCGAAATGGATGCACCTCATTTTTGCAACCTCTCCAACAACAACAGCCACGATGGGCCCGCTGGTTGTTTTTGCAGCTTGCGAGCAGAGCCGCCCATGCAGCCCCCCCAGTCCCAGCACAAACATGCTCCAGCAGCCACCAGCCCCACGCTGCTTCCTCCTGCCAGGCTTCCCAGCTGCTCTCAGCCACAGAGAGCACGGACCCATCTCCAGTTTCCTCTCAGCAACACCGGAATGCCTGGGTGTAGTTTACAGAGAGGTGCGCCAAAGACAATTCCCGGGCTACCAGACGGTTCCCATTTCAGAGTTCTTCTCCACTCAGCTCCCTGCTGCAAAAGCTGTGATCAAACTTTTCGCTATGCCTTTGTGTACCAGCAGCAGGAAAATCTTCAGTCTTGGCTTCTCTGACTTTCTTGCTTTCAGCGTTCTTGTGAGTGGACAACGTATCCTCCTGTACGCAGCAGGGTGGTTAGGATCTGACCTGTGGCTTTACTTCTTCTGGAGCAATCTGGTGGCATTGCAGAGACCCCAGAGACCAGCTGGCTCCAAGTTAAGGGTGTTCTCAAATCTCACCTGCCAGGGGCCTGCCAATAAACTGGTGCAGACCCAGGTAATGCCACTCCAAGCTGTGGCTCTTGCCCCTTCCATACAATTTCTCAGTAGTTTCTGCACATGTATACACAGTGTTATTTCTGAGCATGTATATACAGTATTTTTAAAGTAAATAAACAGGAAATATGGGAGTCTGAGAAGTGAGTGGCTATAAACAGATTGGTAGCTCTCACCTCCATTTGATGAAGAGAAAGTGAGGAACAGACAGAGAATAAGAGGTTATATTTCAGTACATAAAGCAATAAGGATAGCATTTCCAATCCCAATAAACAGTTGAGAGGAAGCATTTCAGAGTAGAAAAACAACGGCAAAGTCCTCCACAGGGAAAGAGGGGTTGCATAAACAGAGGGTCGGGCTACACCACCCGGAGCTGCTGAAACTGTCACTTCTTGTATCAGACAGGACTAAATATCAGCACAGCATGGGAACAATATCACAGTGTTGCTAACCCTCTTAAAAACAAAGCTCATGGGCAATCTCTAGCCAGCCACTGGGTTTTGTCTCGCTCAGTAGTACTCAAGGCAGCAGCACTCTATTTTTATTTTCCCCAACAAAAGCTGAATTGAGGGCCTTGCAAAGTACAAGAGTAATGACCTGCTCTGAGTGCTCCTGCCACAATTGTTGCCTCACTGGTTAAATCTCGGGTGGGTTACCACAATCCTGTAAACATGACATTGCAGCAAACCCTCAACCCCCCGGACACTGTGGGCGTAGGAGGTCACCCAGGCCATGCACATCCAGAGCCCGTGAAGCTGATTCTGCGCTGGGACAGCTCTGCTCAGGTGCCAAGCTGCCTGGAGACTGTCCTGGCTGACCCTGGAGGGATTGCTGGCAGCGCCACAAACAAGTGGGCAGTCTGCCTGTACCCTCGGGGACATCTCTGGGAGCCTGGCACCACGGCCTGCAGATAGTTGATGCTGGCTGCACCGGGTGTTGGCACAAGGCAAACCTCCAAAATGCGAAGTGGAAAAGGTCACTCGGAGCGGGCTTTCTGCTCCACAACCTTTACAACCATTTAGTAGCATTTGATGAGTATCAGCTGGGTTTGTTTTGGGTTTTTTTCAATACCATTCATTGCAAATGTTAAAAGGAGCCTGTTTACAGCATCTGGTATGTCTTTTATTACTCTGCATGATTTTGGCTCAGTTAGTACTGTAAGCCTGGATTTTTACAGTTCTGCAAATTATTTTCAGCCCTGCGCTTTCTCTCCTGGTCTTACTCATCACAGTGACAGCAATCCACATCACTGCTGTGGGCTGCTTTTTAGGAAGTGGGCACATGATGACACGCTGGGAAAATAAAGAGTCAAACCTCATTTGGGAGGCGCTCCACTTACTCCCCATTTAGCATCACGTCATGCCATCATGATCAATCTTTGCACAAAGGGGATGACAAGCAGAAGATGAAGGCGGGGATTGAAAAGGAGATGCCAGTTCCTGCAAGGAAGATTGGAAAATCGACGTTTTCTGCTTTTATTCTGACCGTATACGTTCCTGAAGGTCAGAGAAACGAGGCCGTTCAGTAAAGCCAGTGAGCCCTTTCAGCAGCCACACCTCCCGGCGCTCCGTCGGGCTGCTGCGCAGCCCCNCGGCCCCGCGGGATCTCCGGGACGCGCGGGTCTCCGGGAGGGGCTGGGGCTCCGGGACGTACCTTCTCCTGCTCCTGCTGACCGCCACAGGCGTGGTTTTTCAGGGGTGCAGCGCAAGCGTTCTTGTGTTACCGTTATTTATTCCGGATACCGCAGAGTGGCAGGATCATAGAAAGGCATGGGTTGGAAGCGACCTGAAAGATCACCTAGTTCCAGCCCCCTCTGTGGGCAAGGATACCTTTCGCCAGACCACGTTTCTCAGAGCTCCATCAAACCCACCCTTAGGCACTTCCAGGGATCCACATCCAGATCCACAAATTCTCTGGACACTCAATGGTTCACCACCCTCGTAGTAAAAAAAAAGTTTTCTCTAATATCTGACCTAAACCCTATCTCTTTCAGTTTGAAACCATTCCCTTTAGTCTTGTCACTACATGCCCTTGTAAAAAGCTCTTCTCCATCTTTCTTCTAGGCTCCCTTCAGGTACTGGAAGACTGCAATTAGGTCATCCCAAAGATTTCTCTTTTCCAGGCTGAACAAACCTAATTCTCTCAGCCTTTCCTCATAGGAGAGCTCCATCCCTCTAATCAAATTAGTGGCCCTTCTCTGGACTCAATCCAACAAGTCAGTCTCCTTCCAGTGTTGGAGATCCCAGAGATGCATGCAATACTCTTTTCTACCCCAAATAAAGATGCAAGGAAAGGAAGGAAAGAAGAAGATAGAAATTATTTGTCACATCCAGGATCAAAGACTGCCTGAGAAGTTAAACACAATTCAGTAAAAAGATGTAGGAATTTGCCTTGTTTGGGCCCTAAAGAAAGGGAAGTCAAGGTCAGGACATGTCCCACAGGACACGAAGCCAGAAGAATCCATGTCCAGCACTTTTGCAGAACAGGCACTGGTACCAGAGAGGTTCCTCAATGCCTTTTGCCACAATTCCTATTCCAATAACACAGTGATATCAGCAGATCTCAGTGGTCAGCACCAGGAAACTCTCTGGCAAGTATGACATTGTATTCTTTTTCAAAATGCCCTAAAGCAACCCTAGCAAGAAGTTGAGTCTTTAGGCTGTTTATTCCATAACCTTATTCTCTAGTGTTCTTCTGAGATACTAAAATGCAAACACTAAACAGGGAGACAGTCATAAACACCTAAGAGCAGACTGTTGCAATTCTACATTCCCCTCTTTTGAGGAGCTTAAAGGGATCACAATTTAAATGTTCATATTAAATATCAATTATTTTAATCAATAATAAGCATATTCAGACTGTAAATAGCAAATGGTCAAATGGAATTTTAGAAAAAGATATAAGGTGGGAAAAATGACTTGGTAAAGCATTCTTTCATCTTATTTTCTGTCCAAAAGATAGGTCTCTTCTAAAAGTCACCATAAATGGCAATAAATATCAGAGGTCATATCTTAATCTCTCCTTGCTAAAACTCACCATTAAAACATTAAGAATAAATAGCATCTAAGTGAGGGCTTTTTTTGGAAGGTTTCAAGCAACTGGCAAGTCAGTATTCTAGTTATGCGAGTTAATCTGGAAATAAATTCTCAAACAAATGCTGGTATGCTTATACTGCTGCTTGCAGCGGTAGAGAGGATATGTGTCCAATGTGGAATGTCTCTGTCCCACCATGCTGACCCTGGGTAGTGTTGGGAAGACTGGCTAGGGCTTCTCATTTATCAAGTCATTATGCTAAAGAGGCTTAGTCTCAATACATGCATTGAAGAACTGTTGTCTTCATGGCCTAATGGCTAAATATTGGTGGGATGCACTTGGACTCCAAATAAGCAGCTGAACGAGGGTAAACACAATTTGCAGGTGATTCAAGTCTGTTATAGCCAAAGCGGTATTCTCTTAAGCCATGGTGATTTGGCTCTTTCCAAGCTCTTTCCAAGGTGGAGGTATTGAAAATTACTGCATATCTTTGATTTAAAAGCTTTAGATTATATTCACTCAGTGATTAACTGAAGCAATTCGTTGTTGCTGTAATTAAACAATATACTTCATCTTCACTCCCTAATATTTTTTTCTGAGGTGCTAAATCAGCAATAGATCTGTAATCTGCTGACTAATTCAATTTACCCATGCCCTACAACTACTGGCAAAGAATAAAACCTTGAGGTAACTGAAAAAGAAAATGCAGTAAAATATGGAAATAACTGTAGCCATTAAAAGATATTTTTGTTTCTTAGTCTTTTGGGAAACAAGTCAAATATCATAGCTAATATATTCCATTCAAAATAATGGCAATTCTGGGTTTTTTTTTTTTAGGAACACTAAACTTGCTGATATTCTAGTTGCTTTCCATTTCTAGAAAACAGAACAGATTTCTGCGCTTAATTTATTTTCAAGTCTAAAAGGGGAACCCAGTGTTTTGAAATAAGCAGAGCAGTCAATCCGGTTACATATATTGCAACAGCTGACCTGCAGCCTACTCCTCATCTATTTCCACTTAAATCTTATACCATTTTGGAGTTTCATAGCCTGTGACATCCTCCCTGTCCTAGTTCATCCCTGCATCTCAGGTCTAGACTCTGTCCAAAGCCCCAGGGCCATGCCTGTCTGCCTCAATTCGGATGGGTGCTGGCATAATCCAAGAGCTGAAGCATGCTGAGATTTGCAGCTCTCTTGTAAGTTCATCCAAAGGGTCATGATGAAGCAGACCAGTGTAAGAATAAGGTCGCACCCATAGCCACAAGGAGGAGAAAACAAAAAAATGGAAAATATCCAAACAAAGATGGGGGAAAGCAGAACATGCCAGTACTAGCAGGCACATTCTATTCACACCAGGGATCATACGTGTTTGTTTCCTGAGGCATGCGTATTAGAAGGAGCTTTTGTGGCAATATTTTTATGAGTGGATTAAAGGTGGAAAATACCTTTTTTTCTGTTGAAATAACATCACTATGAAGTGATTCAATGCTACAGCACTGTGGTGCATGGTTCAACTCATAGAGGAGAATTAACAAAAACAAGCCTTATTTATGCGTGGAAATAAAAGATGTGGGTTTCTCCCTTTCACACTGCCCCCACACTGACACTGCCAGCTCTTTGCACTGTTCAGTCTCATCCCTTAGACTTGTAAGTAAGCTTGGGGATGAAAAGTATGCCTTTGTTCCCTGAAGTATCAAAGGAACTGTGATGTTCCTTTCTCATGCCAATCATTATAACAGTCATTAAGTCAGCACAATGGGTGCTTGGCTTTCATGTCCTTAGGGTTGATGGCACATATACAAAATATGACTGTTATTGTTATTTTTACTATTTTTAGGCATACTTTGTTAAGACTACAGCAAGCCTATGAAGAGAGCAGACATGCAATTGGTGGTCTTTCTTGGGAGTCTCCCTCAAAGCCCCATGGGAGGCAAAATGGGTGAGGAAAAAGCACCAGGTCAGGGTCATCAGCAGGAAAGGAAGAAGCCAGACCAGTTTGGGTCTTGCTTCCCTGGGATTTGTCCTACACTGGGACCCTGTTGGCTTTGGAGGGACTATGAATGAAGCACCTAGGCATCAGCTAGTTGACCTGAGAGTCAGCTGTGCAGCATGCTTTTTACTAAATTCTGCCAAGGAAGAGAAGACCTAACAGATGTATCTTTCTTTTAAATATATTTAGTTGTTGTTGCAATTAAAAAGAAAATACCTTGGTAATACAAGATTATCAAAACATAATGACTCATTCTCAGGTGTGTTGTGAGAGTCAGGGCAGATTTCTGGTGGGCTTTTCCATAGTGGCAAACCAAAAATTTTGTCTCAACTGGATTTTTATTTAATCTGATATAATTTTTAGCTGTAGGGGCTTTTTTGTTTGTTTTGTCAGGGTTTTTTATTTGTTTGGTTTTTGGGGCTTGTTGTGGCCATGAAGGAAAGTGTGAATCTGTGACTTTCAAGGTGTTCTGTAGTGTGTTAAGTTTGAAACTAAATGCTTATGATTATTCATATCAGCCATATCAGTAACATAGAAAGCCTCAGATCTAACGAATTTAGTAGTAATAATAACAATTACAATGTCAACTTTCTGTCACATTCTTTCATCTTTATCTTATTTTATCAATGGAGAAATTGTGATCCAGAGTATCTAAAAGATGCCAATACATACAAAGGAAATCAACAGGGAGTAGAAATCAGTTGTTTCAGGTTTCAGTTTAAAACAGATTATTTTTATGAGTCCCTCCCAACTCAGAATATTCTGAGAATGCTTCCCTTTAAACAACAACAAAAAATCAGCTTGTGAAAAACAAGAGATTGTAAAATTCAAATCACTTAGACCCAAGTAGCAATACATATCCTCTAGTATCCACACATACATGATTGCCCTTAGTACGTCTTACTAGTAGTATCAGCTCAGTAAAATACCTTGAATGATCACATAATTTAGTTTCCAAAAGACTGACGTTGCAAATCCTCTGTTGATAGCATAGAATATCCAATCTCTGTAATCCCTATGGGATAAAAAACAATGGAAGAAGATATTCAAACACGCCTTCAGAAAATCTAGCCTTTGAGTTAAGTGAAGGTCAACAAAAGTATGAGAAAAAGCAAAACAGAGCAAAAGTTTGCCTAGACATACATTACTGGAAAAGCTGACTGAAGTATCTAAAAAGCCTTTTTCGTGGTCCTTACCAAAGATTTGGCACAGAACTGATGAATTCTCTTTTTTAATAAACCTCAAAGCTTGCTGTTACAGGAGCCCGTGTGTGTGTGTGGTCAGTTCCACAGAAGTTTAGAAATCCAAGCAGAATGGATGAATTGAGGAAAGTTATTTGTTCTTTGTGTTAATCATTAAGTGCTACCATATTAAACTGAGGTACTCAGACATCTGTGATCAAAAAAGTAATTTGACCAACTGTTTTTCACCTTCCCTCATATACCAGACAGTTCTAGACAGACCTTCTACTTCAAAACATTATTTCCATATTCTGCTCTACTTTGTACAGGTTTCTACGAAAGTATTCATTGGCTGAACATAACAGAACTATGATGCCTGCCAAGCATAACCTCCTTGATTGGAAATGAAAGCAGCACTCAGGTCTCACTGATTGTTAACTCATAAATCCTTTGACACGAGGCAGGAACACTGATCAGCAACTAAATGTCTTTAATTTGCAAATGCTTATCTTTACATGATATAAATTATGTGGATATGGTAAAGTAATACTGATTTAGTAAAATCAAGCTAATTTATTGGTGATTTCTTTGAAAAAATTACCTATGCAGTACACTGTAAAGCACAACACTGTAATGTGATTGGCAGCTCTTTCTGAATGGATTGCAGAAAGGAAACAAAAACAGCAGAGGTCATTTTCCTGTAAGCACTGCTGTCATTTCACAGAGACATTGTCAGACTGGGAAAGTTTCACAGATGGTGAAATTCAGTGCTAGGTGCTCATCATTGTATTTCCTCATGAAATGGTGTTTATTTCCCCACTAGCCAGCTAAAAAAAAACCAAAAACAAAACAAACCAACAAAACCAAACCAAAACCAAAAAAAAAAAATCCCAAACAAAACAAAACAAAACACAGAAAAAAACCCATCCAAACAAATACAACCCTGGTCCCACATACATAAAAAAACCCCAAATCACTTTGTCAGTGTATTCTTCATTCCTTTGACCTGCCACACCTGGCCATGGCCTAGGGAAGAAGCCACCAAGATAGACAGCACCCTTGCTGGATCTTGCTGTGTCTTCCTAAGAGAAATTGTAGCTTAGTGTTACCCAATCCTCTAATAACCTTATGTAAGCGCTTTCCTGTCCAGCCACTTGACACAGCGCAAACACACAGCAGTGCAAAAGAAAGTGTGTTGAGTCTTAAATGTCTCAGAGAGGAGATAAACAAATAGTTAATCACTTTTTGGCTGTGGGTGGCTGCTGTGCAGTCAGCTGCAGCCAATTCTAGGACAACAGATTTCTGGTGAATGGTAGCCGGTGACTTGTTGGTTTGTTTGTTTGTTTTTTTAAACATACCAGATCACACAAAATAGATACATCTTGCATAAAAGATGGATTAGGAATTAGTTGTCCCAGCATTTGTTCAGAGTTTGCATGTTTGGCTATTTCCATGACAGCTTCAGGTCTTTGCTGTCTGCAAAGCAGACAGTAATCACTTCAAGCAGGGGCACAGAGGGCCATCGGTCCTGAGCAAGGACTTTTAGACACAGGGGTACTCACAGGCAGAGACTCCTCCAGAGCTGGTTTTGGTAGAGGTTGCAGGCAGTCAAAGGGAAATTGCAAAGCCACAGAATCACACAGAATCAACTAGGCTGGAAAAGATGTTTGAGATCATTGTGTCCAACCTATGACCTAATACCACCTTGTCGACTAGACCACATCACTGACTGCCAAATCCAGTCTTTCCTTAGACACCTCCAGGGACAGTGGCTCCACCATCTCCCTGAGCAGTCCATCCCAGTGCAATCACTTTTTCTGTGAAGAACTTCTTCCCAATGTCCAGTCTAAACCTCCCCTGGGGCAGCTTAGGATCATGTCCTCTTTTCCCTACCTGTGCCCTTGTATAACCAAATCTTCGGCCAGTGAGGACATTCCTCATAAACTACTTCACTCCGCACCAGCAGAAACTGTTTGGGTTCAGCCACCCTTGCTTCTCCCTACTTCTCTCAAACCATATGAAACAGATGAGAAAAGTCAGGATTTCGGTTCAATTTAGCCCAATTTCACCCACTGATTGATGGAGCAATCAGTAACTTCAGTCTGTGAACACAGTCCCCTCAAACACACGTTCCTAGAGAGCTGGTGCAGTGAAATCGTGCTGTGGCCCCTTCTTTGCAGAAACTGAAGGCCAGGTCTTCAAGGGTATGGAGTCACCTAACCTTTATTGATTTCCTTTGAGTCATAGAGGAAGTTGTTGCTAAAAGAGAGGCTCCAGAACCCAGGTTAGGATCCTAATCACTGTCACTTTGCAGTTAATCCAATTATCCTTCCAATTTATACAGTACTTCTCAGTCAATTGCATAGAGTGGAACATTAGAATGCAATATTGGGAGCATAGCAGCCAATTACCAGGACACATCCACATTCATGGAGACTAATCAAGCTATTAAAATGCTTTTTTTTGAAACAGGAGAATGCCCTAGAAAAGTCTGTGCTGTAATTTCCATGCACTGTCAGAACAAATCGATCAAGAGTAGCAGTTCAGGATCCTGGCCTACCACAAGGAATGAGGGAATAAACAGTAGTCCCGCTTCACTAATCAGCTACCCCTCCACAGGCAGCTGGCAGTGCAAGCAGGACACCTAAGGGCAATCTATACGAAGATGATTTACTATTAATGAAATTTTGTAACCTGTCAAGTAAGAAAGTGTTCCTCAGATAAAGTTTCTGGAGCCAAATCCCTTGCTTCCATTTGGAACCCATTAAGCAGAGACCTAATCCAAAAGGGAATGGCTGCTTATATGAAACCAGAACAGAGTCCTCTTCCTGAGACAGATTTTGTAAGCCAGACATGTATTTTCCATGGGTTTATGTGATTTAATGCAGCACACTGGCACTAACCAAGGGGTTTTGATGCAGTGTATATCTGGTCCAAATTCTTCTCACTGAAGTGATTCTTGATCTGTCATGCCTATCCTTAAATTCAGAGATCTCTGTGAGAATGACTTTGTTCAACACAAACATAAGTAATATGGAAATTAAACCCTTCCTCTTATAAAATATTTTGCAGGTTGAAGGACCCACACTGATTCATGGATCTGTGGTGTCAGACCTGCTTTGAGATGCTGCTTAAGTATCACTCTTTATCAATTAGCAGTATGTTCAATAAAAGGCACAATTTATCAGCTGACAGGCAGCCTTAATTTGATGACACCCCAAGAATACTTATAAAATTCAGTTAGTCTCAACATTGGTTAAAAAAAGAGAGTACAGACAAATAGACCAGGGTAAATACAACATGCATGTAGGAGAGGTTTCCCTCAAGTTTTCTCAAGAGAAGAATCCCAAATTACTATAGAAAGTATTCTCTGTTCTCTTTGGGCTAAACAAAATGCAAATATAATTTTGGGGGTGAAGGCTGCAATGCAGAATTTTGGTATTTTTACTGGGAATCATATTTAATGGCCCAGTAAAACTAGTAACGTACAGAGCCATTCATCTCCAGGTCTCTGGGACAAAAATATTCCAGACACAGCCACAGTGATGTTATCTAGTGAATACCCAGGAAGACAGAAGTTGGATGTGTTCCAATCACTTCCAAATGAGCACTGTGTGTAAAGATGGTAGTTATAACACTATTTTCAGTTTCCATCCAGAAAGGTAATGAGGTGACAGAGAAATTCAAAGATCATCCATGGTCTTGGCAGAGCCAGCAAGGGCTGCAGAGAAGATTGCCCAGGGGAGTAGTAAATTTGAGTAGCGAGGATACGTGAGGATATATTTGCCTCAGGTCCCCCACAAACAGAGCCATTCAAACTTTATGGTGCACAGCAAACCTGGCACTTGAACCAGAGGGCCAGACTCTCTATGTACAGATTATATGCAGGGTGACCCCTAGGACAAGCACAGCTGGTGTTTGGCAAGACCATGTGACAAGATGTACAAGCAACTGCAAAAATTTTAAGCAGCTGTCACAAAGAAAATACCTTCTTGCAAGCCACTTAATTTGCATTTTCATGAAAACTTAAAAACTTGCAACTTGCAACAGTAGCACTTTGACTTTAAAACCTGTAATCACTGTCCCAGGCTCTTTTCTAGCAGGGATATTGTAGCTACAGCTCAGACTAGTCTTTCTGCCCAGAGGAAATGCCATCCGGAAAATGTTTCCCCAACAACTACACCAAATCATCCTGCAAGAACTAGACTGTGCATCCTTTCCCTTGCCATGGGCACACAAATTAACAGAGCAACCCAGGGAACAGGAGGGATTTATTTTGTAGCTGTTAGGACTTGCCTCTCACATGAAGGAGATAATCTCACAAGATTTACTCCTACAATGGAATATTCCAATCATTCCATGGATTTCAGGATTAGTCATATTTGAGGTACATTTTTTTTTAGCTGTTTCAAATGTCAGAAAGCTGAGCTTTCAAAATTAACTGCTTGTTGCACTGGTTCTGAAAGATTTTAACTCAGTTAAACCTTTCCCATGTGTTTGCAAAAAAATAAAAAGGTGCAATTGAATGGCCTATTTTCTGAGAAGCATCATTAGAAAAGTGCTGGGATGGGGCAAATCAACTTTGAATTTTGCAATGCATTTTAAGGTTTTACTGAACATCACCATGTTAGTGTGTGCTTAACCAATGTTACAGATAATATTTTCTATTTCTTTTTTCCTTCCAAATATAAGGGCCCCTTTGCAGGAGGGTGTTGTGCACTTTGATTTCCTGTCAGTCCATGGAGGGACTGCTGAAGAGGCAGGATAAAGCATTTTCCTTTCACCTCCAAGAACTTTGTGTTCACATCCTGAGTATTGTCTGAAGCAACATAAGGCTTGAGTGATTTTCTGTTGATATACATGTTCCTTGTATCAAGTCAGTGAACAAAACCCACCACAATGACAGAGGCAACAGGCCTCATCATTTTTGTTAAACAGCAGGAAGTAACCAAACCAGGTGATGCATCTAAAAATTTGACTAAAGTTGGCCACAGCCTTCTAGTTAGGTGTTTCTGTCAAACATGAGAGACCAAGCTGCTTGATTCTCACCTTACCAGAACTTACAGCAAAATGGTTTCATTGTCTTCCTTGGGTATGATGCAAATCTAACACACAGTTCGTGTCCTAAAGTGAAGTTAAACAGAGCAAGGGAGCAGAAAAAAGCAGAGAAAGAATTTAAAATCCTCAAAAAACTGTTCAAAACTAATGTCTTTGTGTCTTTGCCTTTTTTTTTTTTTTAATTAATAGGTAGGTTTTAAAATAAGAGCTGCTGAGACTATCAAGAGAGACTTAGTTCCCTGTATTAATACAAAGAACCTATCATTATATGGAGACTTGACCAGGATGGTTTCCTCCTGCAACTGTTTGTGTAAGGAACCATGTTGAGGAGTCATCCCCCTGGGTTCAGGGAGAGGTTTTGATTTTATTCAAATGAGTCATGTCATTACAGCACTATGTTCTCTTTGGATGCTTGATGTTTACGGTGATGTCATTTTTCATGTTTTGAAGTGTTGTGCCTTTTTCTTTTCCTTCAACCTGCCTGTTTTTGAGGTAGTCATCAGACAAGGCAAACATTCTTCTAAAGGAGTACTCTGAGTTCTCATAAAAAGATACTCAAATTGTTCAGGCACTTGCACAGCCCAGCCCTGTTTATAATAACCTCAGAAGCAACCTCTGTGCCAGAAATAGTTTACTAGGGAAACTGGAAGTGTTTAAGTCACTCTGTAACTTGCCCAAGGTCAATGTAAATGTTCCACCTGGGCAAATAACAAGGGAGGACATGCCGTTACAAACCTTGAATAAGGGGTGCCAGAGCAAAAGCTGAACCAACAGAGAACACCCTGTCAGACTCCAAAGATTTCGAAAACTATGTGTTTAGGAACAAACCCTAGATTCAAGCCAGTCAGATCCCACTGATTGAGCACGACAGGTTCTTCTTTACATCCCATTTTGATGCTCCAGCTTTACATGGCTCTTACTCACCACACAGCACCACTGTCTCCTGTAGCAGCACCTGTGGTGCCCGGCTTGGGTCTTTGGGACAAGTGTGAGCCAGGGCGGTGACAGAGAACTCCAAGTGCACAAGACAAGCTGCAGTGCTAGCTCAGGGGGACAGGTCACCCTGGAGGATGTATTTTCATGTCTCCTCATCTTGACGTGTTATACTTTGGCCTCACCAGCATGTTTGATGCTTTCAGAGATATCAGAATTTCAACATTTTAGAGGATTGGTTCTGTTCAGATATCCATACCATTGAAACTAGCACATTAATCCAAAACAATCCTTCAATTCCATGAAAGCACAGATTGAAAACTATCCCCTTCATCCATTTTCACAATCACATTTGCTTCAGAAAGCTTATTTTCAGTTTGAAATTTGAAACATGTGGGTAAGCTTGTTACAAACATTGGCTCTGATTAAAAGAAAAGCTTTACTTTTGGGTCTCTTTAGATTAGGAGAAGCAAAGTTTCTTTCTCTTACTTTACATCTCTAACTTTTTGCATCTTTCTCTAACTTTGACAGTGCCAATATTGCTTTGTGATGCTGTTTTGGCAGTGGTGAAATGGAATATGCTAACAAAAATATTCATTCATAATTTATACCAAAGTATTCCAACCAACCTTTTGCCTTCAGCCAAGGTAAGCAAATGGACAAACATATTCAGACTTCAGTTTTCAAGCACTTTATTCACTGGACTTAAAATTAGCTGTGCTTTACTTTTCTGAAAACATTTGTACCCTCTATTTCTGTCAGATGCTTCCTTTTGGATCATTGCAGTCGAACATTAGATATAATTCAAGAATATCCTTAGAAAACTCAATGACATTTCTTCCCTCCATGACCTCTTCTAGCTCATCTCCACATTCACAGATTTTTTTCCAGGGTATAGTAAGGAAAAGGAATCGGTAATGCTTTTAGACATGGTTGCATCTACTCAGCATTGTGGGTTAGCCACACTCACATGCTCAGGGTCTGTAGAAAGTTCTAAAAACAGAGCCAAAGACATTGTCAAAGAAGTTATTTACACATCAGCCCAACTTTTCCGCACAATTAATTTTAGCCAGATGCGTGTGCCTCTTTTTACAAGCATGTCACATGCTTCCTACAGTGAAAGTAAGAGAGTGATGTTGGACCCCTAGGATTCAAATGTTATGTGTGCTTTGTGTCCAAGTATTGTCTATCTAACAATGGAGCTATTGCACGGAAGCAGCAGAACAGCTGCTTCTTTCCCCCCAGTCTTTGTAGAACAAAGCACCAGGCTCCTCAGGAGTCAACTTTGTTGTTGTGCTGTTGTATAACTGAGCTGTCATCCGGCCACAGGCGCCAGTGGCCACAGCCCCCTTACGGGAGCAAGCAGTTCAAAAGCAGGGCTGGGTTTATGCAGTTTAATTTGATGTGTCAAGCATCTTTATTACAAGCATTCCTGCAATGTTTGCTGTTAGCACTCAGAAAAGAACATGTATCAAATCTAGCCAGGACACGGGGAGGGGCAGAGGACAATTTGGGCAACAATTCTAACTTGCTCTGAGAGAAACTGCAATTTTCAGGGCCAGCATGCAAATTTAGCAAGAAAATACTTTTGCATGCTGTAATACTGATCTTCCCTGAATTTCAGATGGTATTTAAAAACAGTAGTGTTTGGCAATGGCAATCCAGTCTTTGCCACTTCTCTATATCCTTGAATGTCACTTCCAAGGAGAGAAAAAGTCTCTTTGCAGACAAGAAATTTATGGCCAAACTAGTCAGGTCAGATGCGAGTTATATAGTATGACACATCATCCCACTCAGTGTATGCTCAGTAGAAATCCTTCTGCCACAGATACAACATATATCATGTCACATAACTGTAAATATTACTGTGCTCACTGATCTCAGCATAGGAAGAGATACTCCTCATCGACATGTTCTTCAAGGATTCACAACAAAATGAAAAATCTGGAACCACAACCATAACCAGTTGCTGACAGTTCGACCAAATCCTTCTGGAAACTTTCCAGTACTTTCTTCTGCCATGTCTATTGTACAGGCACCACAGCAATAAAGGCTTCAGAAATATTCCTGATTAAATCCAAGGAAGATTAACTACTTCATAATAATGATATGCAGATAGACAGAATGATTTAAAAAGTAGTCTGTTCATTCCCGTTTCTCACAATACCTGCGTGCATTTTGATTCACAGTTTAAACTTCCCGTTCCAGGTAATCCTTTCAGAAATAAAACTGACATACCAGGCAATAATGGACTTCATATAAATGGAAAAGCTTGTCTTTGCTGTGAACCCAATGACTAGTTCATCTTCCAAGTCTCCACTCCAACCACATTTCTTACAACAAATCCTCTGACACTAACATTTGTGCATGAGCTGCCCATCATAACTACTGACAAGAAGGAAATGAAAACAAGCTGTTTGTTCGCACAGGAGCAAGAATGCTCTTGTGGTTACGATACTTTTCCTGTCAGTGAATTCTCATCTTTATGCAGAGAACATGGATTCTCATCTTTATGCAGAGCCATGAATTCTGTGCAAGCTTCTACTACTTACCTTACCTTTTGCTTTGATTCTCCTTTTCCTAAAGAGACTATCATGACACCAAGGCTTTTGAACCACCCAGGGACAATGTCAGTATTTACTTCATTTTGATAATGAAAAGGACATTAATCAGGTTTAGTTGCAGATATGAGTAATCTACAGCAACCTTCTTAACCAAACTTTCCCTAAAGTCTGTATCTGTGCAAAGGGTGTTGGGCAAGCAAACACCAGCTGACAAGAAGACCAAGCCTTGTTATGGTAAGTAGATAGGCACCACCCAAAGAAAGTAGCCCAAGGCTGTGGGCAACTGGACAGAAAACAAAGAAAATTCTTTTTTCATAAATGAGCTCCTCCCCATAAGCACACAAACACGCCTAAACTGGCTCTCTGCACTTCAAAAAAGCTCCACCTCGACTTTCCAATCTTTTCTACCTGGCAACAGGGTCCTTTACAGGAATTGCATGCTCTTATCCAAGCATATATGCCACTGTGCTGTGTGATAATTCCCTCACATTCCTTCCAAAGTGTAAGGCAAAAATCCCTAGTGAGCATGTTAAAGGATAAACCTTGTACATTGTTATGCCTCCTTCTAATGGCACATTGTTACCGGAGAACTGACTAACTGGTGGCTTAATAAAAGTTGTCCTTCCTACTACCAAGAGGAAAACAAGCGTGGTCTCCAATTAGCAAGTTCTTGGAATCCTTTCCAGCAAATATGCTTTCCCAACATTATGTTGCTCCGCAAAATGGTTCAACTGTGAGAAGATGCGTTTGCCACTGGTAAAAGAAAAGAACAGATGGTTCAAATTCTTTACCCCCAGTTCCTACACACTTTATTTCAAACAGTGCTGTTTCCCTTTCTGCTCCATGCACTCCCCTGGCCATTACCCCTGTGCACAACTGGAAGCACTTAACCTGATCCCACATTATTCATTAAAAGGTAAGCAAAACACTCTTCAGAGAGCTGCTCTGTCTGCTTATTGTAGTACCAATCTCACCCACCATATTTTTAATCACTCTGATGTCTGCACCCATGTGCTGCATGCCCTAGGGCTCATGAACTTTATCATAATGTCAATCTGTATAGAGCCATGCACATTCTCTGTCTATAAATAACAGAAGTAATTATTACTAGTAAATAATACATCCTGGCTCATCTAAAATGAATCATGTTCTCCAGTCACCCTGGAGAATGAATAAAATAGGCAAAGCTACCAGGCATCACTTTAAAATACTTCTTATATAATTATTATGAAATTGCATTAGGCTATGACTCATTCCTGCAAATGCAAGGTTCATTGAGGGTAATTAAAATAAGTCACTATCTCTTCAAGGCAGTGACTCAGAGGCTGCTGCCCATAGCAGAGTGCAGTGAAGTCAGAGAGAAGCTCCCTTACTCCCACCAAAAAAGCAATTGCAGTTTATTAATGCACTAAGCAGCTCTGTTTGCTCTTCCCTTTAGTCCATTTAGCCACGAGGTTTGGATTTTTTCCACATCCAAGGGGTTAAACCAACTACATATTAACTAAGTGTCTTACTAGGGCTGTAGGGAAAAAGAAGGGGCCTAAACACAACTAAACAATGTACATAAATGCCCCTTCCCTGAATAATTTTTTGTAGGATTTTTAAAAAATGATGCCGTCTGTGTATAATGTGTAACAACATAGCAGTCATCTGATCAAACTAACAGCTTGCCAAGAGTAAGCTGCCATCCTTAGTGGGCATATATGGACCATTTTGTGACAGAAATCAAGCTGCAGCTGAGATCATCCACTGTGGGAGGAATTACAACAAGAGATGTCAGACACTGCATTCCTGAACAGTGTACCCAAACACCATAGCTGACAAGAGTTCGTATTATCAAATCTTCTTTTAAAATGGATGCCTTAGCTGAGTCACATCAGAATAATTAATACAGTTTGGGAACATTGTCACCAAAATATGAAGCTACTGAATAAAAATGAGTGTAAAAACCAGGAGAATTTAGCTGCACTTCTCTCCCACACTCCAGCACTAATGACAGCTCATAAGTAGCTCTTTGTTTATCTCTGTCATGGTTTTCCATGCTCTACAGTTGGTGCTCTGTATTTTATAGTATGATTTGCTTTGCTAAAAGCATTTTATTTTTCATAAGTATATACTTTTCATAAGCTTTTTAGCTCTTTTGATGTGGGAAAAGCCAAACGTCAAATACATTTCTCATTGATATTCTTAACCGTATGTCCTATCAGCAGACAGCTGTCCACATGATCAGAATTAACTTAGGGAAAAGAGTATGCTTTCGATATTTAAATTAAATCAATATATAAATCTAAAATCTACCAATGCTGAGAAATGTATTTCTTGGGAGCACATGGTTAAACCAATAGCAGGTTAAAGAGTGTTTTCTCTTTATAAAACCCTTTGCAATAACACCAGTCATAACCGTTGTAATCCATGACAGTTCAATATTAATTAACCAGCTTCTTTTGCTTAAAGCTTACCAGCCCCTGTAAAGCTTGAAAAAGTGTTGTGCAATATCACTGAATGGAACACATGCAGAGTTGAACCTGCTTATGAGGCTAAGTAGAATGAATTTGTTACGGAAGCTGTCAGACACACTGAAGGAAGTGGAGAGTTCATGCTGTCCAAGTCGGGTTAAGTGTAAACAGTGCTTTAAAAACTTACCTTCTCTTTCAGGCCTTGCAGGCACATTCCAAGCATTGAGTGGTTGCTTTATCACATTTCTGTACCAAGGGGGACACTAACAAACCATCTTGACAAGACCTGTTTGAATATAACACATGATATGATCCATTGGCCCTGGGGCCTCAAAGCCAGGGTGGAATTCATTTAGTAAACTAGTTTCCAAAGAAATTTAACCACCAAATATATATATGTGTGTGTGTGTGTGTGTGTGTGTGTGTGTATATATATATATGTCATTTTTGTTGTTGTTGTTGTTGGGGGGGTGTTTGTTTGTTTGTTTGTTATTGGGAACAGAGATTGTAACTGTAAAAACCAATCTGATCTGAATTCATATCTAGGTTTCCAAATAACCGTGGTACATCATTTGGTATAACCCACTGGTGTAACATAAGTGTGCATTTACATTTTTGCTATTTACAGGATCTGGTCAGGATGGGGTTAGCTCTCCTTGTGTAGAGCAGTGCCTTGCATTTGTGGTTAGAGTGGTGTTGAGAACACCCTGGTGTTTTGGCTACTGCTCAGCAGTACTTGCAGAGCATCAAGGCTGCCACTCCAGCGTTTCCCACCAGAGGCCAGTAGGCAGGAGGTGGGCAAAGGGTTGGAATGGGAAACAGCCAGGACAGCTGACCCCAACTGGCCAAAGGGGTATTCCATACCATGTGGTGCCATGCTTGGCAACAGAAGCTGAGAGAAAAGGTATTGAGCTAGAGGAGGGGGGAATTAAGGCAATTGTCTTCCAAGGCAGCCACTACATATGCCAAGGTCTTGCTTTGCAGGAAGTGGCTGGACACTGCCTGCTGATGAAAATAGAGGATACATCTCTTCATTTTGCTTTGCTTCTATGTGCAGCTCTTGATTTTCTCATTAAACCACATTTATGTCAACCCATGAGCTTGCCCATCTTATTTTCTATCCCTCACTTCTTAAGAAGAGGAAGTGAGAAAATGAATTGTGTGGTGAGAGGTGTCTGGCATCCAGACTAGGTCAAACCACCACACCCCAATAATATTCATTAAATTTAATCTCCTATACCTTGATATGATTGATCTTTCAGTTCAGGTAGGAAGAACTGGACGGTGTTTTATAGCTCATCATCTGAATCTGTCTGTTCTTCAGATCTCAGCTGTAAATCTTGTCCTTAAGATTCAGGACTTCATGTCATAAGAGTTATAATCTCGCCCCATTAATTAGGTGTTGCACCAATCTGTTACACAGAAACATCATATTACCTTTTTGCCAGACCCCTTTGCACAGTGGCTCTCTTGTATAAAATAAATTTCTCCTGTATAAAATGAATTTTTCATTCCAAAGCAGTGAGTCATGGAAGTGCAGCAGCATTCTAAAATAATCACCATGACAAATCAGCCCCAGTGAACAAAATCCTGTGGACCCTTTAAACAGAGAGGTGATAATTTTGTGACACAGAAGTACAGCAGATCACAGTAAGATCCTTAATTGACTTGTTCTGTCAATTGTAATAATATTAATCAGTGTTCTGGCAACCATATCAAATGTTTCCTTCATATAAAGTTAGTCCCTCTCTTTGTTCCTCAGAAATGTTTGAAGAGCTTAATTAGACAGAGCAAGGAAGCTTACTAAAATGTTGTTTTGTACCCTTTTTCACAGGCATGTTCTCAAACACTCTGGAAAAAAAAATCACTAGAATTGCTTCTTAATAAAAAAAAAATCCATATTAAGTTATATCAGTCACCTCATTTGCAGGAAATCCTTGAACTCTGCTCTGTATTTCTAAAAGAAATAGTTCAAATACCAAATTCTTTGCCTTCCTGAAATATGCTGGACTTCACTGCTCTGCTTAGTGCCCATCCTATAAAGCATCCCTTGCTTCATCAGTGGAATTTCATTAGTGTGTAAAAAGAACCACCAAAGACATTATTGCAGGACCTGGAAAAAATGTATATGAATTATGTATGCTTGTGCATTAAAGAACCATAGGAGATTGTTTTTATTATAACCATTATCTTGTCCTTCGCACTCCTTCTTTCCTATTTATGTTTTTGATTTGTCTCAATATAAACTCCTAAAGTTAGACACCGTGTCCCTCTAATATCTATGGCACTAATGGGCGGCACTAGGACATCAATAACTACAATTTTATTGCCTATAATGCTCATCCAAAAGACTTGGAAGCAAACCAGCATAGGTACAAAATTAGTTAGGGTAGACGTACACAAAAAGCATTTTCCTTTTATCAGTACATTACTTTTATTGAACAAAACTGGGCATTCAGCTGTCTGATTTGGGTCTAATGACTGGATTTAATGCTATTCTTCATGTTAACCAGTGCTGTAGTGAATATCAGAGCACACTGGTCAGTTTCCATATGTCATCTTCCAAGACAAAACTTTTTTCTTTCACTGGCAAAAGCATATTCACGGCCAGATACTGATCAAATCACTACAAATGCAGTTTATAAAGAGCATATCCTTTGAATTACTTGTTGTAGTACTCCAGGATAAACTGAAACAAAAAAATTCATGTTATTCTTGATTACATATGCTTTATTTAATCCAATGTATTTAATCCAATGAGTTAAAGGAAGAAATAACTTGTTCCCCCTGCAAGCTTGTATCCATTGAGACAGATAGAACCTTATTTTTATTCCTCCCAGGTATGTTCCTACAAAATGGCCAATGTTTTAATTTGTGTCATTTTGAAAAGTGGGTTTGATTTTCAGTGCAAAAACACCAGATATTGCCATGCCTCAGAAGCTCTGGAAGGCATTCAAACTCAGTGGCCTATTTATTAAAAGTTGAGCTTTAAATTGTTTCTGTGCCACAGAAAACATTTGCAGCCATATTTTCAGATAGTGCAAGGAATGCCTGACAGACATCCTACATTAAGACATGTAATTAATTTTGTCACTGAGGAACATACGCCCAGGCTTGTGTGAGGAAGAGACTGATTACCATTTCCTTCTTTTTCTTGGTCACTCTTCATGTCACTTTTTCCCCTTAATAATAAAAAAATTAAAAGTGGATAACAAGTACTTTCTGAGATAGGTAATTGGTTTGGCACAAGTATGTCTGAGTAGGTTGGGACCCATTAGTCTGGGGAAGAGGCAACTCCTGACAACAAATGACAATGACAACCTGACAGTGTTACAGGTGCCTTGCAGAGAGTGATTGAAGAGGCATCAGGACTTTAGCTACTCTCAGTAAAACTGAGGGCCCATCAAATGAAGATGATGGGAGCAAGGTAAAGCAGGGTAAAACAAGAGCTGGTTCTTTGGGCAGCACATGCTAGAACTATGAAATTCACAGCCCAGAGTAGTCAGACTACAGATCGCCTGAGTTCTCCGGGAAACTGGGTGTGTGCATGGAAAAGATACCTTTTATTCTGGAGGCTCTGTCAAAGAAGTTTATATTGTTATTGCTGTTCCTGAAGTATTTATGTCCAGTGTTACAGAAAAGATAAAGGACTAGATGGATCTTTGTCTTATCTCTTTGTAACAGTTTTAATGTTTTTATGCCATATACTCTTGGGACTGGACTTTCTAGGAATTGAGAAAAATGTTCCAGTGCCATTAGCTGACTGTGAGAGTCCTTACAAATGCTTTTGAAGCTGCTCACCAGCTTTAGTCAAGGCTGACAGCTGCAGCAGCATTTCTGGAATAGTAATGCATAGAAGTTTTTTGAAAATCATTGGCAAGAACAATAAACACATCCAGATTATTCATGGAATTACAGAATGACCAGGCTTGGAAGGGAATTCTTAGAGGTTATCTTGTCCAACCATTATGCAGGAAGGGCTACTTAGAGCCAGTTGCCCAGACCCCAGGAAAAGACTTAAGCATTTATCCAAAACAGCAGAGAAAGTGTACAGAAGAAGCACAGGGGGAAGGATTTGCTAAATTTTCTAGCTCATGGATCTCAGTTCTTACTGCAGAAATTTTACTCTGTAATATTTGGGAGGACAGAGGTGATAGGAATTGCACTTTCAAAATCTAAAATTGACTTTATTGAGCTTGTTAGTACTTAATCTTCTTATTTACCTCATTTCCTTGGCATAATTGCACTATGCCCTATGACTAAGATGTTATAAATAAACTTAATCTAAAAATGACTCATAGGTCTCAAATATAATATATAATAACAAATTATGAAAGTAATACAAAAACAATGCATTAATATTTCAACAGAATCCAAATAATTGTTGTGTGCTGGATTGAATATATCTAAAAATACACAGATCTGACCATAACTTCGACTCCTGTTGTAATAGTGCAAAATAGCATGATGAACTTCAAAGAAACGGTACTGTCGGGTCCATGAGGAGCTTTCAAATACAAGAGATCTGCCTTGGCCTACAAATTCTCCTTTTGTAAAGAAAGCAGAAGCCTTTCTCTCTGCTGTTATGTCCAGGATGTTGCTGGTTACCTAATACCTACTCAGCCTTCCTTCATATAATTTAGAATTTTAGTTCACAAATACGCCTTGGGATATTTGAAGTATGAAGGAAACAATTTAAATCCCATTTTTATTTTCTGTCATGCCAAGGGGAAAATGTAATAGCCTTACACAACGTTGCACCACGTTGCATAGGCTGATGTGATATTACATAACATTGCCTAGGTACTGAAAGAAACAAATGTTTCCAACATACACACAAAAAGCCCCAAAAGCAGGGGTCCTTTCAGTGCTGTGAATGAGCACAATACAGACATCATAAAGAACAAATCTGGCTTTCAGCCAAACTCATTCAGATAAGATGCAAGGCCAGTGCTCCTACTGTGCTCACTTTGGCCAGGAATGAACCAGGAAATGTTCTGTTTAATCTCCCAGCAAAAGGAACGGGATCCTGAGCTGTAAAACAGTGTTCTCCTTTTCACTCCAAATTTACACAGTTGGTAAGTTTGACAATTATTTGTGTATCTTCTATTTCTATTTAAGTCACAAAACCAAGGTCAAAACTGAAATTCACTGCTTGTCTACATTCCTGTGGAAACATAAGGGATGTTCAAGAAGCCAGCTATACTCCCTAAGAAACAAGGGTCGCTACTGAACCATTACCAAGCATCTACACTCTGTTCCCTGTGTGATATTTGGGGCTGTCCTGTGCAGGGTCAGGAGCTGGACTCAATGATCCTTATGAGTCCCTTCCAACTCAGGATATTCTATTGTTCTACAGTTCTATGAAGGTTCAGATGATGACTTAATAATCTGTAACCAAATTTAACCTTTTTTTCGTACTCTCTTGCACACATTCAGCATACTACCTCTGTTACTCCAGACAGTACATGTAGCCTCTGCTCCAGGAACGTACTGCTGCTGTAGCAGGGAGCCCTGAACTGTGATCAACCTTTCGAATAAAGACCTGTGTGTGAGCAACCTGTGTATGACTTCAGAGTAAGGTGGTTTCTAACAATCCGACTTCAGACACTGTTGAAAAAAAAACCTAAAAAGATTAGACAGCAGAATTTTAAGCCAAAGGTAAGACTGTATGTTGAAGCGTATGTCCTCCACAAAGTACTTGCACTAAGCCATTTATGCAGTCAGGTTAGAGAAAGATGGTAACATATCTGGCTAAAGTTATCATGAGAGGTTTGTATGCTCAGATACTGTAATTACCAGCTCCCTCTGGGATAACCAAGAAAAATAGTCATATTTCAAACTATAATTTTGCTACTAAAATCAGAACTCTGTTCTTGCAAAAAAAATGTGCATCATAAAGCCCTGAGATTTATTCTGGATTTTAATGCCTTAATGAAGGATGCCATGAATAAATTATAAACCAACCATTTTCCAATGTATTGGGTTTTCTCAGATGATGACAATAAAAATAAAGTGAAGGAAAGGAAAGTACAAACAAAAGCTGGTGATAGGTTATGGAATGTGACAATATGAAGCAAAGCTGTGCTTCCTCCTGCTTGGCAAACTGATATAACAAACAGAGCAAAGAGATGCATTGCATCTTTAGCAAATAGAGCATTACATATTTATGAGTAAAGCTGAAGAAAACATATGAATATTCATCTAATTAGCTATTCAAATACATGTCCATTTTCTAAGTTAACATGTTCAGTTTTCTTTCTCAAGGTCTTGAAAAAGCTTTTCCCATTATAATTTCAAGTGTGATGTTTACAACAATAATGAGGAACCACTCTTCTACAATATTGAATCATAAAGGATCACTGGAGAATGAGGGCAAAAGGCAGGCTAGTTTACAGAAATTGTCAAAGAAGTTATGAGATCCTCCCTAGAGATACTTCTTCTCTTACACTCCATGAAACAAACTCTTATTTATGTAGTGCAGGATTTTAAAAATCTTTCCCTAACCACAAAGAAAGATGTTTTGACGATGGCAGCCAAAAGACCTCTTGAAAGTGATATGGCACTTCAATTCTAAGTGGTGTTATAAACAAGCACATTACAAGTAAGTGGCTGTCTTGGTTTAGGAATGGTACTGCTCAGTTTAGTGCGCACACTGAGACTCTCCAAACCATCTTGCCACTCTCTTGCACCCCTACTTTCCTCTCCCACTCTCCTCTGCAGTGGGATGGAGAGGAGAACTGGGGGCATGAAAGGTAAAGATCATGGACTGAGATAACGACAATTTACTGGAAACAAAAATGAGTTAAGACAATGAACAGCAACAACAACAACAAGGACAGAGGATACAAGAGAGAAACAATTCACATGGAACATCCCCCCACCAGCAACAGACAAAAGCAGATGACTCCCTCTGCCACATTTGACTGAACCAGAACCACTTCTCACTAGAAAGGAGTCTCCTTTCCCTACCCCAGGAAATGATGTGAGGTGGTATAGTGTCATTGTAGGACACGAAAAAAGATGAGACTTCAAATATTTCAGAAGGCAAAGAGAATAGAGAAGGCTTTATTGTCTAATTCTTACTACCTTTTATAAGGTGTTCCAATACAGACTGAACATGATTGGTGAATAGGAACAATACCTCTCTAATCCCATTGATTAAACTACAGAAAGAGAACTAGAAAGGCAACACCACCTGGAGAAAGATTGTTTTGAGAAACGACAGTTATTTACCAAGACTGTTTTGAGAAGAAGCTTTCTTGAGATATTTTTCCCTTGGGAAAAGTTAGCAGCTGCTAGCAGGCTAAAATCTCTCAGACTCAGAAATATCAGGCCCACAGTACAGAATGACCTCCAGGTCCTGGCCACTGCAAAAAATCAACTCTGTTCTAACCAAAACCAGGACAGTGGTTAAATAAAAACTCAGGTCAAGTTTATCAGAGTTCCTGCACTTCAGTGGAGTAAGATTACAGTGTCCAGTGTCTGCCACAAATTTTAGCTAATTAATGGTTCCACTTGTAAACCATTAAAAATCTGTTTTTACACTATTTTATATTTAAACTAAGCCACACCAGCAGCACCACCACAAAGTGCATCTGAGAGTGATGAACTCAGTTTGATGGATGTCTCAAAGCCATCATAATCTGCATGTGGCACAACTGCAAGGTTCACCAATGATCAATGACAGCTGTCTCTTTCATGTCCCAATCCGAGAATTCATCCTCAATTCTAAGTCCTAGAAGAGATGAGAGAAAGGCAATGTACAGATTCAACTAACAGAAAAAATTCTGGAAGGAATTTGAACACATAACTGATTGTTCCTTCTTCCTAGGGCAGGGCAGGCTTCTGGTACATGAGGTGCTTCCTCAGAGCCTTTCCTTAGGGTGTTCTCAGGGACCTCCCGGCACTTGAAGCCATTCCCCAATCAGTCTATTCCAGCACTTTTCTACCATTTTGAAGAAAAACAAAAAAAAAAGGAAAAAAGGTAGAATGGTTGAGTCTTCATAAAGAACAGTTGTTAATTTTATACAGTTTCATATATTCTCACTGTTTGAGGCTAAATCACAGTAGCACAGTTTAAATTGTCACAGTATCACAGTCTAACCTGGAAAACAACATTTTCCTTCCAAAGGAAAAAAAAAAAAAAATGCTAGATCCTGAGGTGTTTCTGGCATATAGGCAAAAGTCTCATGGGTCAACACGAGTCTGCTGTAGGAAAGAAAAGCAATTTCTGCAATAGTTATGGCTCTCTTGTCCAGAGCCAAAGGCCCTGTTAAAGTGGTTCTGAGTCAGAGAAATTCTTATGCCCATGAAGGAAGATCTACACAGTCTTTTTGTTCTCAAAAAGATGAAAGAAGCTGAGGCTGATCTGAGTAGAGGCCCTACTCTGAAGAAAAGGAGGTTATCCTTAATAAATAGCAAAACAGTGGAAGAGCAAGACAGAAGAATTATTGCAAAGTTTTGAGGAAAAGGGTGACACAGGACAGGAGAGTACCACCTGGGATATGGCAGATCTAATTTCACATTAACAGGGCCACCAGCTTCATATAAATGAGAGTATGAATATGCTGTGTTCCATCTTTGCTTCCCTGATTATGTTTAGCTATAGGCAGCATGAATTATTCAGGCCCCTAGATAGGGTGTGCATTTACAGTTGCAAAATAAAAGCCAAGTCAAACAGCTTGCTACCCTTTTTTGCTTGTTATTTTCAAGTTCAACAAGGCAGTTACTTATAGGCCTGACACTGAGTGCACAGATAGTCTCACTGAACCTGGAGAGATTGTTTGAATGATGTTCTGCCTAGTCTTAGGGTCTTTATGGGGTGTGAGATGCGTCTTTGCAGCTACTAGGGAACACACAGTAAATCATATACAATGCTATCCATATTCAGTATGTATTATTTTAGTGTACTGCAAATAGTCTGAGCACACACCCTGCTTGCTTGCAAAGTGACTGCTTGTCACTGAAGGTATAGGCCTACTAAAGCAAGATTACTCCCATACAAGACAGTGATGAACAGCTTTCATTTCAGTCACATCCCATTTTGTGTCTACCGTAGCAAGATCTATTCCACTGCCCGAATGATAAAGCAACTACAGATACCACAGCAATTAAAGATTTATAGTAGAGTAAATAATTAACACTCCCCTTTCTACTGAACATAAGAGTCATGCTTACAGATGAATACAAAAGCACAATAAACTCATAACAAGCAGTTGAAACCAATTTATCTCTGATATATCTCAGAAGTCTCGCATCGTCTCTCAAAAGAGCATTTTCTGTTAGGCTATATTGGATATAAAGTTATATATTGCATATTTACTTGATTTTGCAAAACAATGAAGAGGCAAAACAGCCTCTATTTCAGAATTCCTTTATAAAACCAGTCTGTTTTGTGTTTAGACTCAGCATAGTTATGTGCTGAACTCTTCACATACTGGAGACTGTACCATCCTTTCATCTGGACACCAGCGATCTTGTTGCCATCTGGAAACTTCATGATATGAGAATTTTTTCCCCTTTGCAATTTAGGTGCTTCTCTATTAGGTACCTTTTTTTTCCCCAACCATTTTTCCACCATAAAAACCACAAGCATGAGTTTTGAAAACAAACTCTTGAACAGTGCTTAACACAAATGCAGGTCTTAATTTAGAGGCATGCATTCTTTTGTCCCTACTTTTGTCTTCCATTTTCCTTGTCTCATAATAGCATGGCTTAAAATTCCTTTAGCTCATAAAATGGGCTTTCAAATAACTGTTCAAAAAACAAGTATGCCCAAATTAAAATCTTACAGTTACAAAGACCAGCAATCAGAAGGGATGAAGAAATGCTAGAAAAAATGATAACATGGAAAATTTAATATAGATCCATCTCTTGTGTGCATCATGGTAATTATGCACAGGTCACTAGCTGCTTGGTCACCTGCTCTTTACTTACAGGGTTTTTTTCTTTCAGTCTCTGCATGTAACTAAATTCTTCTGGTATGAATTAAATGTGCAATGACAAAGGTTATTCTCTGCAATTTCTCTGCCTCAGTTGCTGCAGATGCTGAAGCATGAACAGCAAAGTTGTGTAAGTTCAAAATTTCTGTCTCCTAGGGAATTCCTATGTTTTCTTTCAGATGCTTCAAGTCACAATTAAAAGGAATAGCAATACATCCTGCAGGATGGAAATTATGATGAGGTATTGTTCTGTAAGACTAAAAAGCCAGGTAAATTGTTTTAGAAATGTGTTCGGAGCTTGAAAGTTTCCAGTTTCTTATGAGGCAGACTGTTACCAGGTTGCCTAGAAGTCAAGAGGAAAGGTGACTTCATGTCTCTGCATTTCTGCGTGGCCAGAGAAAAGGCCCTGAGCCCAGGGCCAAGGGGACACCGTTTGCCCAGGAAACCATGAAGACATTGCTGACAAGCAGTTATGTGGAGGCAGTGCCTGCCACAGGCTGGTGCTTCTTTCACAGAAGGGTTTGGGTATTCTTGTACCTGGGCCAGGATTTCTGTGCCAAAACCCATCTAATGAATAAGCCTCTGGGCCTTCCTTCTAAACCAGTTTCATTCCACAGTCATTTTTTACAGACAGGGAAACATTATTTTTCTGACATTCTATTTGTAATTTGGGTTTTTTTCCCCTTTGTCTCCTTCTCTTTCCTTCTTTGCAGAGGGGTGTAATGTGACCCTTGTCTGCTGGCACCCGCATGCCCGGCACCGCCCGCAGGAGCCTTTCATGTACAGAACGGGTCTCCAAGCACACAGGGGTCATATTCATTTCTCTTGAGAGTTTCTTAAAGACATTTTATTCCTGTGACATGAAACTGGTTACTAATTAACAGAGATTCAAAGATTAGTGTTACCAATTCTCCTCCTCCTATGGCCAGGCAGCCAGGGAGAGGACGAAGGCCATTATGTGAGCTGCAGAGGAGACTGAGCCTGCTACTGCCAATGAAAAGACTCATTATTCATCAGGGTTTCAAGCTGAAAAGTTAAACCTAGCTGGTTTTTATTGCCAGTATTGGTTCTCTACATTGCATCACCAACACCTCCACAAGGTATAACATTGCCTTGCTATCACAGTTTCACTTAGGATTGCCAATGGTGAAAAAAAAGCCTAGAGATTAATTTGCTGTAACATGAATTTGCAGTGCTTTGCTGGTGGAAGAGATAGAAAATTACATGATGGTTGAGAAGAGGCTTTCCCTCTTTCACAGAATCATAGAATCATTAAAGTTGGAAAAGACCTCCAATATCAAGTCTGACCTTCAACCTTCCATCATGTCCACTAAACCATATGTCAGTGAATGTGTTTGTTTTCCTGAGACAAAAAGAGATGTACATAGGGAAGAGACTGAGACACAGCAAAGATTAGGCTCGGTGACTGTGTAGACATAGTATATTATTTATGTATTATTATACATGCATACATATATAATTATATATGCATAGTTTCTTGTACTGGGAATGGTGAAAATATTTGCAATCTAAATCACACTCATAGAGCAGACTGGATATGGGTCAGCTCGTTTTTTTTGAGCATTCTGCTTTGAATACAGACTCCCAGACTGCCTGTTGGTCGGTGGGCACAAGGAGTTCCCATTCATAAATGCACACAATGCAAAACATGAAATGTATGAAAAGACAGAAGGTTTTTTCATTTAAATTAGTGAATAAAAAAAATTTTGAAAACAACCTCCAATGAAGAAAGCAGGTGTATCTTTTTGTATCTCTATAGATACAATGGATATGATGGTCTTCACTTCTATTCAAGAAAACTCTGAAGTTGTCTGTAGATTTTTTAAAGCTTTTCATTGCATTAAAATGCGCTCAGATTAAGGAATATTCTCAATAATATCCTTCTGTAAAGTATTCAAATATTCATATAATGAGGAAAAAATGGCTGAAAGTATGTTTTAGCTATCTGCAGTAGCAGTTCAGATGTTTAAAAGTCTTGTTTTTCAGACAACCATTCACTGAACCTCTGCCTTTCAGCACAGAGGATTATCCCAATACTTCTTGAAAGCATTGAAAAAAGCTTTATGAATGTACAGATTCATCACAGAAGTTTCTCCTAGAGTCAGAGGATGAACGCTAGGACCATTCAGAAGCACAAAGTACATAAGAGTTTTGCACTTTAGGCTTGTAGAGCACATATGAAAAAACTGCTGTGCCAAGGAGTCTGGGAAACCCACTCTGAAGGTTTTGCAGAGACTCCCTCGATTCAGCTGGTGCTTTCTGCTAGCCTGCAGTACTTCCTGAACCAGCTCTGACCACACAGAGCCCCTGCAAAGAGCAGGAGTGAGTGAACAGCTGATAGCTTTTCACCTGCCAACTTACACCCACATCTGAGAAAGCTGATCTCCCCTTGTGTACTGCTGCCTCTTTATCCTGCTCTTGAGAGGACAAGGAAGCAGCTTTGAGAAGGCTGAAAACAGAAGCTAGACTATGACTAGGACCTCATTGTTCTTGTACACATGCTTCATCTCAGCCTCCATGTTCATTCCAAAACATAGGAAAGCTTGTTTGAGAAAGGTATGTGATGCATAGGAATATGATTTTCCCCTGAGTTACTAATCCATTCAGTATCTATCTGAAGAAGGTGGGAAGGAGGAAGAACATATTCCAATTTTAATTTTAATACATGTAGTGAATAAACAAAATACGTTGAAAGCCCAGAACACTTTAAAAATCTTATCTCTATCTCTCCATACCAAAAATTATTCTTTTTATCCCATGTAATATTTTCCAAAGAAGTCTGTTGATGATTCTGAGGATAATCATGCATGTTGAGGATATCTGAATAACTTTAATAACTTAGTTTTCACATTGTAGATGCACATTTTATTAACTTAAGCCAAGCTCTGGATTTATTCTTGTCCTTCAGACAGCCAACAATACCTCTAAGGTGATCAAGTTCACTTTCAGAGAAACCTGATTAGCTAATGCTACTTTGGCTTCTCTTTGTCTGAGAGCTGGATAAAAAATATAAATTAAAGCACCGACGATGAATTGGTGAAGTTCAAAATCCTTAGGATGGCAAGGAGGTTGCACAGCAAGCCCCCCAACCCAGCCTTCAGGAGAGGAGTCTTTTTCTTGGTGACGCACTGGAACAGGTTGCATAGAGAAGTTGTGGAGCCCCATTCCTAGAAATGTCCATGGCCAGGCTGGATGGTAGTTCAAGCAACGCGGTCTAGTGGAAGGCATCCCTGCCCATAGCAAGGGGTTTGGAATCAGATGACCTTCAAGGAAGGCCCCTTTCAACCCGAAACATTCTTTGATTCAATGATTTTATAATAAGTGCTGATGACAAAGATTGAGATATCATGTTGGTTGGAATAGATTCTAAATTGTCACCCATAAGTATTTAAAGTCTCCAGCATCAGTTTTCTCTGGCTCAATAACCAGAAAAACAGACCTGGCTAGCTCTTCCCCTAATGAAGGATAAGTATTTCATCCTGCAGGCATCAACCATCCTCTTCTTTCACAATTATTCATTGTGCATGCTCATTGACTTATTAGCAGGAGTTAGAGTCAAGCAGACCTCCTGAACCACAACTGTGTCATTTTACCCTTACTACTGCATGATACTTCAGAATTATTTCAAAGAACAGAAAGAAGTTGTTCAAAGAGTTTATCACTGAGGCATACATGATCGACAGCCCCTTCCTGTATCCCTTCATGCATTTTTGGTTTGAGAACACTCTGAACCCATGATCCCTTTTGGTTCTCAGTTAATATTACATTGGTACATCTCTCCTGAGACCTACTGCCCATCTCTTTTGCCTTCATTTTCTTGGCAGTTTGAAAGGTTCTTCAGGCATGAAGCAAGGAAATGCCCCTTCCTTTCCTTGTGATCAAATTATCATTCCTGTTCCACCTTCAGACTTGTTGTCTCTTTCTTATTTCATGTCACATCAATGAGTCAGAATCTGGCTTTCTACTAAAAGCTGCCATTATGTCCACAAAGGAACACTTCTCCATGCATCTCAGCATCCCCTTCTTTCTTGTCTTTCATTTCCAACCCTGTGCATGAGCTACCCCAAGTATATTTCCTTTACTAATTTTAACTGCCATCACAATGTCTTTATCTTCTGGCAGGTATGAGGCTTTGCTCAGGGTGAATTTCATCCAACTTCAATGGTTTGCTTTGCATGTAGCAATGATTATAGAAGAAAAGTAAGCGCTGTCTTGTCTTTACTACTGGGACCAAAGCAGAGATTTGCTATATTTGAGATTCAAGACAAGCCTTTTATGTTCAAGCTGCTGCTGTTGATACTTGGAGCTGTACCTATTGCACTGTTTCTAATTTGGACAATAACAAGCATAGGGGATTATTGGATGCAGCCGCATAATCTACGTTTTCCCTCTGACACCTTTTCCTGTGTGACCCTAGCCCACTCCCAAGAGCCAGGCTAAGATGCTTCCATTTGATAACATGGAAAAAAATCTTCCAATTGTAATAGCCTTCTTATTTCTCTTACATTAAATAAAGACCATACCTTAAATTTGATATGAGAGCAGTTAGGTCATTAAATAACCGGGCAACATACCCCAAGAGGCACCTATATGGGGAAATTTTTATGTAAATATTTCATTCTGATTGTGGACAGCCAAAATTAGTCCTTTAATATGTACTTTGCAGAATCATCAGATAGTGTCCAGCCTTCTCTCCTATTTATTCTTTTTCAAACACTCCTTGTCTCCCATACGTGTGCATTGCCATGTTGTATAACCACTAATGGATTACCTGAGTTTGCAAACTGAGTTTCACTGTAAGCTAACACTTATCTGATAAATTAAGTTTGTAATAAAGCCATGTCCATTGCAGATCACCTTGACTTTTAAATGTTGATGAATGGGAACTTACTTCACAAATGCTTTGATATTTTTCATTATTTTCCAGTGCCAAAGCACTCAAAATAGCAGCTTTCATGCATCAAGTGTATTATAGCACTGGGACAATCTAGCCTTCACTTTATTATTTTAATCATTTTTCTGCTTTGAATTTTTGGCTGTGTTTTATTTTCTGTAGTATGAGATTCTAGTAGGCTCTGATGATGAGAGGTCAAACTAAAAAAAAAAACAATCCTGCTGTTTCTGTCAACTAAATTCAAACATTACTGTGAAGCTTTATAACAATAATACCTTTCGTGCTACTATATTCTGTAAGCAATTCAAGTGGAATCCCTCTTCTGTGTGGTTTATTATAACTCAACCATAAAAATGTGCTTTGGGCTGAAAGTGGATTTATAAGATTTCTGCCCAGGAGCATACGCTTTGTAAAATTTAATTTAAATCAGCTTAGCTATTTCTTTTCTTTAAAGTTTGAAGAATAAAAACAAAAATAGATTGGTATTTTTTTCTTAGCAGGAAAAAACCCTCATTTTTATTTCTGTAACAAGTAGGCATTTTTGTTGCCCTTCATGAATATACATAATTCCATCATCTTTGGGAAAAACATGTGGAGGACCATGAAAGAAAAAATCATTTTCCTTTCTTTAAAATGAAATGTAGAGGTTGTCTGTGCCTCTATATTTCCTGTAGACTAGGATTTTCTGTGGGCACAGGGTTCAATATAAAAAGTGATATTTTTATTGGAAAAAAAAATGAGGCTACTGCACTTAACTACTTTTCACAACAGTCAAAACAGAGTTTTACAAAATGGCAATAGGAAAAAAAATCTCATTCAATGCAGTAAAACTCAGCTTACATACCCACTATAGAGATTTGTGGTTGCAACTTCTTTTTCTGCTCTGACAGGCAGAAATCTGTTTGTTTGCTTGCTTTCACAGTTCCTCTGGTGATATTTAAACTCCTGCTGGAAGTACCACTTATGAAGATCTGCAGCCCTGGGTACATTTCTCTTCAGATTTTGGTTACATGAGGATCACCTTGATGACCCGCCAGAGGTCATGTGGGCATTGAGCAGATCAGATTGAACAGAGCAGCTCAAAAGACACAGCTGTGCCATTTCATCTGAGTCAGCAGGCAAACTGCTCAGCAGCTAATGAGTTTGAAAAAGTGATTCTGCTCATGGAAACTAGGAAAAAAACCATTTCTGATCCACATAGCTGCTCTAATTCAGGGGTCTGACCTCTACAGTACATATTCCCTTCCCTTCCCTTCCCTTCCCTTCCCTTCCCTTCCCTTCCCTTCCCCTCCCCTCCCTCCCTCTCCATAAAAAAGTTAATCTAAACAGAGAAAGTTGTCTGCAGTGAAAAGATCACTTAAAGCAAATGAATGAAATCCTGTGTTGGGGAGACATTCTTACCTTGACTTTTTTTGTGGGCTTTAGCCCTTGATCAGCAACTTCCAGGGTAAAGATGAGTTATAATAAATCAGCTACAAAGCAGTATAGAGAGAAAACAGGTTACATTTACAAGCAACTTGGGAGTAAGGACAACAAAGAAATTATGTCAAAAGAGCCTCATGAGTTTCATGAATACCAAGATAATACCCAAAAAGTCTATTTCAATATGTAAACGTTGTTTTAATATGTTACACTCATCATGTGTGCATATATTTACAAATACCCAGACAGCACATACATATACATATATATGACTAGTCTTGATGCTAATTTAATCTTAAATTAATCTGAGATTTTAATACTCTCAGGCATTCAAGCTGGTTAAGTATACCATGTAAATACAGTGACACCTACCCCAGGACAGGAAGAAAGTAACCTGAAGGCATCTGGCTTCCTACAGTGTGCTCACTGGCTGTGTTTCATGCAGGAGGCAGAGCAACAATTCACTTGCAAGCTGGGAAGAGCAAGCCAAAGTGACTTGGACAGTGAGCAGTCAGTGAATAGAGGACAATGCTGCGTGTCAGAGATCCTGCAGCTCTACCATGTCAGCTCATGTAGCTGGATCCAAAAATCCGTCTTCAATTTATATAGTGGATTTCATAGTAGAAGAATAGGCAAGTTCATTCACAACTTGATTTATATCAGACAGATCAGAAGCTAACATGACTTTCTGCCATGTGGTCCAGACTGCTTCCTAAGGGATAGTCTTTCAGTCTATTCACATAGCTAACATCTTTCTCTGAGTTCTCACATCTCAGTAGTTCTCACATCCCACATTAGAATCCTGCCATGGACAGGTATTTCTTGTTCCACTCATTTCTATTCATACAGCTTGGTCTCCTATGAACTGTGTTCATCTGAGCTATATTTCATCATTCTTCTTTTCCTCTAACATAGAAATAGAGACAGGTTCTTTTATCTTTGTAGCGTTTCACAGACCATCACACCTCTTCTCAGACTCTTCTCAGCACTATCGAATGACAGGAAAAGAGGCAATTGAAACATAATGAAATACAAGAAAATGCATTCAAACATCAGAAAAAAACTTTCTTATTCTGAGTCTGAGACAGGTTATCTAGAGAGGTTGTGGAGACTCCATTCCTGGAGATGTTCAAAACCCACCTGGACATCATCCTGAGCAAATCACTCTCACTGACTGCTTGAACAGGGGTTTTAGATTAGATGACATCTAGAGGACTCATTCCAGTGATTCTGTGATACAGTGGTCTTGAAGACCACCTCTCATTAATTACTGACTTGATGACTCTCCCTTTCAAAAACTATACCTAGCAGGTTATGACACCTAGGAGTTATATTTCCAAACTTGTTCCCACATCTTGGAAATCACCCTACAAACTTGTGCAAATATTTCATCTTCAGGATTCTCCTGAAAACCTTTTGTTGCAATCTATATAGTCTATAAAAGGAATTTGTTCAAGAGGTAGAGAGTTGCTGTGTCTACTTGTTTCTCCAACTGCTCTTCTATGCCTGCTCCTCCCTTTATAATTCAGGCTGTAAAAGGCCTGTGACAGGAACTATGCCTGGGTTTTTAAAGCACCTACCACCACTGTTTGCTGTATGTAAGTAGGACTGCTAGACACTCATTAAAAACAAAAAAAAAGTGGGAAACCCCAAAATAATCACAGTATGTTCCAGATTGGGTCAAAATTAAAATAAAGGCTTTAACTACTACTTTCAGTGTTAAGGGATTATTTTGCTTTTACAAAAACACAGAAACTATAAAGCATCTGGAATCCAAAAGATTTATTTGTTTTCTTTGTTTCATTTAAGTTTTACCAGTTCCATGGAATTCAGTCTGAACTTTATTGGTTACTATGGGGACTAACAATTATAAATGAAGTGACAAAGATGCCTCAGACTTTATTTAGTGGGGAATAAGGGGCAGCTAGAAACAGGAAACTGCTTTTCACAGACGGGTCATTCAGTCAGCCACTTGCATAGCTGTTAATACACAGGTGGGTTTTGAATCCTTTGCCTCCTGTATGAACAGGTCTGAACCTTATTTAATGGTGGTGTGCTGAGTGCAATGAGGCAGGAGGTCTCAATGCAGATGAAGTTCTGAAGCTGTTCCCATCAAGTGGAGTGGCACTAGGTCCTAGACAGATACATTTCCTCCAACTTACCTCATACACTGCAGCCTGAGCCTAATGCCTGAGCAGAAGTTTTTTCCCATGTGTTTCTAGCTTTCACTGGCAGCAGAATGTGCTGAATGTAACTAGAAATATACATCCCGCTGTCCTATTTCTTTGATTCAATGAGGGTAGGAGGGACAACCTTAAGCAGGACCGCAGTTGTGGGTGGCCAATTATCTAGCAGGATGTCTGGGTCTTTTTGCAGTTTGTATTTCCTTAACAACTGTACAGAAAGCAATTAATACTTTGCCCCTCTTCTTTCATTTTTGATACCTGTAAAAACAGCAAAAAGAATGTTGCCAGCAGCAGAAGAAATCCAGATTGACCTTTGTGATGAGAGTGGTCAAATCAAGTCCTGAGGCAACAAAACCAGCAATGCTTGTCATTGTCTCATACTGATTCCATTGAAACAAGGTAGCAGCTGGAACATTATCTCAAAAATAATACTGTAGCAGCTTTTAAGGTACAAAACTAGTAGCTTGATTAGAAAAATAAAATGTTCTCTTAAGATTTCAGGAGATGTGCAGAAGATATTACTTGCTTTTGGCTAAATATTGGAGTGACGTAATATCTATGGTGTCATGTAATAAGAGGTTTTGTTATGTTTCATGGCATCAGCTTAAATGTAAATACACATATGTGTAAATTTCACTCTGTGCGTGGAAGTCTGACCCATATGTTACCAGAATTAACTTCCCATCCTATGTTTGTCTCTTTTCAAAACTCCATACCGAAAGTCTACACTACATTTGGTAACACTACACTGCTCAAGGAACACAGCATTGACTCAATCCTGCTGCATGGACAGAAATAAAAGCCAAACCAACCACTTTCCTACTGCATTACACCCACATTCCTCAAAAACATCTCCTTGACCAAAAGATAGAAATGCTCATTTCCTCCTGTCAACACATTTTTTTGGTAAGTGGAGAGTTGTTTTGGACAGTTCAAAGTAGAAGAAGTATGGCATAGGCACAGGCAGAGTAAGTTCTGAGATTTGCATACAATGCATAAGTCACATGAGTTTGAAAAATAATGTATGGCTTACAAAATATGTAATTAGTACTCAGAGATTTGGTTTGAAAATAGAACAGCTCAGGCTCCCTGTCAGCTTGGTGACATAACCCAAGACGGAATTACAGGCAATAAAAACTCAGCTGAATATACCTTGTGGCAGTGTCTTCCTCTAAGAAACAAAATCATGTGGAACTGGCTTTATCTGCATTTCATGAATGGCCTAGATTTTGTCCTGGTAAGCCTGTGACTCTGCTGGTTTACCATCCTGTTAAACTGGTACCTGATATTTCAGCTGGGAAGAAGTGGCACCACCTTTGCATTTGAGGAATTCAGTGTACCCCTTGAGAAGAGAATGACAGGTGTCTGTGTCACACTCCTCTTCTACTCTCTCCCAGAGTGCAGTCCACCTAGTGGTCTCAAATCACGCAATGTTTCAAAGCAATGTTTAAAGTCTGTGTATATTTAGCCATGGATCAGAGTATTTGATTTTACCCTATGTCTAAAGGCATTGGGAAGACAATTCTCCCATCTGGCCTAGGAGAACTCCCAAGGAACATTTGAATGGTTTGTATTTTTCTCTAAGGCCCCAAATAAAAGTCCAACTTTTGAACGCACACACCTTGGGCATAAGCAATTATGCATGATACAACAAGAAAAATACAAAATGTATGTCACTATAAATTCTTAAATCAGCTGTTTTTACCTTCTAATCTTTCAGTATTTTCTTCATTTGATCTGTCATAAATATTTCTCTTAGCTCTTTAAAAAGCACTGGCTTATTGATGTTTGGGGGAAGATGATTTCTTCCAGTACTAGAACAAAATTAATTTACTTTTAAATGTGAGCTAAGTTTTGCAATGAGTGCTTCAATGCAAGATCCAAATGCCAGTGTCTCAGCCGTGGTTGCACAACTCTGAAGGAAAAAAAGTTACTGTTACAGACAGAACAACATCATTGTTGAGATTTACTCACTGGAGACTTTTCTTATCACTAAGACCATTATTTTTATTTACATCTAAAGAGCAAAAAAGTTATGCTGGGCATCTATCTTTTTTTCACAGGTTAGGAAAAGCTGGAGATTAACAATGATGTGAATAGCTGTATAATCTCCCCTGATTTCTAAAAAGTTCAGCTACCATTGAACATTAGCTCACAGTGGAGCTAACATCTTCCTGTACTTTTCATTATATTGATCTCTAAACTTTGTGCAACTTTTTACAGGCCTGGGAGGAACAAGAGAAAAAGAGGACATAAATTTGTTGAAATTATGCTTTGACTTGATTAAACACATATCAGTGTCAACCAGCAAGCCTGTGACAATAAGTTACCTAGCAGTGATAAACAATTACCATGGGAGAAAAAGTATGTATAAAACAAAAAGTCTTGAATGTCATTTTCTGGTCTACACATTAGGATTCCTTTTTAAAATGCCACTTTTTACTCATACCTACACTGACTATTATTTCTGTTGCAACTAACCAAAGAACTGGGCAGCAAGGTCTTGCATTTCCTAGGTCTGATCCTGTCCTGCTGGAGCTTTCCCATACCACAGTCTGCCTGAGACACTGAGGCTTTGTTCACATTCAGCTCCCTCAGCTGCAGGCAGCCCCAGAGGTCACTGCATCCTCTCCAGAGCTTCCAGAGCAGTGTCCGGTGTGGCAATCTCCTCTTCTAGCTCCCTGCTCACAATCCTCCCTGGCAGACAGCTTGATGTCAGCAGCCCTGGATCTGCCAGGGGTCCTCACCCACCTGAAGATGAGCTTCCCAAACCCATTTCCTATCTCTTTAAGCCAGAGTAGAACAGTGTTGGGAGGTTTCTAACCTGCCCTGTGTACCCAGGTCTTTGCTGTGGTCCATATTAATAGTAAAATGCTTAGCAAGCACTGCAGCTGCCCCTGCAGCATTCACTGCCCTACTTCAGTGCTTCCTCTCCTCCTTGCCTTCTTGCTCTGGATGCTTGACCAGGTTCGTTAATAATGGGGGTCCCTAACTATAAATTATGGCACCCAGAATAGAAACCTACATTTAAAAGACTTGTGATTTCTGCTGTAAAAAAAAATGGTTTTTCCAGAGGAAAAAGTGAAATTGAAGTTCTGACACCTTTATAATTACATAAAATACATCCATACATTTACCTTTGGGTCTCTAAGGTACATTGAGATCAGTGGGAAACACATCACATTGTGATCAGGTGTGATACAACTCCCTTAAAGTCAGTTCTCAGAACTAATGTTCCCACTCTCCAAGCCCAGTGGGCTGCACAGAAAAATAAACTTTCTCACACGATTTACCAGTATGCACAGATACAATCCAGGTTGCTCTGCTATCATTTGGCAGCCCATTAAAACCCAGGAGAAGATTTCTCTTTACTTTTCCTAAAGAAATGCCTGCTCTGCCATGACTGCCAGAGCTCCTCAGCCTCTGAAGGCTAGGAAAAGAGAAAGCAATGTGGGTTGTAGCTGACCTTTCATTGAAAAAAAAAAAAAGAAATAGCATCAAATGGGAAAATTCTTTGTTTCCTCTGTGTTTTGGCAATATGCAAGAATTGAGTGAGCTGATCTGCAACAGTATTTCCAGCTAGGACTTCATTCACATTTGAAACCATCAGATAAGCTTACATATTTACTCTGCTGATTTACGTTAACACTTAGCCATGGTGACAAGTACTCTTTGCACTCACTGCACACTGACACTTTGTCTTTCTGCTTGCAAGGAATTCAAGTAGGCATTAATGACGTTAATGAGAAAGAATAAGAGTGTGTATGTAAGCAAAGCTTGAGATACTGGCAGGTACCAAGTCTGTAAAGGCAGCAAGCAGAAAATACTGATTAACACAACATGCTTTGCACTTTCATCAGAAGATTTGTTCTGGTTTTATATTTATTCTTTAAAATATTGATAAGGTTGTTTGGTTTGGGTGTTTTGGGTTTGTGTTTTATTGGGTTTTTTTTGTTGTTGTTTTTTGTTTTTTGGGTTTTTTTTGTGGAAGGAATTATAGTTTTTATTAATTTTGTTGCAAATATTGTAATTTTTTAAAATTGTTTTGTTCCAGCACAGAGGTTATAGAATTCAAGCCCAGAAGTCAGCGTTAAATAGTAGAAGTCTTGCAATTTGGATATAAATGCTTGCTGTAGAGACCTACAGAAAATGTTTCTCTCTGAAGCAGAAAAGATACATCTGTCATTTTTGCTCAGAAGCACAGAAAATCAGTTTACTCTGTCTTTACATTGCACAGGATTTTGTTCTTCAGAAATGCCTACCTGTTTAGCCATGTCAATCAAATCACCAGCTGCAATTCCTTTGCCTGTTTGCTTCTCCAAAGCACCAGCATGTGCTCAAGTTCTTCCCCAACCACAGCTGTGCATGCCATGTCTCCTAAGTGAAAGCAGAATCAACTATTTCATATCTATGGCATGTGTTTCTACCAGGACAATTAGTGCCAAGTAGCCACCGTGCTATAAGCTCACACCCAGACTGAGACATAATTTGGCTGTAGCAGTGACCAACATCAAAAACAGAGCACAAATGTCATGTTCTGTTCTTCAAGAGGTCAAGACTGAACTGTGGCAAAATAAGAAGTTCAAGGGACAGAGTTTTCAGGTAACACAGGGTACAGAGGGAAGAAGGCAACAGGAGGGAGACAAAAATCTGCAGAAGATTCAAAGACTGGTGGTCCTGAAGGGCATATGGAGAAAAAGACAAAAACTTTGATCCTTGCATTTAAAAAAAAAAGTAGAAACCCCTGTCATTGCACTGTCACACTGACCTCACTCTATAACTATCTTCAGACGAAAGGTCAAAGGTTAGGTGAAGAGATGACAAGACACTTATCAGGCTGTCTTGTCATGGGTCACTTAGGAGGCAGCCACGGATTCATTTTCCTGAACCAGGGGATCAAATCCATGATTCCTAAAATGTTTCTGATTAACATTTTCTGCAGAGCTAGCCTTGGCTGTGTAGCAGGTAGTTTGTAGTTTACTCTAACAAGCACACTGCTGCTAGAGCTAACATTTACATAGCTGCAGGTGGATGACGGTGACGTTAATAGAGACGGATAGGAGGGGAGATGGAAGCCAAACCTAAGATAGCAGCAGAGATTAGACAGGCATATGAAGGTAACAAAGAGAAAATATTGATTGCTGCTTAGTATGGGACTCTACTCCTGAGCAAGAGCACTCAGCTGACTCAGGAGGCTGTATTTTTCCTCTCACAAATTCACTAAGTCATTTCAGCAATTTTGCCCTGTTACCTTCTTCTCTGGCAAGGGAGAATAATTACCTTTTTCATAATACACCTTTCCCAAGCCAGATAAGTAAACATGGCCCTTCAATCTTTTGTTGTTTTCATTTCTCCCACCTTTGTCTCATTCCAATTTTATATATCAATGATTTTGCTGAAGTCCTCTGAACTCCCTGACAGTTGTTCTATTTAAAAGAGAAATGCCTGTGCTACTGCCAGTAATCTCATCCAGACCTTCCCCATACAGTATAGGATGAGTTAACGGGACAACATGCAGCTCCTGCTGGGATAATATATACCCTAATGTATATATTATAATAATATAATGTATATATATAACAGAACATTGGTAACTCAAAAAAGCACGTGCCCTAAATTCCCTGCTGCTCTGCTCCAACAGCAATGCCCATATTTCCTGAGCCTATGGAGCACTGTCCCTTTGGAGTCAATGAGGGAGAAGGGACAAAGATTTTACAGGATTTCTGACCAACCTACAAAGTGCAGCTGTCAAGGGGATATGATTCAGGGAGTGAGTGATACAACAAGAAGGCAGGTGGGAATCTGGTGACCAGTCAATAACAAATACTAACTGTGCAAGAAACAACAACATAGCAACATAGCAAAAAAGATGCTTTATGCTCAACCTCCTTTGCCTCAGCAATGCTGGCATTAAAGCAGAACTTTAGAACATCAGAGCAGAAAAAAGTAGGAAACTTGTTTCTTTAATTTATCAAATTGCAGCATGATGACTTCTGCAGCTGATCTGAGAGTTTACCACTTAGAACCCATTTTTGGGGTCTGCTCTTCCAAATACCAGAATAAATGAAGAGGTCTTATTGTATTCTTCATATATAGTATATTGTTCTCATAGCTACATCATGTGGCAAAGAAGGTTGCTCTTTACCTTTTGACTCCCAGGAGTAATTTACTGCATATATATTTTTAGTGCTTTTTTTAAGGACACTCATTGTAGAAGAATATACACTCAGATCCTCTAACTTATAAGGATTTCATTTACATTACAAAGACATCATTTTTTCACTAAAAGACTATCACAGACAAGCTGAGAGCATCTGCTGTTAGCAGTCCAGGTCATGCTGCCCTCAGACAGCCACAAAGGCAGGAGCAGAAATAGGCTTGGACTTGTGGAGAAAAGCCACAAGGTTGCAGCCCAGCAGTTAGTACAAATCACTGAATGTGCGTGCTGTGTGTGTGTGTCTGTGTGCTCCCAACACAACTACAGGTACTCTCAGGCTGTGACTACCCTAGACCCTGCTGAAATACAACCTAATCCTTTCCTGGCAAAAGTAAGTTGGAGTAACAAAGGTGTGCAAGGGCTAATATTTATATTTAAACAACAAAACTATCTAAGTTAATGTGGCAGACAATATTATAAAGGTTTCAGGAAAGCTAAGATTAAGGCAGGGCTCCACCAGGGCCAGAGAAGAGCACCAATTTCCCGTAGCCATAACAGTCTGGATCAGTCTTAAATTAACTTCAAATTTCCTGGCCTTTGCTTAAGCCTCTCGTTTATTAAAATATCAGATAAGGACTGTTAAGGTTAATTTCCTCATATTTTTTGAAGAAAATGAAAAAAATCTTTCATGTAAATTTGCACCCAGAAAAGAATTGTATTTTCCCATCATCTGAGCTGGAAAGTGAAGGGAGATGAAGTATGGCAAAGGAAAAAGAGACTGGAATTCTCAGTAAGAGGATGAAAAAAAATAATGAGCAAACATACTAGGGCCAGGCCTGTTTAATAGCTTAATCAATGATTTGGACAAGGGGATGGAGGGCACCCTCTGTAAGTTAGAAGACAACACTAAGTCTGTCAGGAGTGTTGATCTGCTGGAGGGCAGGAAGGCTGTGCAGAGGGACCTGGTCAGGCTGGATCCATGGGCCAAGGCCAAGTGCCAGATCCTGCATTTGGATCACAGCAACCCAGTGCAGCACTATAGGCTGTGGGAAAAATGGCTGGAAAGTTGCCCCTTGGAAAAGGACTGGGGGGTGCTGGTCAACAGCAGCTGAGCATGAGGCAGCTGCACCCAGGTGGCCAAGAAGGGCAATGCCATCCTGGCCTGGATCAGAAATAGTGTGGCCAGCAGGAGCAGGGCAGTGATTGTGTCCCTGCACTCGGCACTGGTGAGGCCACACCTCAAACCCTGCATCTAGCTGAGCCCCTCACAAGAAAGACATTGGGATGCTGCAGTGAGTCCAGAGAAGGGCAACGGAGCTGGTGAAGGGTCAAGAGAACACATCATATGAGGAGCAGCTGAGGGAGCTGGGGGTGTTTAGCCTGGAAAAAAAGGAGGCTCAGAGGGGTCTGAATAATCTCTGCCTCAAAGGAGATAGTCACCAGGTTGGGTGGGCCTCTTCTGCCAGGCAACCAGTGACAACATGAGGAAATTGTATTAAGCTCTTCCAGGGGAGTTTCAGACTGGACATCAGGAGGAACTTTTTCACTGAAAGGGTGGTTAAGCATTAGAACAAGCTGCCCAGAGAGGTGGTGGGGTCACTGCCCCCAGAGGTGTTCAAGAAATGAGTGGATGTCACCCTTATTGCTATGCTTTCATTAGCATAGTGGTGTTTGGTAAAAGGCTGGACCCACTGACCTCAAAGGTCTTTTCCAACCTTAACAATTCTATGATTTTACGCAAACAAATAAAAACCAAAAGTGAATAGCTGGAAGAAGGAAGAAACCTAGAGAAAGAATGTCCTGTGCTGCAGCTAAGGGCAGTCTACCCTACATTGCAAAGCCAAGTCAACATGAACTCCAGTGTCATGAAGTCAGCATCTATGTCCTCACACAAAAATATGAAAAGCATGAGGTTAAGAACAAACAGCAGGCATGCATGACTGCATAGAGAAGAAGGATCTGGACTGAAGAGCAATTCATAAAAGAAACAGAAAGCCCTCTTGAATTGTCTTCTCTCTGCCAATGAAATCAAGGGCCCTTATCCTACAGTCAGCTGCAGCAATGGGGTACCTGTGGCCAGCCATGTACAAAACTTTCCAATATGGGGAGCTAAAGTATATTAACAAAATGTATGAATGAAACAATATTTCAAAGTAAATTATTTTTATTTTTACAATTCCTGTCCTATGTTCCGGTTACCATTAGCAGTCAGGACAAAGCCTTTTTTATTTCTTGCCATTTGTAACTGTGTAGCAAAAATATCTCAGAGACTCGAGCAATACTATCTCATAGATTGTTCAGACCTAGAATAGGACCTCAGTATTGTGTCTTAAGGAGAGGGATAAAAGGGTTTTTTACTCCTTTTTAATACCTGACACTGAGCAGACACTCCCATATCAAAAGAAGCTAATAATATAGCTGCCAGTCTTCTCAGTTACATCAGGACTTTAATCTTTCCCCCCTTCCTCTCCCTTCCCCTCTTCCCCCCCTTCCNAAAAATTTAAGCCTACAATATACTGAGGAGGAGATGGAAGACATCTTTATCCCTACAGAGGTACAGAGAACCTGGACCAGGAGATCGGGAGATCCTCTGAACATTAGGGAAGGAAAACTAACCTCGGGAGATGCTTTGAAAAAGACAATGTGAAGCTGATAGGCCCTGGTTTCCAATACCAAAAGAAACAAACAGAGTGAAACTTCACCTCACTACTAAAATAAATACTTGGATCTCCGTTGTACCGTGGAGTGCTACACTAAGCATCAGTTCTTTTCAGTTGAGTGACAGCATTTTTTTTAAGATTTCTCAAAGGATTTGGATGCTCTGTTGTGGCCAGACTGTGATCTGGCTTCACTTCCCACAAATCTGTATCAAATGCAGAGAAGCAACCTGCTGCACAGGCATTTTGCAGACAAAAATAGTGCAGAGCCTAATCAGGAATCTCACAGCAGGAAACAGGCCTTCCTACCACAGGAAGCGTAGGAAAGACTACTGGAGACAGCCATCCAAAAGCAGCTGCCTTGCCAAAAAAGACAAAATGGCTGTATACTGGCAACTCTTGCAGCAGGAAATCACTAAATTAAGTGCTCAATCTACTGAGCAATTTAGTGTGTCATCTGCTTCCTGGCAACAGATATTTGGAGTCACTTTTACATGGCACTTCAGCTGTATCTCATAATTGGGTTGAGTAGAGTGTCCTCTCCAGTAAGCAAAGAGGTCAAGGTCAGAGGCTTCTCTGACTCCTACCCAAAATAAATATTTTTAACTCTTTTCCTTTCTTCATTTTCATCATTTTATTTTATCATTTTATCAATTCTAATTTAGGGGCCTGACATTCCTGTTTCTGGTCTGATTTGGGGCCAGGGCAGACTGAATCACCGATACAAATCTGCCAAAGTTAACTGTGGTCTCCATGGGACAGTACAACAGTCTAACAGGAGACAAATATTAGGTCCCAGTGAAACAGGGAAAAGAGGACCAATGGATTCTCCCTGTGATTTTTTTGATGGAGTGTCAGGAAACTTTTCAGGAAATTTCTTCTATGTAAAAAGATAGAGAGTGAGACAACGGGGAATACAGAAAGGGAATGAGATGAAAGAGAAAATGAGAGGAAGGAAGAGAGAAAGAAAGAATAGGAAAAGGAAAGGGGGAAAAAAAGGAAGGGAAGGGGAGGGGGAAGGGGTGAGGGAAGGGGAAAGGGAAGGGGAAGGGGAAGGGAAAATATTTTTTTAAACTTGGTACCCATGTATTGGTGCAGACAAATTTAGTTATTTATTCAATCCTTACCTAATATATGCTTGAGCATCTCACTGAAGACAAAATGCAATTTCTGTCCCTTCATTGATTCCTTAACACAGAACAGCTGAGGCTTGAAAGGGCCTCTGGAGGTCATCTGGTCCAAACCTTCTGCTCAGGCAGGGTCTTCTAGAGCCAGTTACACCATGTCCAAATGGCTTTCGAATGTCTTCAAGGATGGAGACTTTACAATATCTCTGGCCAATAAGCGCCAGTGCTCAGTCATCTTCAGAGTAGAAAAATGTTTCCTGATGTTAAGATGACATCTCCAGTATTTCAGTTTCTGCCCATTGCTTCTTGTTCTGTCATTGGTCACCACTGAAAAGAGCCTGGCTCCATCCTCTTTACACCCTCCTTCAAATACTAATATATATTGAGCTATATTATATTAAGGATCCATTGAACTTGCTCTTCTCTAGGATGAGCAGTCCGAAGTCCCCTAGCCTTTCCTCATAGGAGAGATGCTCGCATTTCTCAATTATCTTTGTAGCCCTTCACTGGATTCTTTCAGGTGTGTCCATGTCTTTTCTGTACTGGGGACCCCAGAACTGGATCCAGCACTCCAAGTAGGGACCCATCAGTGGTGAGTAGAGTGGCAGGATCACCTCCCTTGCCATGCAGGCAACACTCCTCCTAGTGCAGATCAGGATACCACTGGCCTTCTATGCAGTAAGACATGCCTAACATAGTCATTGTGGTTCTGTCTTTGGCTTTTGAAAAGAGACAATAGACTGTGGATAAAAACTGCTGCACACAAGAGAAAGAAGCCAGACAGATAATCGCAATGACAGAGTACAATTTTCCGCTGTTGCATAGCAAAATGTGCATGCCATATTTAAAAAGAAATCATGTAATTGTGGCCAAAGGAGAGAGAATGTTGCAGCCAATTAGTTGGGAATTTTTTAGCACAGTTACATAAAGTAACTGAGTTTGCATAAAGTGACTGATGTCAGATTTGCTGCAGTCAGTGATGTCCATCTACTATTTTGGTCACTGCAGAAAATCTCCCACTTCACGAGATTTAGAAGTTGTAAAGTGCCACATGCTAGAGATTTTTAGATATCTTTCATATTTGTTGAGTCAGGAGGCATAAAGTCTCTGGCAAAATGAGATTAACAGCAATAATAATCACCTCAATTCAGCTTCAACTGTTCAGAGAAAAAAACCCATCTGGTTTCTTATTCTATCCTAATGGTTTCAACATACATTATAAGAGCAGGTTTTTATGTCTGAGGACACTGGCTAACAACATTATATTTACAGCAAGCTATGGAAAATATGTTTATCTGTTGCTCTTACAGAAGGACATACACCAAGTTTATAATATACATGAGCCAGGAGGATCATGAACACTTCAGAATTTTTGAGAAAGAAATGGCAAGCAAATTTTGAACTATAACTTTGTTAATGCAGACACTAAAGTTTTAACCGAAACTTCAAAGAACAATCTGACAGTTCCTAAATTATGTGTTTGTCCTTTCATTTTGTTTTCTTGGGTTTTTTCTGTCACATTCTTTGGTTTATCATTTGTCATTTTTTTAAATGCTTCCTGTGGCAGAAGCAACCTCCTATGGCTATGAACATTAAACACTTAACCAAGTTTCACTGACAGAGTAAGAAACTGCACTTAAGTTAATGCTATTGCATTCAAGAATTTTTTGACAATTAAATATTACCAGGCAATTCTGCAGAAAGAGCTGCTGTGTGACAGGACTTGATGAATTTCTATGTGTGCAGGTTTCTCTTCTATTTACTCCATACAGCTGGGCTCTGCCAGGTAAAAAAATGGGAGAGGATCAGGATGAAAGCTGAAGGATTTAAGGATGGAGTAAACACCTCTGAGGTCTAGGCCTTGTATCAGAATAAAAATTAATCATTTTTTGCAGTTTCCATTGTTTCTGTTCTCTCATATTCTTCTGCTTTACTTCAGAAGTAGGAGGATGTGCAGTTTAGTGAGGTGGTTTTCCTGTGCTAATGTGGAGGGATGAAGCATGTGACATTTCTTTCACCCTGCGCTGAAAATACAAAAGAGCCTATCTGTTGTTTTGTCTCCTCAAGACCCCATGCCTGGGCTTGGAGACATTAGAGTCCCCAGTGCTTCTTCCAGATACTTGCTACACATCTAGAAGTTAAATTCTCCAAATATATATAAATCAAAGCAAGGCCAAGACTATCTGTGTCTAAACAATACTCTGGCTCCCTGAGCTGTAGTACTAGGGCAAAAATCAAACAGGTAAGTGTTTTCAGAGTGAACCTATTAGGATCTTGTCCTTGTCCTAAACTCTCTGCCAGTAGCTGAGGTTCCTCATCCATCTGAGCAGGACTTAAATTTTAGGGGGTTTTGCTCAGCCTGAATATACCTAAGACAGCATGTGTTCAGTGAACTCTAAACAGACACAGAAGGGCAGCTCTGCCTGAAGAAATTCTGCTTTGCATAGACCAGCTGAATAATTATTAGACCAGAAAGAGAGAGAAAACAAACCTACAGCCTAGGAGCTGGGACAGCCTCTGACAGTGCAAGCAAGGTAAAATGTGAGTTCACAGTAAACAGAGGAAACAAACAGGATCTGGTCGCTGCTGCCCCACACTCAGCCAGGCTTGCTCTGGCCACTGATATAAATGCACCAATGCTGTCACCTCTGCCTAGCTCCTCTCCTATACATTTAAGTGAGGCCCTGACACCAGAAAATATTCAGTCAGAACTGAAGACTCCTCTATTGCTCAGAATAAAACTTGTTTCTCTTTCCCTAGGCAGGGAGCCCTGGCCAGTTCTGCACTAGGAATCTCACCTGGCTGCTATGCCTTGATCTGCTGCCAAACACATCCTCTTGAACATCTTCTCTTGGCAGCTGATTGTAAAAACAGGCCATGCTGCAAGTACCATAAAAGTTCACAATGCAACCTGGTGCTTATTCCTTGCAAGATGCCCTGTTGATATTAGTTCAGTTTTGGCCTCTTCCAGCATGAGGGAGATTTCCAATAGAGCAAAGGAGTGAAGGAAAACAAGGGAAACTCAAAGAAGACAAAACAAAGGGGAAGCTTGGATTGAGAAGGAAAAGTGAAAGGCCTTTGGAAGAGGATAATGTAGATAGGCAGTGTAAAGTCTGGTGTTTCACTGTTTTGCTATAGCTCTGCCAAGACACAGGTAGGAGACAAGAGGACAGAAAAATATGGCAAGTGTTCCTGGAAGGACTGACCTCTAACTGGCACCACATGTCCCTAATGCTTCATCAGTGTTAATGACTGTGCAGAGTTTGCAGGGCACACAGACCACAATTGCCCAAGGTTCTACTCCATTCAAATCATTATCAGTTCCCTTTCTGGCCCTTTCCTTCCTGCTAGACAAAGATTTATACCAAAATCCCAGTATCTAATGTCCCTGAACCACAACAAAGTTTTGATGATCAACCTCTTACTTCTATGTGCTATGATCCTTGAATTACACACACATGGATGGAGTCCAGATGTTGACCCAAATCAGGATTTCGCAAGTTGGAAACACTTGAAATTCAAAAGAAAGTTGCAAATTACAAAAACAGCTCAAGTCTTCCTGCATATTGTGGGAGAGACATCCATTAGCACAATTTCACATGGAAACTAGGTGGGTGGGTAAAATGATTGAGTTCAAATGCAAGGGTGGATGATGAGAGGTGAATAGGGAGCTGAGGGTGGAATGTTAGCAGCACCACCCTTGATTTCCTTTTAACCTACTATAGCCAGGCGCGTATCCACCAAGCAGTGCAGCACGTAACCACCAACTCCTCCATCTGAGAAAAACAGAAGAGAAAATTTGAATTAATTTTCAGAGCTTTCTCTTTGGGCTTTCTCTTTTCTCATATTTTTAACTTTCTTAGACAGCTTAAGGCAATAAATGCAATGATAAAGAGGGAATTTAAATAAGTTCTAAGTTTGTTGCACATGCCACAGCTTACATGTGCATTCCAATGGTATTGTTCCTTTCAGTAGCAGAGCAACAGAGATTATTTTAATGGCAGTGATCAGCCTAGTCCTCCAAACATGGGCTTATTCAAGTAGGCAACTTATAAACATGGCAGAGCCATTCACAGATGCTCAGTACCAGGTGAGCCCCTCAGCAAAGAACTTGGTCACTGAGTTGGGTCAAGAAGTCCCAAAATTCTGCACCACCCTGAAAACTTCCTGCACTTCATACTCACCTGCCAATTTGTGTCTTGATAAATTTTGGTTAGTAGAGAATGCTGCTGCTTGTGGCACTGGTCTCCCACTTCCCAGCCTAAGGCTTGATCCCTAGAATGTCATAAGGAATGTAGTACTTTTGCACAAACAAGCAGCAGACTTACACAACAGTGACTGCGTTGCAGAGTGCAGAACTGCAACTAGGACAGGGCAAAAAGCTCCCCTTCAGTCAGAGACAAGACAGTGGCAAAGAAAGTACATTAACTTAACAATATTTTTTTGGGTATAAACACCTCCTGTATAGATTTAACAACGAAAGCCTTGCCTCTTCCTAGCCTGACCCTGAAATCATGAGATAAAGAACTGGCAGGCTGAGGACATTTGTAGGATGGACAAGCACATTGCTTCAGAGGTTCTGACATTTTCTCACTGAACCTTAGTAAAGAAACTCGGCTGTGGAAGTTGCACAGTGCAGAAAGCACAGCATGCCCTGCTGTGAAAGAAATGAGTCTGACAGTCAAGTTGGAAATTACAGTGCCACCCTGAATGAAACTGAAGTTGTTATGCAATATCTATTAGGGCAGGCGGCTTAAGGGCATAAAAAGGTTTACCTTTCTTCGACTTTTAGAGGCAAACTTCACTTGTTCTTTGTGTACTCATGTCTGCACACCATACCAGAAAATATTAAACACAGGTTTTTGTGTTGTGTGCATAAAAAATAATACTCACTAGTTTTTTTAGAAGGGCCAGAAAAGCTATTGTGAAAGCAGTTTGGGTGTTACAAATGAAAGCAGCAAGTTAAAATGTACAAGCATAATAGCTCATAGCAGGACCTCTAGACAAAATCCTCAAAGGTCACAGAACCATTGTCCGATAAAAAAGTGCCAGCAGGCACCTTATTCCAAGTAACTTTGTTTTTAAAATACAATTCTTCTTTTCTAGCACAAATAATTCCACTAAGAAACAAATGATCACTTCCATAAATGTTTTAAATATACCTACTTTGTCAGCCTTATATCACCACTTCAAGTTCAGCAGAAAAGTATTTTGTAACTCTACCTGTTATTGTTCAAAACCTTCTTAAGGACCACAACTGGCACAAAAACCCACTGAACTGAATCTGCTAGTCCAGTAAAAGCTGCAGGTGAAGCTCTCTAACTACCTAAGTACTACATAGAAAGACAATACTCATCTGCATCTTGAAGTGTTTGCATACAGATGGTTTCCCATGCGCATTTCCTCTGGCAGAATAATGTATGGGGCATGACAATCTCATTTACCTTCTGATTAATATCCCCAGACCCTGAGAACACAATTAAAAGCTCAACAGAATATTGCCATGTCATCCTTACCCTTTGGCTTCCAAAGTGTTATTACTGATCTAATAAAACACTATTTCATACCCAAACACAAAACTTTTGCTGACTGTGTCTCTTAGACAATTGACTGAAAAGACTGGCAGCTTTCCAACTATTTTTAGCTGCTTCATTTCTACAAAAGAACACAATGCTATTATTTTATTTTTGTGAATTTTCTCCTCCCTGTTTAAAAATCCCAGTTAAGCATGATTGGTAATATTAAACATGTGAGGAGAAAAAAAAAGAAGCACATCACTTAAAGAAAAAGTAGTGAGTTTATGTAGTCCATTCTTCATGGAGCCTTTATGTCACAATTAAATCTTTTAAGTCCCATTATGCTTTGTAGCTATTTATAGCCACATGTGTCTATCATTTGCATCCTATAGTTTGGGGTTTCTTTTCCAGATATAAACAGAGCTTCCTCCCTCCCTTTGTTTATGTGTCTGCCTGTCAGCATAGCGCCAGCGACTGTCTCTGCACTTTGCTGCTGCTGCTCCCTCATCCTGTTTATAGGTCAGCGACGGCTTCCATTGCCTCCCTGCTGCTGGGCAGAACTTCCCATAGCACTTCAGGATGTTTTAGTCACTTTAACCTGTGCCGCCTGACTGGAGCCAAATGTCTCCTCTTTGAGCTAGTGATGCAGGCATTTGCCTCAACCAAACTCAGCTTTTGTTTCCTGGGAGGCCCAAACCTTTTCAGCTGTTCTTTACATGGAAATGCCACTGGGTCCTATTCGTTGTCCCATCCATTGCAAAGACCATGGACAGACATACAGCTGAAGGATGAAAAATTTCTTGTACCCTTCCAGTTCCGAGCACATGAAGCCTCACAGTGGACAGCATCCTTGCCAGCCACTGAAAAGAAAGGGAAAAAAGGTACCTCTTATCTGAATATCATTTTCTTATTTTTCTGATCTAGCAATGTCAAAGGTCCTCAATACAACAATTCTTTAGGCATTTACTTCAGCAAGAGACACAGTGAGAAAAACAAGCCAGCAACATCATGTGATGAATATGCACAAGACACTGGAGGAAGAAGCAAATCAGCTGTTGAGCACAGAGCCAGTTGCTGAAACAGAGCCAGAAAGAAAAGTGTCTATATCCCCACAGCACTGAGAGAGGATTTTCCTTCCAAGAAAGCCAGAAGAAGATGAATAAACCCAGGACCTCAGATGAACACTAGGACTTTGTGCTTTATGAAATCCATAGGAATAGGAGTGCAGCACTTGTACAGATAACCTTTTCCAGTTACAAATACATAGTAGCAGAGAACTATTAGTAAATTCAGAATATTTTGGTAGGAGGTTGTTGAAAGACAATAATGTCTATCTCCAGAGCCCACAGCCTCCTCCGTGTTACTGCATTATAATTCAGGGTCCATCTGCATCTGTCAGGCAGGAGTATGCAGACATCTCCTTTGACAGCAAGTTCAACACAATCAGTATTACAACACACCCTGCTAACAATTGTTGCGGGGGTTGTGATGTGCTTCACAATTGTTCATGCGCTACCTTGCTGCATTTTGCTATTTATAAAGACACCCAAAGAACATACCCCGTTTAAACTCCTCTTTAGGCTGGAAGATGGGGTGCAACAAATCAAAGTAACAATGAATGAGGGTGACCTGATATCTGCCAGAAACTGCTGCACACTTTACCATCTCTGCAGAATTCCCAAAAAACCTGAATGGCAATTACATGCCCAATTTTCACAAGTTTAACATTGATTGTGAGGTTCTTAGCTATCATTTGTGCCTTTTAAGAATTTTCTTCCCAATCTTTACAATAATGCCAAAAAAATATGATGCACAAGGAAAATCAACTTCTCAATTTAAAAGTATATTTTATGGACAATTGAGCAAAATTAATATCTCATCAAAGCATTGTTGGAATGTAGATTAAGTTAAGCACATGGTACAAATGCAGATTCTTAGGAAAAAAGTCTGATCTAATAATTATCTTTCTTTAGATTCCACTGTAAGCTTTTAAAAACCTTTTACTATAATAAAAAGTTGATGATTCAGACATCCAGGCAGCTTCCTCTGCACTCAACAGCCATCGATCTGTGTTTTGTGACAAGATCACAACTTCACATGACCCAGTGTGACCAAGCTTTGCAAATGCTGTTATGAATCCCATGATATACTTTCTCTGTGATAACACCAGCTCCCGGAGTCATATGAACAAGTACGAATCTGTTTGCGTTTCCTTCTTCTTAAGAAAGGCTATCTTCATCCCACATTTTGGGAAGATGAAATTGAAAGATCTGAAATGACTAGAAAACTCACAAGATCCTAATATTTAAAACTTTTTTTTTTTTCATCCCCAGGTATGCTAAGATTTCACTTCCTGTTGTACTCCATAGCTTTGTTACAGTGCAAGAGATTATAGCTATGTTTATCACTTCCCCACTCTGTACCACTGAAAAAATTGCACTGTACAAAAAAAGTAGTGATGAAGGAGAGAGGTCCGTTTTGATTTGGTTTAAAATCTTAACAGAAGACTAGTGTAAGAGCTAATTGCAATACTCTTCATTAGCATAACCACAACACTCTTTCTGTGGTAGATTCTTTTGTTCTTTCATATTGTTCCCCCCTCCATTTATGTAGATCTGTATTCATTTCACAAGCAGCTTCTCTCTGAATCTATTATTCAACTGCTTATTGTCCTATTTTCCACTTTCTTTTCAAAGGTTCCAAATACATGTAAAAAGATTTGATGGTCCAAAGAGATGCAGATGCTTGAGATGTTCCAAGATGCTCATCTGTGCATTACATTCTTAGTTTCCTAAACAACAAGGACAACAAACCAGAAAGGATCAGTGCACCTGAGTATGCCCCTGTTATTATCAAGCACCAGCTGAGCAATGCTAAACTTGCTTAATGTCTCTGACAAAAAAAAAATCACGATGACAAGCTACGGAAAGGCAGAATGACACACAACTCATTTTCCATTACTTCCCTGCCAGCATCTGATGGTGTGCAATGATATCGCTCACCAGTGTGAGGAATGACTCTTCTGTTTTATAGCCTCTCTCAGTGCCAAGGCCCACAGATGTTCAGGTTTTTCCCCATGTGGATGGGATATGAGATGCAATCTTACCTTCACATCTAGTCCTGAGAGAAACCAAAGGTGAAGTCTACAAAGCAAAAAGGGACCTTCTTTTTTGAAGAACTGGTAATAAGGGGTTAATGGGGGGGAAGGACCAGGGGGAGTAGGGGAATCAGGCCTCAAGCTCCCTCAGAAATTATGGCCCAGGAATAAAATAATTTCTCACTGATCTTTTAAAGTCATTTCTGCATATAGAAATGCAGAAATGCTTGTCTTTCTTTTCTGGATATTGATTGAAAAAAAGAATAGTAAAAGAAAGGGAGAGGAGAAGGAGAGGAGAAGGAGAAGGAGAAGGAGAAGGAGAAGGAGAAGGAGAAGAAGAAGAAGAAGAAGAAGAAGAGGAGACACC